>JAJJWW010007761.1:0-20388 GCA_023531295.1 Papaver armeniacum | reverse complement strand
TGTTGATGAGTGCCAAATATTGCATATTTATACACCTTTTTATTGGCATTTAACTCATCTTTTTGTGCTCGTAAATCGCATATTATCCCGACTCTTTTTCCTTGTTTTCAAGAATAAATATTTGTACTAATTAATTTTGTGTTTTTAGGTAATAAATAAAGTTCGGAGATTCGGAGGAGCCAAAAGACAGAAAATTGGAGACAAGCGTCTATGGAACAAAAAGCCAAAGCCTGCACAAAAGATCGATTTGCAACCCAACAAGGAGCAACCCATCTAACAAGACATGGGCCCAGTACTATCCAAGACCCGACCCGGATCCAAGCCCATCATTTCTAAGCCGTGAGATTTCGCCTCCCAAGATCCAACTAAGTCGCTCCGCCTTTCCTCATCAAACTTCGATGCCTCCGCTCCACAAAGAAAATCACCTAACCCTATACCCATCGACCTAACCTCATTTTCTCCTCCATCTTCTCTTTCTTCTTCCCCCATACCTTCGTTGCAGCTCCATCCTCTTCCCCTTACCCATGGCAGAACTACCATCACTACCACATCCATCTCCTATCGCCATCACCACTAGCTCCATCAACCACTTTCTCCGCCTCTAGGTCTAGTTTTCTCTCTTAGCTTCTCCCAACCCTAGAAGCTAACTTAGAGAAAAGTAGAGCTAGGGTTCACCAACAACCCACTCATGGAGTTCTCGTGAGCCGATTGAACGGGGCCGACAATGATTCGTAGGGTATGGGCGAAAGGGTATGCATTAATTTCTATTTTGAAGTGAATTAGGTTTTGATTTTCCTATGTATAAATAGAATTCAAGTCAGGTGTTTGAGCTATGCATGGGCTAGCCAGACAGCACTTAGAGTTAATTTGTTATTTGTTGTTATACTATGTTCTAATTTAGTTTGCTAGGGTTTCATCAAACCCTAATTCACCGTTATGATTTCAACTTTGCTTGAATGTTCTCGAGTGCTTAATTGTATCGTATATCTCCAATTTTAGTACCCAATGTTTTTCTCTCACAATGCATGCCAAGTATACATTGTAGTTAGGTTAAAATCGCATTGGTGATACTTCACCAAGCCTTAGAGATAAATTGCTAATTCTTTTGACTAGTTGCGCTTTTAATTAGACAACTAGTGCTCTAGGTTAGCACCTTAGCCGATAATTGAGTTATCATTAGGTGAAACTCCTTAGATAGGTGATAATCTTGACACATTATCCTTGTCTCCTTGCAGAACAAGAAAAGCTCAACTTAGTTGAACACATAATAGGAATTAGAGGTGGATGTGATAACCCTAGTACCCTTTCATTCCTACCGCTTTTATTTCATTTTCAATCCACCGTCATAACATTCACTTAGCCGTTTCGCAACAAAACCCCCGTTGTTACAATATCACCCGAAACTCGCTTAAGCCAAGCCTTGATCAACTTATAGCACCACAAGTCTCTGTGGTTCGACCCGTATTTGCCCTGTTCTTCATTGAAGACACCGTGCACTTGCGGTTTAACATGTATGATATAACATAGACCCATTCCCAAGCCTACCATGTGCAAGCACCTAAGCCCGGGAATCCCAGTAGAATAAGAATCTTATTCCTAAGGGAGGAAGCCGTCCATCAAGGCTCCGCGGTCACGACGTATGGAGGATTGCCCACGATCGGGTCAGTCCCTCTGTGCAGACTTCCTTTATCTTGTCTTCTTATGTTTGTATATGTCACCATCTCATGCCTACCTCACAATAGCGTAACCATTATGCGCTAGGCAGGGGACTGATAGGTGTAGAATACACCGTATTTACTATCTAGTAGTTTATGCTTTCTTTGCTATTTTTCGTAAATTATGTATTTTACGCTTGTTTTGAGTTTTATAGCTACTTTGGAGTCGCACAGAGAAAAGAAGAAGAAATCACTCAATTTGAACCAAAAGGCCGTAAAAGTCATTTCACAGTGCGAACACTATCTCTGGAGCAGTCAAAGTTAAAAGGTGACTCAAATTACTAAAGAAAGGACAGTTCAATTAAGGGGTCACAAACTGGTAGCCCTTATCCGAAAATGTAGTCTTCATTGTTATCAGTTGGTAAAATGGATGGGTTATGTCCATGGATGTTGAAACCCAAACCCATAGACCCACACCCGCATTCCCGATCCATGCCCGAGTCCGAACCTCAATTTATAAACCTAAACCTAAAATCGAGAGAAACCATCTCTCAATCATTTTTTTCCCGAATTGAATCACAGTGAAAAGCATGCAGCCGCTATTGAATTCTTGTCCGAAATAAAGAGATCGGAGAAGAAATCGAGATGTCTCGATGGTGCCGATTCAAAAGAAGAGGGGAGCAACCGAGTTGGTGGTGCTTTCGGGGTTCGAATGAGAACTTCGCCGAAATTGAGAGATGGGTTTCCGAGAGATGAAAGTAAAACAGCTGCTGTCGTGGCGATCATGAGAGCCGAGATCGATTAACGGGAGAGACTCGGGAGGAATTGAAGAACAAATCGAGAAACAGGCGAGAGAGGTTGAGAGAATGAATGAGCTGTTCTTGACCAAGACCGATTCAAGCCACCGTTGTTGAGAAAGATCGAGATGGGTTTCTTTGGTTGAATTTGAGGAAGAGATAAGAAATCGAAGATGGGTTCGATCCGTGAAGAGGTGTAGATGTCGTCATTCTCTCGATGGATTTGAAGTGGGTTATGTGTATTGAATCTGAAAAAGGTAGCACCTAAATCGAATGATGTGTCTGCAGGAAGTTGAGAAGGTGGAGATTGAGTTCCGAATCAAAGAGTTTCGTCTTTGATATGGGTAAAATCGAAGGTCGTTTGAGATCAAGAATTATATGGATAATAATGGGTTGGTACAGGACAGAGATGGGGTTTGATTTTGGAAATGGTTTTGCTGAGACAATGGAAGAGGGACCGAGCCGGATATGCCGGGTTAAGGCTCGAGATGGAGTTAATGGGTCCGTAATGCACAAGGGGCGAAGTGAAGTCGCAAGCGGAAGCGGCTCGATTGTGCAGTGTCCGAGTGGAATGTGGTGTTGCCGCTCTGGGTTGGGTGGTTAAGAGAACCGGCAAATTGTGGATCGAGAGTTGGTGCCATTATTATGCGGGGCATGGTGGTTGTGGTAATTGATTGCGTTCGTGGAGGACCGAATGGTTGTGAGGTGATGCTGCTGAGCAACAATGAGTTCTGGTGATGAAGACAGGGCAGAATTGATGCCGCTGTTGATTCAAGACATGAAATTGATGAAGCTGTGAGTTGCTGAACATTAGATGTATGTTAGGAATTAGTGCAGGGAAGTGAAAAATGAGAAAGAGGCCTCGAATGTGGCCTGGAAATCCTTTGCAACAATCGAGACTCCTACTGGACTCTCGGTTCTCGTGAGTTAACTCGCGATGACCGATCCGTCCTAATTCAAATCGAGTTAGCCGAGAAGACAAACGACTTGGGCTAGTTGACTTCCTACCTTGACCCAAAGGATCGACGATCCGACCGTTAGTCTTAATTCAAGGATCGACGGAATATTCCGTCGAATATTCCACCGACGGAGAAATTCTCGGTGGACCGGCGGTGACGGATTCCGGTCAAATTCCTACCATAATACCAGTTTTCCTATGCAGCCAAAAATTCCAACTTTCTATGGACTTCTCTCATTGGTGAAGACTTGGACTAGGAATTGATGGAGAATTGGGCACAAAATTTGGAAAGAGAAGGTGGAAGAGTTGAGAAAAGCTTGGATTTGGAAATTGAATTGCTAAAGGAAAAGGATTCTAATCCTTGGAAGATTTGGAGAATATTGAAGCCTATAAATAGAGAAGTTTTCTACATCTTTTACACACATCTCTACACACACAACACTTTTCTTTCTTATTCTTTGTGTGAACTCTTTAACATGAGTAGCTAATTTTATTATTGATTGAGGATGAATTCCTAGTTCTTAATTTATGTTTTGAGTTTTTGTTTTCAATTCTATCTTGAAGTTTTTTCACATGATTATCGTTTGTTTTTACTAATAGGAATGATCTTAAAGACATTCATGATTGATTGATAGATTGTTTAGGTGGCCAACTAAATTGATTTGTTAATTTGATCTAAAGCTAGTGAAAGTTAGGAGATAAGTAATCGTTTCTTGACTCTTTACATAAGTAGCAAACACGAGACCTTGCGGAGGGATTCCGTGGAGCAATTGTGTGTAGAAACAACGCTAGAAAGTGAACCAAGCGAACCGAGTTTAACTACTAGTACTAAACCTAAATTCATAAATCTTAATGCATTCAGGGAATTACATCTTGTAAACCTCAGCGAACCTCGATATAACTAAGGGACTTGTTACCGTTATCCTACGGTTGATGATAATCTGTGACTAATAACAAGTAGAAAAGAACATAACTTGATTCATTGTTTTGCAACGAAGAATGATTCCTTGATCTTGTCTCTCTTATTGCTTTCAACTTTATCTTTTAATTGCTTTGTTTATTTTCTTTTTGCTTTTTACACCCCCTTTCGTGACAATTTTTACAACTAGAATCTCTTGCTCCTCGTGGGAACGAACTTGACTTCCATTATATTATTTTTAATTGAGTGGAAATATTAATTAATTTGATTGCACCTACGACACGCATCAAATTTTGGCGCCGTTGCCGGGGAGCAGCGGACGATTTTTAGTTGTTTTTATTTTTCTTTTTTGCTTTATTCTTGCTTTGTTAGATTCTTTACCGTATCTAACTTGGATTTTAAGAATCTTGTTTCGGTGTTATACCTTTGGTGAATGCTTAAAGAGGGCAGACCGAGTCCGATACGTTCGATCCCAACTCAACTAAAGGATTTCATTTGTGCGATTAACACTCCACTTCCTCCTTCTTCATCAAGTGATTCGGACAAAGAGGAAGAAACAATGGCTGAACGTACACTCAAGGACCTAGCTTCACAAGCTCGATACACAACAATGGTGTATCCAAACTAACTCAACCTTCGAGATCAAGCGGGGCTGATTAGAGAGTTACCAAAGTTCCATGGCATGGTGAATGAGGACCCAAACAAACATCTTATGGACTTCTATACCATAGTTATGGCTATGCTTCCACCGGAGACTAATGCGGATGGAGCAATGTTGAAAGCTTTCCCGTTTTCTTTGGCGGGCAATGCTAAGGAATGGTTATATTATTTGCCTTCCCAAGTATCACAACATGGAATGGGATGAAGAAACTTTTCCTCGAGAGATATTTTCCCGCATCCAAAGCTACTCAAATTCGCAAGGAGATTTGTGGATTGAAACAACAAGTGGGAGAATCATTGTATGAATGTTGGGAGCGATACAAGAGGTTGGTGGCAAGCTGTCCACACCATCAATTTAGTGATGTTATGATACTCCAATACTTCTATGAAGCTCTTCACCCAAGTGATAGGTCTCTTCTTGGACTCTGCGGGTGGTGGTGCACTAATGAACAAGACGGTGACCCAAGCCACCGAGTTGATTGAAAGCATGGCGGCGAACTCGCAACAATTCTACACAAGAGATGAACCCATGGTTAGGCGAGTGCATGAAGTTAGTGATTCATCATCACATCTTGATCAAAGAATGAGTAACATGGAGATAATGATTCAAAGGATGGCCGCGGTGATTATTCCGGATAATGCGACCGAATAAGTGAATGCTTTATATCCAAATCAAAGGCCAAGGTACGATCCATACTCGAATACTTACAATCCCGTGGAAGGATCATCCTAACTTTAGCTATGCAAATAAGCAAGCGGCGGCTCCTAATCCGTATGAGCAACAAGGTGGTTTCCAACAATCACGTTTTCAACCTCAACAACAATTCCAACCTCAAGTGAAGGAACAAGGATCTTCGATAGATGATAAGCTTAATGTCATGATGCAAAGTATTACGTCATTGTTTCAACAAAATCAACAAAAGACCGATTCGGCAATCAAGGATTTACAAATTCAAGTGGGGCAATTAGCGGCCGATGTGAACTTATTGAAAGCGCAAACGTCCACAAAACTTCCTTCACAACCATTTGTTAATCCAAGAGAGAGCGTTAATGCGATTACTTTGAGGAGTGAAGGAAGCTTTGTGGAGCAACCAAATCAACAAGATAAGGTGTATGATGAGAAAGAGGAAATTGAAACCGCACCAAAGGAGAAAACATCTCCAACCAACCAACCCGAGGAGACGGTTCCTACTTTCACAACTCCACCCCCGTTCCCTAGCCGATTTGCTAAATCAAAGAAAGACTTGGAATACATGGATATTAGGGAGATCTTTAAGAAAGTACAAGTCAATATTCCACTCATACAAGCTATTCGTCAAATTCCTCGTTGTGCAAAGTTCTTAAAAGAGTTGTGCATGAAGAAAAAAAGGTTGAAAGGGAATGAAGTCATGAGTGTGGGGGAGAATGCTTCTAAGCGTTTATTCTCAAGAAACTCCCACCAAAATTAAAGGACCCCGGTAGTTTCAATATACCTTGCACAATTGGTAAAACAAGGTTTACTCGAGCTTTGCTAGATTTGGGAGCATCGGTTAATGTTATGCCTTCTTCGATTTATGATTCTTTGAATCTTGGTCCTCTTAAAGAGACCGGGGTAGTTCTTGAACTTGCTAACCGATCTAATGTTTACCCGAAAGGGATTGTTGAGAATGTTTTGGTGCAGGTTAATGAGCTTGTATTTCCGGCCGATTTCTATGTCTTAGACATGAATGATGAGAATTCTTCCAAGTCTACACCTTTGCTATTGGGTAGACCATTCTTAAGCAATCACGGAACAAAGATTGATGTCCAAAATGGCACCTTGACTATGGAGTTTGATGGTACACTCATCCACTTCAATATCTTTGAGACAACGCGATACCCTAGTGATGTGAAATCCGTTTTCCGTGAAAAGAGATTGATCCGGGCTAATGATTCTTGCAAAAGCTAAGTTGGGCCGTCGACTTTAAAACAAGCGCTTAATGGGAGGCAACCCATAGGTTTTGTATTTCTTATCTTTTTGCTTTTTGTTATTTTTTTTTTTCTTGTTCCATATCATGTTAAAATTTCCCACCTTGACTTTACTAGGAGGATTCAATTACATTGAGGACAATGTAAGGTTTAAGTGTGGGGGAGTGGTTAAGCATGTATTTTAAAAAAAAAAAATTACAAAAAAAAATTTAAAAATTAAAAAAAAAAAAAAAAAAAAAAGTTTTACATAAAAACTCCAACTTTTAAATATTTTAGAGTCACTAGCATACTTCTAGGTATGTTTACATAGAGATTTTGACCGACATAATTGAACTTGGAAATGTTAGAGAACTACATTCGGATTTCTTGTTTGTTAGAGTGTTAAATAATGGATTTAATCATGCGGTGATGTGAATTTGGTGCGGGGAGAAATGCATTATTAGAGTTGCTGATCAATCATTAGTGGAGACTACCCGTATTCATATCATGTGAGGCACCGACAAATTTTCCATTTACTAAAGAGCTTTCTTTTGAGTGTGTGTCACCGTACGTTAATTCGGGTAGAATGGTGAGCTACCCAACCTCCCACCAATAGAAGCACTACTCTTTGATCTCTTGAGTGCTAATTTTGTCAATCACGAAGGGTGACGTCTATAGATGAAAGCCTCCTTCTTGTAGTTCGATTTGCAGTTAGCACCATTTCTCTCTCGCGATAACTACGGGTCCATAGAAACACCATCATCATCAACAAGGAGCGACATCAAAATTTACAAGGAAAGTTGGAAAAGTTTAAGGTTTACAAGCAACGGAATGAAAAAAAAAAAAAAACGAGCAAATTTCATATTCAAGTAAAGCAACATACAAAGAGCAGATTTTTACATATATGTTGATGACTTACAATACAATGAGGTAATTTTATATTCAAGTATGAAGACTTATTCACAAGAGCGAAGAAAAATTAAAAGGTGAGAATTTTTAAAGTTTATGATTTTGAGGCGATACAAGTTGTGAAGAATCAAGCGGTAAAATACTTCTCCCACGGCCATGGTTTATTTTGTATTTTATTTCTCTTTTTTCAAAAAAAAAAAAAAAAAAAAAAAAAGAAAAAAGAAAAAATAAGAGAAATATTTGTTTTGTTAATAAGCCGTGGGGAAGGAAAATTTATAAGGAAGTTTCAAGCGACAAGGATTATTAAGGTAAAGGTTATAAATTGTTAAGGATTTATGAAATTCGAGAGTTTATCATCAAAAGTTGAAACCGAAGACGAAGACCAAGAAGATCAAGACGAGGGCGAAGACGTTTCTATTGGATGCCGTGAGAGTGGTGTTATCATAATTGGCGATCGGATGTGAAGGTGAGTAAGTAATCTCATCCTCGATAATAATGGTTGATTTCCTTTCTTAGAGATCGTCGAAAAAATGGTTTTTCAAAATATAAAAAGATGTGGGTTTTTAAAAATATTTCGAAGTTGTCCTTCCCACCATTCAACGTGTTGCAGATTTCTCTCTTCAATCCTACCCGCACACATGTGAGAACCATGAAAAAGCCGTCTTTTTGAGTGCAATTATCATAAAAATCCTTTTTGGTGAGGCGGGATCGAGGCGAAATGCTTATTGATCGTTTCTCAAACACGCGTTCTCTCATTATGGTGTGGTTATTTCTCACTCAACATTTAAGAAGGAGAATATGTTCTTTAGTATTTCTAACTTCTTATTACTAGCATGCGAAACTCTATGTCCTCATAACTCTTTGGATGCTTGTGACGCTTGAACGCTTTGAAGTTGTGAGTTTTGGTTTGATTTGCTCGAGGACTAGCAAAGTCTAAGTGTGGGGGAATTTGATAGGTGTAGAATACACTGTATTTACTATCTAGTAGTTTATGCTTTCTTTGCTATTTTTCGTGTAAATTATGTATTTTACGCTTGTTTTGAGTTTTATAGCTACTTTGGAGTCGCACAGGAGAAAAGAAGAAGAAATCACTCAATTTGAACCAAAAGGCCAGAAAAGTCATTTCACAGTGCGAACACTATCTCGGAGCCCGAGTCAAGGTTAAAAGGTGACTCAAATTACTAAAGAAAGGACAGTTCAAGTTAAGGAGCTGCCAAACTGGTAGCCCTTATCCAGAAATGTAGTTCTGTTATCGAGTTGGTAAAATGGATGGGTTATGTCCATGGATGTTGAAACCCAAACCCATAGACCCACACCTGTACCCGGATCCATGCCCGAGTCCGAACCCAATTTATAAACCTAAACCTAAAATCGAGAGAAACCATCTCTCAATCATTTTTTTTCCCCTGAACTGAAATTGTTGAAAAGTATGCAGCCGCTATTGAATTCTTGTCCAGAAATAAAGAGATCGGGAGAAGAAATCGAGATGTCTCGATGGTACCGATTCAAAGAAGAGGGGAGCAACCGAGTTGGTGGTGCTTTCTCAGGTTCGAATGAGAACTTCGCTGAAATTGAGAGATGGGTTTGCCGAGAGATGAAAGTAAAAGCGGCTGCTGTCATGTGGCGATCATGAGAGCCGGAGAGATCGATTAATGGGAGAGACTCAGGAGGAATTGAAGAACAAATCCAGAAACAGGCAGAGAGGTTGAGAGAATGAATGAGCTGTTCTGACCGAATCGATTCAAGCCACTGCTGTTGAGAAAGATCAGATGGGTTTGCTGGTTGAATTTGAGGAAGAGATAAGAAATCGAAGATGGGTTCGATCTGTGAAGAGGTGTAGATGCTGTCGCTGTTCTCGATGGATTTGAAGTGGGTTATGTGTATTGAATCTGAAAAAGGTAGCACTGCAATTGAATGATAGGGTCTGTGAAGTTGAGAAGGTGGAGATTGAGTTCGAATCAAAGAGTTTCTGTGCTGTTGATATGGGTAAATTGAAAGGCTGTTTTGAGATCGAGAATTATATGGATAATAATGGGTTGAGTACAGACGGAGATGGGGTTTGATTTTGGAAATGGTTTCTTTGAGACAATGGAAGAGGGATGAGCCGTGGATATCTTTGGGTTAAGGCTCGGATGGAGTTAATGGGTCATGTAATGCACAAGGGGTGAAGTGAAGTCATAGCGGAAGTGGCTCGAGTTGTGCGGTGTCCGAGTGGAATGTGGTGTTGCCGCTCCGTGTTGGGTGAAGCTAAGAGAACATTTGTGGATCGAGAGTTGGTGCTGCATTATTACAGGGCATGGTGGTTGTGGTAATTGATTAGTTACTGACAGGAGGACCGAATGGTTGTGAGGTGATCTTCTTTGAGCAACAATGAGTTCTCAGTGATGAAGACAGGCGAATTGATGCCATTTGTTGATTCAAGACATGAAATTGACGGGCGTGAGTTTCTTTGAACATTAGATGTATGTTAGGAATTAGTGCGGGGAAGTGAAGCGTAAATAGGCAATGTGGCACGGAAATCCACAAACAGCCGAGACTCGGCCGAACTCGAATACAGTGAGTTAACTCGCGATGACCGATCCGTCCTAATTCAGCTGAGTTAGCCGAGTAAGACAGCTGACTTGGGCTTGTTTGACCGTTAGTCTTAACGGTGGACTGACGGAATATTCCGTCGAATATTCCACTGACGGAGAAATTCTCAGGTGACCGGCGGTGACGGATTCCGGTCAAATTCCGGCCATAATACCGCTTTCCGGCGAGCCAAAAATTCCAGAACTTTTTATGGACTTCTCTCATGGGTGTGAAGACTTGGACTAGGAATCGGATGGAGAATTGGGCTAAAATTTGGAAAGAGAAGGTGGAAGAGTTGAGAAAGCTTGGATTTGGAAATTGAATTGCTAAAGGAAAAGGATTCTAATCCTTGGAAGATTTGGAGAATATTGAAGCCTATAAATAGAGAAGTTTTCTACATCTTTTACACATCTCTACACACACAACACTTTTCTTTTCTTATTCTTTGTGTGAACTCCTTAACATGAGTAGCTAATTTTATTATTGATTGAGGATGAATTCCTAGTTCTTAATTTATGTTTTGAGTTTTTGTTTTCAATTCTATCTTGAAGTTTTTTCACATGATTATCGTTTGTTTTTACTAATAGGAATGATCTTAAAGACATTCATGATTGATTGATAGATTGTTTGGGTGGCCAACTAAATTGATTTGTTAATTTGATCTAAAGCTAGTGAAAGTTAGGAGATAAGTAATCGTTTCTTGACTCTTTACATAAGTAGCAAACACGAGACCTTGCGGAGGGATTCCGTGGAGCAATTGTGTGTAGAAACAACGCTAGAAAGTGAACCAAGCGAACCGAGTTTAACTACTAGTACTAAACCTAAATTCATAAATATTAATGCATTCAGAATTACATCTTGTAAGCGAACCTCGGGGTGGTTCTTTTGAATAGAATCATAACTAAAGCGGACTTGTTACTCGGTGAAATTAGGGATTTTGGGGCTAGCTAAGCGGACTCCGCTATCCTACGGTTGAGTGATAATCATGACTAATAACAAGTAGAAAAGAACATAACTTGATTCATTGTTTTGCAATCTAAGAATGATTCCTTGATCTTGTCTCTCTTATTGCTTTCAACTTTATCTTTTAATTGCTTTGTTTATTTTCTTTTGCTTTCTACACCCCCCTTTCGTGACAATTTTTACAACTAGAATCTCTTGCTCCTCGTGGGAAATCTAACTTGACTTCCATTATATTATTTTTAATTGAGTGGAAATATTGATTAATTTGATTGCACCTACGACACGCATCAGGGACTTAATATTGATGGTGGATTTTCATTTAAGGCTAAAATTGTAAAAGCCAAAATTATACGCTAACATCTTGCAAAAGATAAAGCCATATAAGTGATGAATACTTCTTCACTTTACTAATTCACATAGAATAGAGCATGTGGCAACAATCCCAGTGTTCTGTGAATTAAATACACAAAATTCATCCAGGTCGGAGCATGTAGCAACAATCCCATATACCTGGTGAATTTGACATTATTAATTAATGCATAACCACCTTGTATTTCCCGTACTAATTACCTGTGGCATGACGACCGAGTGTTGTTCTCAGAGCAACACGAATCTCCAAGCATTAATAATAAAACATGTACGAAATACCCATACAGGCTACAACTCTCGGTGTGTTATACTAGCCCGATTGAGCATATTTGAACCTGAACTGACCATATCAGTCTCTGAAACGATCATGACCATCCAACTCCACCAGCATGATTGGATGGCTTAGATTGAATCCATGACCCCAAGAAGGTATTAGAATATCCACTACCGACCCAACACGGGCCCGCATGGTTGGTATCCCTTGTCAAACCGTCCAAACCAGAGCAGTATGGACGAAAAACCTAAATTAGGTTTGCGTACATTACATGTATCGCAAAACAGTCTCAACCATCCATATTCGCAGACATAGATGGAGGGTGTAGATATAGATTCAAAGAGCCCCGAACATGTCAACACAAACACCGTGGGCCCGCTTACATACATGACCGATCGGTGGACAAACTATAATTGGTCGTTCCGGTTACGCGCCCCAAACAAGGCATGACGCTTTTTGAGGTGAAACTCCAATTAGGGTTTGAACAATCACGAGCATCCATCTTCCGAACTAGGCATGGTCGCACCTCCCGATTACAAACTAATCTCGACCACTCAACTTTGCCGGACAAATTGAGTGGCTTAGATCACGTTTCCATGGGATATTGAGATATGGACGTGTATACCAGCTCGCCTCGATACCGGACTAATCGAACAAGACCGACCAAGCTTGGTCATCTTGAAACGCGCGCCCGAAGTGGGCATGATGCGCGCTTTTGCGCACCAGGTTTCGTCTGCAAATTGATCTCGACCACTCAACTTCGCCGGACAAATTGAGTGGCCCAGATCACACTTTCACGAGACAATGAGATATGGGCGCCACACCGTCATGTCGTCTACACATGCACGATCGGCCCCGCTGTCAAAAGTATCCCAAGCTTGGATTCGACCAAGCTGAAAAGTGATGCTTAACACTCTCTTCAAAAACCCTAATCTCATCAATGGTCGCAGATGAGTGTCTTAAAGATCATCTCGTCCATTCAACTTCACCGGCTTTGTTATACAACCCCGGTCGAGTTAATTGGTCAGTGAGGCGTCATGGTGATCACCACCCGTCACTCTACCACATAATGATGCAAGACTTGCATAGAATACACACGATACTTCACAAGTATCGACTTCCTAAATAACTTAGTTATTTAATCTAGCATTACATGCTACTTTATGGGTCCCACGATCCATACACTCGAGACATCAATCATGTCACAAACCGGGGGATACATCTTTTTGGGTATTGGTCCTGCAGCGATTTACAACATATGCGGCAGGTAACGCGCTTTGTAGTTGCGAAATCCTACACTACACCCTCACAATAATCCACACAACTAAGACATTTGAAGATGAATAACACCGATTTTATTGATTATTTCCTTGAATGTTTACAAGATAAAATAGAAAAGAGCTAAAGAAATTACTATCACCACAAACTTTCTCTCTCCTAACGACTTGTCTAACACTCTCCAAAAGAACCTCCTCCACAATAGGCTCATTCGACTCTTTATATAGGGTAGTATACAATGGATGACGCTAAGTTTGTCCTTTATTTTCGGGAATGACTTGTAAATATCGCAAGTGTACAAGTATTCATTCTCGCACTCTCCTAAACTTCGCTAGGTCTTCACACCTTTCTCGTGTTTTGGTCTGTCGTCATTCATTGCGTCATTTATATTATTCTTTTGCGACGCCCACGAAATGTCGTTGTTTATTGATCCCGCGAAGTATTGATGTCGCGATATTCTCGATCCTACATCTTGCCTCTTCTCATGTCTTCTGCGAAGGAGAGAATGTCATGAGAACCAATATTTTGAAATGCCGCAATCGTTTGTTTTCCACCAACTTTTTGCCGACAAGATTTCGTGAATTTAGGAATAACTGTTTACACGTATCTAAAATTTCCCTTTTACCCAAGACATTTAATGTTATCCGGTTACTCTTTTCTCGTCTAATTAAAGGAGGATTCCTTGTGAAAGCATTTCTTTTCTTTCACTTCGTCTTCTTCATCGTCTCCTGCAACTTTTTTCTCCGCTTTTCTTCATTGTTTTTCTCGCTATCGTTTCTATGGCATCAAGGTTTGTTAATTTTACTGAATTTGATCATTTTGTGATTAGTCTCTCTTATTGAAGTTGTTTTATTCGATATTGTTCTTCTTTTAATGACTCCCCTGCCATTTTGTTTTAGCAAGAACAAATCTAGCACCAAATTCACCATTGTGAACCCTAATATCTCCATGGGTTCGGCCAATCAAATCCACTCGCTTTAAAAGAAAAAAAACCGCGAATAACAAGGTATTTAAGAAACATTTACTCTTTTTAATAACAATATTATTGCCTCTGCTTTCTTATTTATCTTGTAATTCGCAGGATGACAAAAATGTTGATAGGTCCCCCAAGAAGCCTCGCCATTCTAAACCTGTTGCACCTTCGTTACCTTCCCTATATTCAAACTTACAACTCCCTCGCGAAATCTTCGCAAGATAACCCTACTGCTTCTTCCTGCGAAAATACCGTCAAAGATAACACTTCTATGCCTGAATTTTTCATAGATCAACTCCTTCATAACGGTCCCATTGCGAATGAGTCTATTTCTTCTTTCATTGTTAATGCCTCTACCGTTTCTCCAAGCCATTAACCCTCATGAGATTTCCTTTCTCATGATATTCCTTTAACAAAAGATGACTCATCTCTTCCTTCTTCTATCACCGTTACTTCCTTTACTGAGCAAATCCCTTTTACTAAAGAAAATTTAGAAGGAATGGATGTGGCCTTCAAAGTTCTATCGTATATTGTGAACGATGCCAAGAAGACTTCTTCGACCCCATCAAATCTCGATATTTGCGAGATTTTGAGCAAACACCTTGGCCCCGATAGAATTTCAGCAAACATCTTTGGAGCAAGAAATTAATATTTTGAAGAATGATCTCCAAGCTATGACTCGCAAAATGTAATATTCTCCAACTTGAGAATCAAAAACTTCAAAATGTTTCGGCTGATCGTGATAATCTTCGGCAAGAAGAATGAAGAATTAAAAGGTATACTCTTGCCTCTCGTATTGTCCATTTTTTTTTTATTTTTTTTTTGAATAAAACAAAAGCCCTTGTTCGCCTTCAAGCTTTAAACCGTGGTTTAAAAATGGAGATATATCGGTTGGAATTCATCATTGAAGAAGTTCGAGTTGATAGAGATGCTTGGATGGAGCAATATAACCAATTAGATAATCTTCATACGTATTCCTCGTTGATCAAATAGATAATCTTTCTAAAGAAAATGCTGATTTAGCTCAGAAACAAGACTCATTAAGTAATGAATTATCTCGCCTCTTACTTTTGACTAAAGCTAATTTGGAGTTGGAAACTTTATCGGATGAGAATGGAACTCTTTCTCAAGAAAAGCGAATCATAATGTAGGATCGTAATATCGCAACACCAATACTTCGCGAGATTAATAAATGATCGTACCGCGAAGGAGTCGCATGGAGGTAAATAAATGACGTAATAGATGACGACAATCGTAACATGAGGAAAGTGTGAAGACTTGGCGAGATTTAGGGGTGTCGCGAGGACAAGAAATTACACATTCGCGAGGATTCGCGAGTCGATTCCGAAATAAAGGACAACTTAGCTGTCATCAACTATGTAATACCCTATATAAAGGGTCGAGTAAGTCTGCATTGTAGAGGAGGTCTTTTTGAATTGTTAAGCAAGTCATTAGGAGAGAGAAAATCAAGAGTGATTGTAATTCCTTTAGCTCGTTTCTACATTTCTTTGTAAACCTTTCAAGAAAACAATTAATAAAACACATTATTATTCATCTTCAAATGGATTGATTAAGCAAATTCGAGTGAGGGGTGTAGTGTAGGTTTTCCCGCAACTACATATGCGCTAGAAATTGGGATGAATATAAGATTGAGGATCGAAGAGTATAATGAAAATCGTTTAAATCAAGAAAATGAGAAAGGAAAATGTTAAATCGAGATGAGATAGAGGAGTTAAGAAGCAAGGAACATAATGAAGGTATAGAATACAATTCAATTGCAAAAGCAATGGTTAATGAATTCCACGAAAATATTAGAGGAAGGATACATAAACGAGATTTTGAAGGAAAGAAGATTATAGATGAGGAGAAGATATCGTCTTTGAAGGAATGGGAAAAGCGAGAAAATAACATTCACAAATGCGAAGTACCTAGAGAAAATTTGAATCATGTATCTCCACTAGTGATCACGATAAATGCAAGAAAAAGAGAAGAATCGGCAAAAACGGCGGAAGAATGGGAAATAAATAGAACTTTGGTGGATACAGGGAGTTTGGTGAGTATTATGTTTTACCATACCTACAAAAAATTAGGATATAAAGATGAAGAAATGAGTTCTCCAAGATATTATATTCATGGTTTTGGAAAATCTATAACAATACCTAAAGGGGAGATAAAATTACTAATTTTACTGTGAGAAATTGAAACACAAGTAACATTAAGTGTAGTGGATATGGAATCGCCGTACCACATATTGTTAGGGAGACCTTGGATACATGCAATTAAAGCGGTAGCGTCAACACTCCATCAGTGTATCAAATTTCCTATGCCGAGTGGAATTGGTGAGATCAGAGGAGATATTGATAAAGGAAGAATATATCATCAAATCGAGGTAAAGCATTATGAAGGGCAAGTGAAGAAGCGAAAAGATCTCAGGAAGATGATAAAAGCGCCTAAGAAAGAAGAAGAATTTAGAATTTACATGATAAGAGCAAAAGAGGGAAAAGGAATACCCAAAGTAAATCATGGAAAAGAGAGTGAGTTCGCGAAGGAAATGAGAGGACCAACTCCTATGGGAGAACCGAAGTCTAGTTATGTCGCAGAGAACAAACAAAAGAAGTGAATGTTGAACCGAGGAGGAGCCTAAAATCTTAAAAATTGGAACTAAAATGGAAGCGGATGAAGAAATAAGAACTGTTGAGTTTATGCGAGATTACAAAGATATTTTCGCATGGGATATGGATGAAATGCCTGGTATAGATCCATCGGTGGCTTGCCATAAATTGAAATTGATAAGAATGTAAAACCATTTAAACAAAGAATTAGAAAGATCACAAATATCATCCTCAAATAGAAGAAGAATTGCGTAAAATGTTGACGCGGAATTATTAGACAAGCAAAATATCCCGAATGGATAGCAAATATGGTTATAGTCCCAAAGAAGAAAAAAGGAATAAGAATTTGTATAGACTTTACCGATTTAAATAAAGCTTGTCCTAAAGATAGTTTCCCCTTACCAGATATTCTGATTGGTTTGAAGCAACGCAGGAAACGAAAGGATATCATCTCTTGATGGATATAAGGGTTACAATCAAATTCCTCTCGCCAAGAAGATCAAGAACATATCGCTTTTTTGCTCCAAGAGGATTGTACTGTTATACAAAATGCCGTTTGTCTCAAAATGCCTAAGAAACATACCAAAGGATGGTGGAGAAGGTGTTCGCGAGATGGATACACAAAACGTTGGAGGTATACGTAGATGATATGTTAATAAAAAGTAGAAAAGCAAAAGACCACGTAAGATTTGAAAGAAATTTTTGAACAAATGAGGCAATATAATATCAAAGTAAACCTTAAAAATGCACTTTGGAGTCGCCTCTGGAAAAATTTTTGGGTACATTGTATCCAAAGAAGGAATTCAAGTCGACCAAGAAAAAGTACAAGCAATTCGTGATAGGTGTAGAATACACCTAATTTACTATCTAGTAGTTTATGCTTTCTTTGCTATTTTTCTTGTAAATTATGTATTTTACGCTTGTTCTGAGTTTTATAGTTACTTTGGAGTCGCACAAAGGAAAAGAAGAAGAAATCACCCAAATTGAGCCAAAAGGGCAAAATTGTCATTTCATGGGCAAACACTATACTAACCCTGATAATGTTAAGGGGCAACTCTTTTGGAGGAGTACTAAAGCCAGGCCCAATCAAGGTTAAGGGGTGTTGATATCAGGTACCCCTTATCATCTATCAAATGGGTGCATTTATCTCTGGGGTGTACCTATCCATTTCTGCTCCCGACCCTAAAAGAACTCACCTTTCATTCATTCATCTCATTATTTTTGTTCACCACCGAGAAAACGAGAAAAAGTACAAGCAGAAGCATTTATGGATGCCGAAATTGAGATTCGAGAGACTACGTGATGATGGGGAAGAGATGGAGAACAAGATGGGTTCGATTGTGGTGGTTCGATCTGGGTTCGGACCGAGTTGGTGCTGTTGATAATCACTGAGAAGAGATCGATGAAATAGAAGGTTAGGGTTTGGTGCGAAACAACTCAAATGGAGGAGAATCGGCAAGACCTGATGTCATAAGAAGCTCGCTATGAAGCAGAGAAGAGGAGAAGATGGGTTACGGCTTTTGAGTTCAAAGAAATTAGGGTCTTCATGGATGAATTTGCCGCTGCGAAAGCTCGGGGAGATGTCCCGAGAACAGATCGAGAAAATCGATAGAGTCTCGTTGGTGTTAGGAAGACTCGGGGTTGTTGCCCAATCGAATCAATGTTTTGGCCACAGAGTAGATCGAAGAGTAGATGGGTCAGCCAATTAGAAACTGATTCGGACCGAGGAAGAGAAGATGGTGACGTTAAAGGTGTTGAATCAAGTGTCGATTGAAGATTTGATGAGGATGACAGGGTTTACTTAGATAGCAATGGAGCTCGTGAATGATAATGATGATGACGAGCTCGTGTTGGGCAGAAATGAGAATACTTGATGGGTTGTGAAGATAATCGATCGAGTGTCTTTGCCAAAGGTCAAAGCCTCGAGAGAAAGACGAGCCTGAAAGTATAGTGATTGTGAACCAGGAAGAGTCGGTAACGATTTGAAGCTTTGCAATTGAAAGAATGAATGCCCTAATGAATAGATGAATGTTAGGATTCTTAGCAGTGTGAAGAAAGGAAGGCACAAATTGGCCGGAAGTCCTATAAACACTCAAACTCGCCAATTTTCTCTCCGACGAGTTGACTCAAGCGATCCCGATGACCGATCCCAACCGAGTTCAAAGGACCGATCTCTGTTAGTCAATTAGATTAAGTCACCCGAGTAAGCAATGATTCAAGAATCGATCAGCTGAGTAAGCCCGATTAGCGAGTCGGCTAACCTCGAGTCCGACTCTCCTTCCTCTTGACCTCGGCCCACGTCAGCTGATTTGATCGTTTGACCTTTGTCGTTAGTCCTAATCTGTGGACCGGATTTAATATTCCCTTGACTTGAGAAGAATCTCGACACCGGCGGTGACGTTTCCGCCACCCGCCACAATCCCGTTTTCCGGCGAGCTAAAATTCCAGGAGTTTTCTATGGACTTCTCTCATGGGTGTGAAGACTTGGGGAATTGGATGGAGAATTGGACTCAAATTTGGAAGAGAAGATGGAAGAAGAGAAAAGCTTGGATTTGGAAATTGAATTGCAAAAGGAAAAGGATTCTACTCCTTAGAAGATTTGGAGAATATTGAAGCCTATAAATAGAGAAGTTTTCTACAACTTCTACACATCTTTTACACACACCTCTCTACACATCTCTACACACACAACAATTCTTTTCTTTTCTTATTCTTTGTGTGAACTCTTTAACATGAGTAGTTAATTTTATTGATTGAGGATGAATTCCTAGTTCTTAACATGATTTGAGTTTTTGTTTTCAAATTCTATCTTGAAGTTTTTCACATGATTATCGTTTGTTTTTACTAATAGGAATGATCTTAAAGACATTCATGATTGATTGATAGATTGTTTTAATGCATGCTAAATTGATTTGTTAATTTGATCTAAAGCTAGTGAAAGTTAGGGGATAAGTAATCGTTTCTTGACTCTTTTACATAAGTAGCAAACACGAGACCTTAAGGAGGGATTCCGTGGAGCAATTGTGTGTAGAAACAACGTTAGCAAGTAGACCTTGAGCTAAGAGTCTAACTACTAATATCAACCCAAGAAATTCACAAAACTTAATGCATGAGCCAAGTTACATCTAGGTTGAGCTAATTCTAGGTGGCTTGGTGATTAGAATCCGGTAGTCGAGAACTTCCGTGTCCAAGGATACAAGGGATTTAGGGTTTAGCACCGAGCTAGCTGCTTTACCTACTTGGTGATAATCATGACTAATAACAAGTAGAAGAGAACATAACTTTAATCATTGTTTCAGTTTAACGAAGAAGGATTCTCGATCTTGTCTCTCTTATTGCTTTCAACTTTATCTTTTAATTGCTTTGTTTATTTTCTTTTGCTTTTTACACCCCTTTCGTGACAATTTTTACAACTAGAATCTCTTGCTCCTCGTGGATCGACCTTGACTACCCTATATTACTTGTTAATTAGGTAGTAAAGTATTAATTAATTTGATTGCACCTACGACACGCATCAATTCGCG
>JAJJWW010007760.1:0-74303 GCA_023531295.1 Papaver armeniacum | reverse complement strand
TACCTTGATCGCAAGAATACCCCGCTAATCTCCTCTTGTCATCAACAAACACATTAAAAGATGCGAATATGAATTCTATCTAAAAGAACAACCTAACGTGTAAAAGCACTAATCAAGTTTGATTCCCTAGATGCATTAGGTTCAATGAAATCAGGCCAATCAAAGCAATCGAATGTGTAAAAGCACTAATCCGATTTAACAAAGGTTATGGTTCACATATGATCATAAGAATATATCACTACAAACTATAATCATATTTATGCTACTTCAAATCAGGAATTATCACTTTTGCGTATAATAACCCTAATCTAGCAAAAGACATGCATGTGAGTTCTACCAATTTGCAACTTGACAAAACAAACATTCAATCATATGACATTATTAATGGTGAATCATAAACGATAATATGAGAGAAAACTAATTTATTGAACAAAAACTCATGTTTGGAAATCCAACTAATCCATAACCAAAAGAAAACTCTAGCTCATATTCATGGAGTTCATAACAAGAAGAAAGAGAAAAGGTTTCATGTTTTTAAACCCTAGAACACAAAAGTAGAGGCAAAGATAAAAGATGATAAAAATAATAAAAGAGATCCCATCCTTTTTATGCTTTCTCCCCTCTTGCCAAATTAAGTCGAGACCAATAACTCGGCCAAAACCATCTCTCGCATGCATAGCCCATGTATGAAGGCCAGCTAAAAACAGTCCAAATCCATCCGAGTCGAACCGGTTCATCTCGAGCCGGATCGGATCGGATCACCGAGTCAACTCAATGTATACCGATTCCGGATTTGAGTTACGTACGTTTCTCAGGTGATTCGGACCGATTTATCCATTTCAAAGTCTTCCCTGTAACAGCCTAGCATACATCTATCTTCCAATTCCTTGCAACAACAACCACTTCCTTGTAATATACTTCAGTGCAATACATGCCTGCAATTCAGACCTGCAACATTTGTAATGCCATTGCAGACCTTGTTCTGTAGCTTCTTCATATCCTACCAACACTCCCAACCAGAACTCAATTCACCACTTCCTCGGTCTTGACAAAGAAGATCGACGACACCACCTCGACTACTCTGCAAAGATATTATCACTAACCACGCAACTTTGAGTTTCACTTACGCAACAACTCGGCTTGTCCGATTCAAGCCATTCCCAGCACCATTAACACTGCAACTCCACCAGAACCCAAAGCAATATCGACCTCTCAGCTCACCTTCAATTCCACCTCCAGTTACTTCAAATTGCTACCACGACCACATTCCGTGCCTCGAGTCTCTAGCCATCAAACCCATTTTATCACAGCAGCACAAACCTCCAGGTCCATTGCTTTGCCTGCAATTCAGCTCAATTTCACCACCTGCTATGTAACTCATACATACTGCGACACGACAATCAATGGCAACACTACTTCTCTGCATACCCCTCTGCACTTTTCCTTCTTTGCTGCCAATTACCACACCTGCTCTTGCACAACTGCAACTCCAATCCCAGCAGCTCCATTGCAGCCAACAACTCATTCACAGTCTCCATTTCTAGCTGCACTTCTCGAGCACCATTGCTTGCAAAACATCAGGCAACAACCACCAGCTCTGGCACCCCCATTGCAGACCAACTTTCCCTGTTATGTCTCAGCCATCTCAAGCCACTGCTCCTCCAACTTCAGTTGGCTTCACCAATTCAGTCAACACAATGCACCATTCATCTGTAAGACAACCACTGCACCTGTAACTCCATCTCAGGCACTCGCCAATTTCACAGTTTAAGCTCCACCAGTGCTTCACTGCCTCAGCCACCCTGCAATCTCCATTGCACACTTTCAACTACAGCTACCACCGTGGCTCACATCATCACTGCTTGCCTCCTCTCTGCCTAGCCATTGCATATCATAACATTCATCTCAACTGTAACTTCTTATGGCTGCAAACAACCACTCTCTTCCACAAACCCTACTTGACTGATTGAGGGTCTTTAATCTCCACCTGAATCTCAGAAATCCACCATATTCGCAGACCCATCATTCATCTCAGAGCCACAAACCTTTATCTTCATTGAAACAACACCAAAAGTTCAATCTTCTCTTCTTCTGTGTATTCTTCAAATCCAACACAAACCAATTGTTCACATACCTGATTAAACTCCAATCGAAACCCCAATTTCCTATTTGATTCTCTCTTCAATTCCTTGTCACAATCATAGCGTCGACCACCATCTTCTTTCAACAAATCAACAGCAACAGCAAACCCATTTTACCCATCTGTTTCTTCATCAATTTCCTCCACAATCTTCAGATTCACATCAATTAATTCCTTCTCCGCAACCATAACCCCCATCAGTTCCTCCATTTCCCGGCGTAACTCAATTACTGCCTCAATCTCGAACCCTTTCTCAGATTCAATTGAACCCACGATTTTACTTACAGCAGCAGATAATATCAATAAAGAAAGGGAAAAATGATCCTAAATTCTCAATTTCGATCTAGATAAGGCCCTGTGAAGTGGGATTGCTATTAACACCCCAAGAGTGGATACGGGTCACCCAGCTGTTGCCCCTTATCTTTGGCTCGGTTTGCAATATCACTCGCCTCTGAAATGCCGCTTTTGCCTTTCTGTGCTTATTTATTTCTCTTTTGCGTCAATGACTCCGAGACACCTAATAACTCAAAAATAAACATAAGATATGCAATTCCCAAGAATAATAGCAAAGAAAGCATAAACACTAGATATAAAATTAGGTGTTTTAGACACCTATCATATATAACACCCATTAGTGCGTCATCTTGATCGATTCGATGACCCTCGGAAATTGATTTTCCTGAACAATAATTTCAATTGTCGTAATGCCCAATGATAATTGTAATCCCTCTCGTTTTCCATTAAACACCAAGCCAATGTGAATGTTACCTTGTCCGATGTTTGCCCCACGATGTTGAACAACGGCATGTTGTATTTGTTTGTCTTGTAAGTGCAATCCATCATAAGAACACCACAACATGTATGAGCCAATTGTGAAAGCAAAGGATGCGCAATGAATATTTGAAGGGGCTTTTAAATGGTCCTCTTTTAATGATACGCGTGTAGTTGTGATCCCAAACTATCTTCTCAAATTCTTGCATAAAGCTCCTCCCTTCCCATTCCACCCTTCTAATGGTTGCTTGGGCGCTATAAATTGTACTTAGAGAAGAAATGTTCTGATCATCCTTTTCCTTGAAGGTTCTGAGAATCACTCTTGGTTTGATACATGCTTTGGTCATTATCTTTACATCCTCGAATTTACGAGGTTTTAGCTTCGCAACTACGAGTGACCGTTAAAATCTTTGGATCCTGGTGGTTATGTTGGCCAAACCACACCGTACAATCCCATTCATCTTCTTTGTCTCTTAAATAGAATAAAAGCTTAAAGGGGCAATTATCCTTCCTAGTATGAGTTACTCAGTATACCCTATTAGTCTTCTTTTCATATACATAACCCTTTCTCTTATGGCTATTCTTCGCCTTGTATTCACCACTTCTCTCGCAAACCATCTCAAAACGCCTATTTGAACCTTGGGTATTCCTCACCAACACACACTTGTTCTTAAGAGCCGTCTCTTTTGCCCAAGAAATTGCTTCTGCTGGAGATTTAATTCCCTACAATAGGACAAGAATGGAAGATTATAAGGTTCATTACAAGCAATCACCACAGAACGTTCTAAAAACTAGGTGCAAAGTATTGTTTAGTAACATACCGAAGGCATCTTATAGTATTCGGACGTATCCGTACCAAGCGGTTTGGAATTTGTTGGATCAATGTATGTCACAATCTAAGGAATAAATGGAAAGAAAATTGAATTAGTTCAAAAAAAAAAAAAACATGCCGGGGTACCATTTCCCGTGCTCGACAATAGTTCCTAGATTGAATAATAATGTTCCGGCATTTTAGAAATACACTTGAAAGGAGGAAACAATTATACACAGTTACGGCGTTGGATGTTCTTGAACACAATTGCTTAAGATACAATACCTAATTCTAGCTAAACAAGGTACAAAGCCAGAATAAGAGCCGACATTCTCGATATGTGAGTTTTCTAGCCGGAACCAACTACCGGCTTGGCGGTAATTATACAAGCATGCTGGGATCAACTACCGGCGTTTACGATGTTTTATATACCACGCCGGTATTGGAGTTCAAAAAATCTTAAATTCCTGGATGCTTTTAAGTAGTACCGCAGGCATGGTCGGTTAGGATTGAACCATGCTGGTTTTGAATATTCCATGGAATATTCGTTGGTAGGTAAAAAGCATAATCGAATATCGGCATGCTTAGTTGGTTTGAAGACCATGCCAAACGTTTTTAAAATGGGGGATATCGTTATCCAGGCATGGCAAAGAGTATGAATACCACGCCGGTAGCATTAGTTCCGGCGTCGTATTCATACAACGAGCATGCTTAGGTACTAAGTCATTTCGAGAGAAAAATGGCGGTTTCAAAAAAAAAAAATTAATTTTTCGAACCCTTAGCAGCATTACTCGTGTGTTGGGGATGCTTGTATGTTGAACTAGTTTACTTTCTTGGGTTGGTTCTTCAAAAACACTTCATGGTCACGAAAATCATGATCCAAGGGTGTTGGTTCATCATATAACTCCAATTGTGAGTTGTTATCATACACCGAAGATTGAAGATATGATTGTTGTTGTAGTTGAGCTAAAGATTCAAATTTGCTTTGCAATTCTCTCATCACAATCATCTTCCATTTTCAAAAAAAAATTTCCACTCAAATTTTTTTTTCTCTCCTTCTACTCCTCACTCACACAAATTAAAATAAAAACACACACTAATCTATCCCCCAAATGCTTAAGATTTTTACTAAGTATTCTTAACCACTAAACATGATTAGTGAGGGCTAGATTAGGAATTAAAAAAATAATTACATAAGGGGTGACCCAGCTTTGCTATTTGGATCCCTATTTTGTCATGTACCTATATCCCCCAATTAGTTTTGATATCCCCAATTGCGCGTTCTAAAATAAGGTGGGACCAAAACTTATGCTTTTAGAGCTTTTATAAGCTCATCTCCCTCAGCTTTTAAAAATGTGAAAAATACTAGAACCACCCTACTATATGGGTTCAATATTTTGAAGCCCCACCAAATGGATCATACATTGTCAACTCCATATATTCATAAAATAGTACTACTAGGCCCAGAATATCAATATTTCTTCAGATCTGGCCCATAATTAATTATTATGAATTTTAATAATGGCAAAACTACCCTTTACTATTTATACAAGAGGAATCCCAGAAGATTCTTTTCATTTTCAGATTTCATCTCTCTCTCTTCCAGACGAATTTATCTTCTTCAGAATTAATGGTTTTCTTCATTTCCAGATCTGAAACAATGATTCTCTCTCGAAATCAAGTTCTCACACAGTTAAACATCGCCAACAACTCGTGTTCTTGCGATTTAGTGATGAGAAGATCTGAAGAATAATCAATCAAATGATATTAAATTTGAGCTTAAAGAAACTCGATTCAATTCAATCGAAGAGAAACATCTACAAAAATGAACCAAAGTAAGTTTAATCTTTCCATATCCTTTTTAATTTAATTGAGAGCTTTAATCTATCAATCTCGAGTTGAAAACAAAATCTCTGAAGTTTGATTTTAAAAGTTTTGAAAAAAAAATGAAAATGAATCTCGATTTCGTTGTTTGATCCTTGATCAGAGTTTGGATCTTTAATCTACAACATCTACTCACTCTGGTTGTTTTGATGCAATTTTTTTGAAGAATTTTGAACAAATATTTCAGATCTGTTCTTCATCAAAATCGATGTAAATATTAATTTGTAGTTCCGATCTATAAACTGATTTGAGATTTGATATCAGCAAATCATCGTCTCTGTTACCCATAGATTTAATTTTAATTTCAACCATTCTTAATTTTCGATTTCATTTTGTTCTTGATAGATAATTTTATGAAATTTATTTTCAATTGCTTAAACAATAACAAACAAAGATGCGCTTTATGACACAAACTATATATCTAATCGAAAATTATGCTTTCAATTTTATTGACAGCTCAATCTTCCACCATAGTTTGATTATGTTGGAAGAAACATTTACTGGAAATGATACTTGTTGGTTTCTAGTCGTGCTGAGTATGAGGAGGTGGTGGTGGTAGCGCAGGTGCAGGTTTTGCTGGGGATTTTTGACCTGTTGAGTGGTGGAGAAGTAAGTGGAGGTGTCATAAACTACTATGGACTTTGGATTTGTTGATTGTGTGATTTTCCTTTCATTTTTGAATATTGGATTGTTCGTCGTTGTCTTGCTCGAGAATTTCAATTACATTCTTTGGAACCAATGCCTTGTTTAGAGTAAGATCCTCTATATGTTTCCACTTGATTGGTATTTGTTGAAATCCTTTTAGGTAAATTACTTGATAAAATTAAATAGTTTCTTTTTGATCTCTTATTTCAGTGTTACTTCATTTCAATTTGTTATTATGCAGCTGGTGGTTTGGGTCATGGTGTAGACTATGCTTTCTTTTGCTTTCAAAGCATTCAATGGGTATGTTGAAGGGAACAAATCATACCAGTTGTTCACAAGGATGTTCATCTAATTGCAACTTCGATGGTTAGTATGAGAATAAATGCAAAATATACCCTGGTATGACATGTGTAATTGTTGATTACACATGCATATTTCATGTGTAACTCTCAGTTACACATTTCATATGCATGTGTAGTTGCTAGTTACACATGCTAATTAGATGTGTAACTTCTAGTTACACAAGCTAAATAGATGTGTAATTTCTAGTTACACATGCTAATTTGAACCTTGTTAGTATGATGCTTTGATGGAATTTTTTGCTAGTAAGATGCATTTTTAACTCTTGTGGTTCCAGGTATATGAAAACCATGGTAACTCCCGATTCATGTGAAATTATACATTGTTGCATGTCTTGTTCATGCCACTATGCATGTGTAACTCTTAATTATAGATACAACATGCATGTGTAACTCTAAGTTGCACTACCCATGTCCATGTGTAAGTCCTAGTTACACATGCTAGAAATGAATAACAAAATTGTTTTTGCATCTCTCGAATCTAAGTACATTTAACCTTATATGTATGTGTAACTCCTAATTATACTAGTCACATGCATTTGAAAGTGATCATGCATTGTTTTGTATGTGTACTAGCTGATTATACATGCTTGTTTATGAGTGTTTAGTTAGCTGATTATACATATGCTATGATTTGATGAAATTTGTAGTGGAAGATATCTTTGATCTTTTTGTAATGAACTCGGTGCAATAAAAGTTATGGAGGTGTTGATTTTACGAGTATGAAAGTTCACGAGAGATGTAGGAGTGTGCAAGTTGTACGAGATGAAGATTTGGCATTGGTTTGTAATGAACGAGTATTGTTATTGCTATCATATAGCTCAGGTATGCACTGGTGCAACTGCAGTTCAGACAGTGGTAATGGAATAGAGGAAATGAAGCTGGCTGGTGCTGATATTTCAATTACACTAGATAGATGCATATGTAACTCCCAGTTACACTAGACAGATGCGTGTGTAACTTTTAGTTACACATGCTAAGAAATTATTGTAAATAAATCTTAAAGTGTAATACATGTATTTTTTTTTTATGTTTACTTTTTTATGTCTATTTTTTTTTATGTGTAACTTCTCATTACACATGCCATATGGATGTGTAACCTTTGGATACACATGTTATATGCATGTGTAACTTCGCTACACATGTGTAACCCTTTCATGCCATACCCATGTGTAACTTCGGATACACATGCTCGTTGCATGTGTAACTTCGGATTACACATCCATATATTATTGGTGGGAGGCGGTGGTGGCCGCCACGACGGGTGGTGGTTTCGGCGGTGGTGGTTTCGATGGGTGGTCACCGGCGGAGGTGGGATTTCGGCGGTGGTGGTCGGATGTGCTGGTGGTCGCCGGCGGAGGTGTTTGTTGTTGGTGGTGGTTGGTGGCGGCGGTCGTCGGAGGTGGTGGTTGGTGGCGGCGGCGGTCGTCAGAGGTGGTGGTTGGTGGTGGCGGCGGCCGTTAAAGATGGCTGTGACATCATGTTTGCTATATTTTAATATTTTGGGCTTAAATTTAAATTTTATTTTATTTGGGGCTTGAAAATATACAAAAGGGTATAGTTGTCTTTTAATAACTAGGGGCCTAGATTTAAATTTCTTTTAATTAGGGGCCTCATATTATGGGTTATCCATGGGTTGGGCCTTAGCCTAATTTCCCCTTTAAAAATTGAGGTATTTTGGAAGTGCTTTTGGTTAGAAGCATTTTGAAAATATGTTACCAAACGCTGAAAAATAATTACTATATATATTTTTGGGAACATTATTTAAATACCCCTAGAATATAAGGCCTTCACAAATACCCTGTCCATTTTATTAATACCCCTAAGTGGTATTTTTTAAGTGGATAATGAAAATGAACTAGTACTTTTTTGGATAATGAAAATGAACTAGTATGTTCTTGACAAGTGAAAACGTCAACCCAACCTCCTACGGAGGTTGAATTGACTTAATATAATTTTAGATGTGCCAAAAACTATACCCTAAAAACTTAAAATATACCCTTTAGGGGTATTTGTGAAATCCTTAAGGGTATTTGTGAAGACCCTTGAAAAGGAGGGTATTTTTCAATTTCCACTATATTTTTTGAAATTGCTTTTCGAAAAATAAAAGCATTACCAAACTCAGCCTAAACATACATGGAAGTCGTTAAATATCAGCTCGGTATAAAAACGTTCTTTGCGGCGGCGACCTTCCTATCGAGAGAGAAACTAAACAAGTGTTTGTTTGGGGGGGAAATTTTTCTCATCCGCCACGGAAAAAGAACTCTCCCTGGTAAGCCACATCTCTCATAATATCTTGGTATTAAATTACAATACTTGAAATTGATAAGATTACGAGTTCAGGGAAATTTTCTCAAAAAAGAACTTCCCTGGTTTCATAATATCTTGGTATTAAATTTCCTTTTGATAAGATTACTTCAAAAAGATTAGGTTTTGCTTAATTTCCTTTGTCAGATCTACTGCTATTTAGGTTTTTCTTGAGTTTATAATTTATATAAAAAAGGTATTTTTCCCTTTGGGGTTGGGTTCGAGAATTTCGAGTTAATAAAAGTGTGGGGTTTGCCCAATTTCTTTATCAGATCCGTGCGTATTGATTTTTGAGGTTATTTTTTTTGGAGCTCACTTCTCTTTTGGGACTGGGAATTTGAAATTGAGAAGATTACGAGTTGAAAAGAGTGGTGTGCTTCCTAGTTTCTATATCGGATCTTTTAGTATTGAGTTTTAGGGTTTTTATCTTTTTTTTTTTTTAGTGTTTAGTGTTCGGTGAATTAGGGGTTTTGGTGGTTTAGATTTGGTATTTTGTGGTTCGGATATATATGGCTGCTGGAAGAAATGGGAGTTTTCGTGATAATGCTTTGAAAGAATTAGAATCTGAAGCTGAAGTAACCAAAAGGAGGGATTTTTATTATCAAAAGGAAGAATATGATCGATTTGGGAGCAATGGTGGGACTGGTGATCGAGAAATGAGGGGATCTCGAGAATTTGATAGGAAGAAAGAAAGGGATGCTGGTGATGAGGGTAGTAGGGAGAGATGTAGAGTTAGACAGAAGGATATTAAAGAAAGGGAAGTAGGTAGTACTGGTGTGTATCGTTCCTCTTCTTCTCCATCTAGTATGAGTAATTCAGGTAGTGGTGGTAGGCGAGGAGGAGCTGAGGTTTCTGTTAGAACAGCAGGTGATAGAGAACCCGGTGAATTGTCCAGCGGAAGTGGATCTGATGATGGGGACATTGTTTCAGAATCTCGGGTTAGTAGGGATAATGAGGTTTCAAAGCCTGAAAATGGTGTAGATGTAAAGAGAAAGTTTACTCCAATTGTGTGGGACCGAGAAGAGAAAGAAAGGAACAAAACATCTGCTGATCGGGTTACCGTTTCACTGAGCTCAAAGCTTCCTCCTCCTCCACCAATGCCGAAATCTTTTCGTCAGTCACCTAATGTTGTTATTGATGTTGGTGTGCAGATTTCTCCTATTATACCTAACCGATTGCCCAGTCCGCTGCCTTCACTAGCCAAGCCTCCCATTGCTCCTAGTTCTGCTAGGTCCGCGGTATCGGAATCTTCAGAAGTATCATCCCCTTCACCATCTCATGAGCATCAGTGGAGTAATGATCAAGAACCAGGGCAGTTGGAAGAAGATGATTATGTTTCCACACGGAACATCTCAGCTTCACGTTGGGCAGATGAGAGTAATTCTCCTGGTAATGTTGGGGAAAGTTCTGACCATGAAGACATGTCTAAAAGAAGAAAGAAAAGTTCAGTTTCTGGGTTGTTCAATGGCAAAGTGAAGACGAAGGCATTTACACCTGAGCTTGATGAGCTCAGAAGAGAAGGCTCAGTTGGTAACCGAGTCAGATCATCAGAATCTGGCGGAGGTCGCAACACTGGGTCTGCCAGTGAAGGTGAGTACCCTGATAGAGAATCAGGTAAAATTGATTATATGGAGGTTGACGAAGAGGATATGAACAGAAATGGAAGTGCTTACCATTCAGACTCGGATTCTGATGAAAGTAGGGATTCTGCCCGGACGCCAGAGCCAATAGCCCCTCCACACAGAAGTATAAACATGCTACAGGGGTGTAGAAGTGTTGATGAATATGAGCGGCTTAACAAGATAGATGAAGGCACTTATGGCGTTGTATATAGAGCAAAGGATAAGAAGACAGGTGAAATTGTTGCTTTGAAGAAGGTGAAAATGGAGAAAGAAAGAGAGGGTTTTCCTTTAACTTCTCTGAGGGAAATAAACATTCTCTTGTCTTTCCATCATGAGTCAATTGTCGATGTCAAAGAAGTTGTCGTAGGGAGCAACCTTGATAGTATTTTTATGGCGATGGAGTATATGGAACATGATCTCAAAGGGCTGATGGAATCTATGAAGCAGCCTTTTAGTCAGAGTGAAGTAAAATGTCTGATGCTACAGTTACTGGAGGGTGTTAAGTATCTTCATGATAATTGGGTGCTTCATAGGGACTTAAAGACATCTAATTTGCTTCTGAATAACCGTGGTGAGTTGAAGATCTGTGACTTTGGGTTATCTCGTCAATATGGGAGTCCATTGAAGCCCTACACTCATTTGGTAGTTACTTTATGGTACAGGTGAGGAACAATCTATGTTTTGTACATCTTGCCTCATGCTGGTATTTGGAATATTACCTTGTTGGTTTTCATGTTTTTGTAGTTGTTTCATCATGTGCAAACCCATCTTGGATTTCAGTTTGACATGTGGTATTTTATTCTCTTTGCAGGGCACCTGAACTTCTATTGGGAGCAAAATTATACTCAACAGCTATTGACATGTGGTCCCTGGGTTGCATTATGGCTGAGTTCTTAGGTAAAAAACCACTTTTTACTGGGAAAACTGAAGTAGATCAACTAGACAAGGTAATCTTCATGCCGTAAGTCTCTTTGATTGTTCTTGCAGGCTTGATGCATCTGATTTTTTTTCATCTAACCTGCAGATTTTCCGGATTCTTGGCACACCGAATGAGACTATCTGGCCAGGTTTTTCAAAATTACCTGGGGTGAAGGTCAACTTTCTTAAGCATCCGTAAGTCTTATCTTTTCTTTATTTTAAATAATTTCTTCCATTTACGCAGTCCACTAAGTTCTATTTTCATCATTGTTTTCTCAGGCTCCCTGCTTAGGTGATTCTGGTCAGGCTTCTGGTTTGCCTTGGTGGCATTCTTTCAGTTTGGCAATAAATATTTCATGTTGTTAGTAACCTCTGACCTAATTATTTCAGGTATAACCTACTGCGTAAGAAATTTCCAGCCACATCTTTCACTGGATCCCCAATCCTGTCTGATTCTGGATTTGATTTACTGAATAAACTTCTCACCTATGACCCAGAAAAGGTAACTCCTTCACATTTCCAGCATATTAAGATGATTATACTTTCACTTCAAACCCAACATGTCAAAGTTCAACTTTGGGAAGTTATCTTGTTCTATCCTTGCTTTCAAGTTAAGTTTTCTAGTTTTTGAGGGTAATGGTGCTGAGCAAGATATCTTATCCAAGAAAATGATGCTAAGCAAATGTTTCTACCATGTCATGCAGAGGATCACAGCAGAAGATGCCCTTAACCACCAGTGGTTCCGTGAAGTTCCTTTACCTAAATCAAAGGACTTTATGCCAACATTTCCTGCTCAACATGCTCAAGACAGGTATTTTATAGGGTAGTGATTTGTGTAGATAAAAAGACTGATAAACAATCACCCAACTTAATTGCTTTTACTTTGTTCAAAGCAAGAGAGACTTTTCTTTTGTAACTTGAAATTTCTACCTAGAACTTGGAGTTGCAAGGCTATGATAGGTATCTAGCAAAATTCCTGAAATTAGATAATCCCCCTAGAGAAAATAATTAGGTTTGAAAGACAAAGAAACCATACTCTCCAATCCAAAGTCCTCAAATTCTAAGCTAACAAGCCACGCTAATGTGAATTTGTTTTAGAAACAGCACGTAGGTGGCTTAGTTTATAAACAATCACCCAATTAGTTTCTTTTACCCTTTGAACATGACTTGAAATTTTTATTTGGATCACTTGGAAATAACAAGATAGTAAGAGGCATTTAGTTGAACCTCTAGAATTAGATGATTCCAATTCCATCTAGAGAACAATTAGGATTGAAGGAGAGAAACTCATTCGCATTCATCTTCATACAAAGTATAGAAGTGTAGCAAAAGTTTATAAATTCCAAGTTAAAACATTTATTTATACCAGTATCTGGGACATAATATTATGAAATTGATTTGGAAACTGGACATGAGCAATATTTTTATATTGATTCGGACATCCATAATGCATCAGGTAGTCATTAGTGGCCAATCAATTTTAGCAATAAATGACTAATTTAGGTTCCTTCCAATTGAAACTTTGTTTTCCATGGTCATAGGCGGCTACGTAGAGTTATGAAAAGTCCAGATCCATTAGAAGAGCAGCGAAGGAAGGAGTTGAAACAAAGGGAGTTGGGTCCCACTGGTTTGTTTGGGCAGGATAGACAAATATGATTGTGCTCAACAGATCTGGGCTTCAGATTCCAGTGCCGTCCAGCTTGAAGTGAGAGATTAGAGTTGCAGGCTATTCATTTTTCTCAGATCCCTGATGACTTTAATGCGCTCTGTTTCATTTGATGTCAAGGTGTGGCTAAATGTCTTTCATTGCTAAAATCAGCATAGTTTGGCACTTTGTAACATATAACATATATCTTGGTGCATTTACAATGCTGGATAACATGTAACATATCTCTTTGGCACATTGTAAACAACGCTTTATAATTGGGTTTATCTAGTTACAAAACATCGTGTTTGCTGTATTGTTCCGTTTCTTTTAACCTTTACACTGTGTTTGCAAGAGACAGTTGATGTGATGTTGGGGACTGCTATCTTTGGTTTTCATACCTGAAGAAATTTGACAGAATTACGTTTTCACTTTAAAGGTAATTATCGTCCAAATAGTTGTGGAATATAGAGCAAAATTTGGGATTTTACTTTTCAGTCAGGATTATCTACCTTCAGAAACATATTTTCACCACTAGGTATTCTGATGATGTTAGCTTGGTGCTTACAGCCTCTGTTACAACTAATATTGTCGTGATGGGTGGATTTGTGTAGGCTTTAATTTTGTTTATTACTCGAGGGAATTGGAACTGTTTACAACTTCGCTAGGGCAATAGTGACTATCTTTTTGCAAGAATTTGATGTGGTCCTGGCATAGATGTGCATTTGAAGGTGATCACCAACGTGAACTCATAGGATTACCTGCTTTTTGGTCATCCTGTATTGAACTTCAATAGCTATCTGGCGGGAGATTTTTTCTTTGATCATTACCTTACCGCCCCTTCATTTCTCTTCAAAAGCTGGTTTGAGTTCCCTCGAGTAGTCAGAGAAGCTTAGCATGTTTCTGTCCTTCAGTGTGCATCACTACAATCAGCAATAACATATGTGCTCTGATCTCCGTATTCTTCTTTTGATTTTGTTTCTTTTGTTTTACGCAAATTCTTGCCAGCGTGTTTTGGTAGATTCTTGGCTTAGATTTCAAGAGGTAAAGGGGTGTGGGATGTATTGCTTTTATGTCCTGTAGTTTGACCAATTTGAAGCATTTGCTGGCTCTGTAATTACATGACGCTTGTATGCAAATGCCACTGCAGTATCAAACAACGCAGATTGAGGAGAATAGCAATCATTCAAGAATCTGTAGAACTGCAGTCGTATTTTCGGTGCTTCAGATATCTATTCCATTATGTCTTGCTCATTAGAGGTACTATACAACCCTTAATTCATTGTTCCATACAAAGTTTAATAGAAGAAGGGATGAAGGTTCTGTATTGACATTTACAATGCTCAATTTTCTTTTTAATACTTAAAATAATATTCAGAAGGGCTTATGTTTAGGTTTTATGTCGTAGATGTCAGTCGTTATAATACTCCATCCATCCCACAAAAATAGGTCTTTTCACTTTCCAAATTTTGCTTAAATATAGGCAAACCTTGAAAAATGAAAAGCCATTTTTGTGTGACGGAGGGACTAAAAGATTGATGTTGTTTTGACGTAAATACTTTTTAATCATAGGATTACTCAATGTCAGTAAAGTTGATTAATGGGAAGTATAGAAACTATTTGACTACAATTGCAAACTGTGAACTAGTAATCCAGAAATTAGTTTGATTTGTAAAATAACTTGTGAAAGCCACTATTATGAATTAGGCTATGAAACTGTCACATCTGTGCAGTGAGGCAGAGTGCTTGTTAAGTATTGTGAGGTAGAGTGCTCACTAACAAATTGTCGACGACTTATGTGCACTTAAGCACTTAAACCAATGGCACTTAAACCAATGGCACTTAAAAAACTTAAACGAATGATACGAAAGTACGTGGTTACATATTCCTTAACATAGTTTGTGCAGTTCTAGTTAGTTGATTAGTATCCTGTTTGTGGATGTTTACTGTATAAATGTGCAGTGTGTATCGACATCTGAGATTCTGAATACATATTTGGTTCATCCATGGCGCTCTATGCAAAATGGACCTTTTTTGTCACTGGCAGCATCACTGCATCAGTAAGTTTACAGTTATGTTAGGATCTTGGATTGGAACACAATCATATTTGTGCCTGCGCAACCATTGTTATATCTTACTGTAACCATCATTTTATCTTATCATAACCACCAGGCTTCATCCGAAGAGATCTAGCTAAGTAACTGTTGAAGGATTATGACACGGTTTTGCAGTGAAATCCTCCTTGGCAAATAACTAGAGAGAGTTTAGTTGTCCGTTCATAATTTCCAAGTTTTTGCTTTTGAAATGTATTCACTATGCTGGAATAGTTGAGTTATGCAGAAATCTGTAGGTAACATGAATATTACTCTATTGTTTTGTCGGTAACATTTGCTCCTCTTTGGATCCTCGATTTACAAGGCACATATCAAACAAATGTCCTTCATCTTCGATGAGGCAAGCTTTCTTTAGGCTGAGGATGTGTAAATCTTTGGTCTGTTTTTTTTTTAGAGGAAGTTGGGGATACATCCCAAGTGGATGTCAGCAAGTTGTTAAAAAAGGTGAATATTTTTATTTGATTCACGACTTGAGAGATTTCGTCAAAAATGGATCTTCTATCAGCTTTTTATTTGATCCAAAGCATGTCTGCTCATCAAAAGGAAGGGTGTTTTTCTCAATCAAAAGAGAATGCTCACCCTTGTGTGTTCTTTTTGTTAGTCTTTATGTTGGTTTAGCAACAAATCAGGCTTAACAAAGTTAATCTATGATTAGTTCTAATCTAAACTAGGTTAAGTATATTTCAGATTAAGGAAAGATTAGAGTTAAATATAGGAATTAGATTAGCTTAATGTTAGCTGAAGTGTCATGTTGACTAAGCCTGACTCACATAGCGAGGTGTCATCCAGAATATTGTGATTTTCCATTAAGCTAAGCAAGAGGAAATAGAAGTAGAAGCTAAGTCATCGAATCCTCTATTAATGATGGTTTTACCTATTTCCTACCCCTATTTTTCCTAAATCCTATCCTAACTATGCAATTAAAATTTGTATAACTCATTTTAGATTGGGTAAACAAAACCCACTTAATGTTCCCTAATCTCCATATTTAACCTTAAACGAACTAATTAGGTTTAGAAATTTATTTGTACATCACCGCCTTAACCAGGTTTGCAGATCAAACCGTAACTACTTTGCATTTCCGTACCTTCTCTAATAGCATGGACAACTGAAGTAAAACGTCATTAATATAAAATTGTTAAAATTGGGCTAATTGGATTCAAAACCTTATTGAAAAGGAAAAAGAAAGACTGCATAACCGATTCTGCGATCAACGTATATCTTTTATGCTTCTCATTTGGGCACCCAACCTTTATGGGAACATGTGTATGGAAAACAATTGAATATAGTGGTTAATATATAGGGGACATGGTGGTGCTAGATTATGATAGGGAAAATGTACCGATCAAAAACAAATGATAGGGAAAATGTATGGTAGCGTCTGTTAGCCAAATGTATAGTAGGGGAAAAGTTAGGCTGACATCTGAGAGCGAGGAAGAAGAAGACGGTGGTTGATTAACTTTGTTGGTTACCTATAGCGTATGGAAGGGTCTGTTTTGTTCACCTAACTTACAAAGAGTCAAACAAAACATAATGTGTAGAGTTGGGATGGGATATAGGGAAAATGAGGATAGGAAATTGGTAAAACCTTAATGATTTATGTTTTCTTCTTCTTTTACTTACAAAATTATGTATCATGCTTCTGTTCTGCTCTTACTGATGTTAATCAATCCAGAAACAACTAAGTGTTGATTGTGCTATTATTAGAGATTATATTTAGCTAATGATAGGAAGTAATGATTTATTTCATACCTATTTCAGATGTTGTAGAGCATGTAGATACTAGGGTTAATACTTGATTTCAGCATATATGAGTTTTATATAATCGTGTTTAAGAATAAAACATATTGATTATGAAGCTGAAATTCTTAACACTTTTCACCTCCCTTAAGAAAAAGTTGTACCATCCTTTTCTTAATATTAAGCCTTTAGTTTTTGATTTTGATTTTGTTTTTGCTACAGTTGCGTCTACATATTGAATACTCCGGCCCATCCTATGTGGGGTCTTATTTACACCTTTTGGTTGTGGGTCATTTACTACATGGAAATAAAAAAGAAGATAAGATTCTCCACCTAAATTTCATCTCCAATCCCCAAGGTCTTATTTAACACTTTTTATTTGAACTAGATTAGTGCCTGTGCTAAGCATCAGGCATTCTTTTTTATTTTAACCAAATTTTTTGATTTGGTGTGCGCGGGGCTTCTCCCCGCCCCGTGATGATACATTGTTGATTTGGTGTCCCATCTCGATGCATTAAATATGTGGAGAAAAGATAAGAAATATATGCAGATTTTATTTATTTTTTTCCTTTTATTTTTGCAGAAAATATATGGTCTTTTTTTTCCCTTAAAAAAAGAACGCGAAATTGGGGGATAAAAAAAGGAATTGAGGGATATAAGAAAAGGACAAAAAGTGGATCCAGATATCAATTCGGGGTCACCCCTTATCTAAGTATTTTACGTAATACCTTATCTACCACTCACTAATCAGGATTAGTGATTAATAATAATTAGTAAAATCATAAGATTTTTTATAAATGATTAGTGTGTGTTTTAATTGAATTTGGGTTAGTGAGGTGAGAGTAGAAGGAGGGAAAAATATTTTGAGAGAGAAATATTTTTGGGAAAAATGGAGGATGATTGTGAAGAGAGAATTGCTACTGCTGAATCTTTAGCTCAACTACAACAAGGAGCATATTTTGAATCTTCAGCTAACGACAACAACTCTTAATTGCAACTCTTTGTTGAGACAACACCCTTGAATGATGATTTTGACGAGTATGGAGAGTTTCTTGAAGAACCAACACAAGAAAGTAAACTTGCACAACATACTAGCATCCCCAACACACAGTAAAGTCGCTACGATGTCGAAAAATCGAATTTTTCTTAACCCGCCAATATTTCAACCGAAAAACCTCGGTGCTTAGGCATGATGGTTGTATGAATTCCATGCCGGTATTCGGGTTACCAGATGGTATGCGAACTACGACCATGCTTAGGTAGTAAGGGTACCCTGCATGGTATTCATACTACGACCATGCCGGTAGACCGATATCCCCCATTCTCGAATATTGATCCGGCATAGAATTCTTCTAAACAACTATGCCGGACTCGATTAACCTTTTTACCTACCAAGGAATATACTACGAAATATTCAACCTAAGATGGTTCAATTGATAGGTTACCATGCCAGTCTCGCATGAAAAACATACAAGAAACATTACCATCCCAAACCTAAAACCGGCATTGACACTTAATAAATATCAACGCCTAATCGGTATGCCGCGTGGTACCATCAATATCGATAATGCCGGCATTAAACCGGGCGTTGTTCGATTACAATTTTTACATGCCGCACCTACAAAAAAGCAGGCAGAAATAAATGTTTTCCAAAGCTAAATTCGGCATTCAATATCAAATATATTCAATGCGGGTATCGCGGTACCGGCTTGGGATAATCGATTACGAGAATGCCGGCACTCGTGCTTCCTGCGTTGTTTTCTAATGAAAAATTTATGCCTAATAGGTTTCAAGTTTGGTCTTCCGTTTTGGTTAACTTTGACTATGCCGAACAATGGTCGAGCATGCTTAGTGCGGGTTTCCGGCATAGTGTTGTAATTGTGTTTGGAACTATTTTTCATTCGATCTTTAGGTGGTGACATATATTGATCCAACAAATGCGAGCCGCTTTATCGGGATACGTCGGAATACTATAAAATCCCTCTGGTATGTTGATGCGCGTCGTTTACACAATAAATTATTCAAGATATTTCCCACTAATTAACTGGTAATATAGCGGTAGTAAGAGATCGTTCCCACAGTCAGTGTAATTGATAGGTTATTTGATCAAAGAAAATAAAGTAAAAGACAAGGGGATTGGTTTAAAGTAAAATGAAAAGAATAACAAATAAAAGAAAGATGATTAAGGAATCATTCGCCGTCACTGGAAATAAACTTAATAAAAGTACTTGTTTATTTCTTGTAGAATTTCCATTATCACTAACCGTAGAATAGCAATAAGCTCTGCTATCCCCCGAATTCTGTTGCCACTTTGGATACGGAAGCGCTCGACTACCGCATTCTATCCATCCCGAGCCACCATGAATAAGCTCTCAAGGTGTAACCCATCGAATGCATTATGTTTTGTGAATTAGGTTGATCCTAGCATCGGACACATAAACTCGTCCGCTTACTAGTGTCATCTCTATACACAATTGCTTAACAGAATCCTCTCGTCGGCTTTTTGCGATGTACTACTTGTGTATGGAATTGAGTGACTATTACACGTATCACCAACCCCAACACTAGTAGAAGAATTATTATCAGGTTAATTCAAATGGCCAATTGAATAACCCAATAGTAATCTTAGACGATAAAAATAATAGAGACAATCGACAAGAAAAATCAACTTAAAATAAACTTGTAAAAAGAATTAAAGTTTCATAAACCAGGACTTTGAAATCATACCTTAATCAGTAAAAGATTAGCTACACATGGATTTACTAAAACCCATAAAAATATATATATAGAAGATTAAGAAAATAGCTTGGTTTCCCCCTAATGGGGTAAACCCTAGAATAGAATATAACCTCCTTTCTTTTCTTTTTCTCTCTCTATTTTTCTCTCCCAAAAAGTTATATTTCATTATCGGCTACTGCCTCCTTATATAGGCTTCAAAAGAAACCCAACGTGTGCGACAATACCTCAATTGATAAGCACAGCAAGTCGGTCAACACTGTTTTCAGTTATGTGAAACAGGTGCTTTTGATTCGGTGTAATTAGGAGCGTTGTAGTAGAATAATCGTGGCTTCTGATTGGCTTATAATTCGGTGGAAGCTTAATTAACTGACGTGTCTTCTTTTGATTCTAGTTATGTACCCAACTCGATGTATAAAGCTGTACTAGATTCCCATTTTCATCTTTTATGCGTGAGAATAATCTCCATGCATGAGATATCTCTCTCCTTATTCCAAAAGCTATCTCTGCGTACATTCCCTGACTTCTCGTTCACATAACAAAACCTAAATAACGTATCATACTAATATCCCGTGTGGACTCGAGCTGCACATCCACCTGACCATGGCTAGCCGTGACAAACCCTTTCCAGCCGTGAAAGAACCACAACTCCATATCGTCCATTAAGACATCTTCTCTTCATGAACCATCCTTTTCATCACTGCCGATGACATCAACATCACCGCCATTAGTGGCAAGATCACACAAACTCGATACGTCTCCTTCGTTCAATCAACGATAAAGAACTAACATCTCGATCACCATCATCGGTCCGTATCTCTCGAGCCTCTTCTTGTTTCATCACGCAGCTAACTCGAGATCCACCTTCTCTATGTTGTTCCAGCGAGCAACCATTGCTTATATAACTCCACAAACTCGAGCACGTTCAATCACATCCAACTTCATCTCGTCTCTTCCAACAGCTTCATCATCTAATCTCGAACACTGAAAAATATATTCGTTCTTCCCTGTCGAGCTCCATAACAATCACCAATGGCAGCAGCAGATATTACTTCTCCGTCTCGTCTCCGCATCAATCATCTCTCATCACTATCGATACAGCACATTAGCAGCATCATCATCTCTCATCATCACTTCATCGACAAAAAGACATCAACGTTCATTGAGACTCGATACTATTTCGTTCTCAGTAGCTACTACTGAAGTATGATCAATATGATCATCATCGGCTCAATTCCATTCTCTCTATCGTGACAACGATGAATCACTTCTCTGTCGAGTTCTTCCATCAAAAACTCACTGTAATCAGTCATTTACTCTTCTCAGCTCCTTCATATCCCATTGGCAGCAGCAACACACAAACCATGACGATCATCAGCGGCATAAAGCTCAACCAGAACTTCTCTGAACTCGTTGGATAAGGGGATGAAGTTGAAGGTGCTGCCCTGATATAATAGGCGGATGCCTTTAACATCATTTGAATTTGAATTCCCCTTTAGTAAATGACATGACTTCCTTTATCAGTTCCTTTGAGACAGTCCACCCCTTAACAGAATGACTACCCCTTAACGCAAAGTGGGGGTGCCAATATCACTTGCCCTATCAAATGACCATTTTGCCCTTTTTGCCTTCCGAGTTCTTTTGCCCATAACTTCTTCATATGAGCTCTGAATGACTCCGTTCTTTCGCCATTGTCTTCATCTTCTCGTCCTCTACACAATGAAAAGTAGAATTCTTGTATTTGAACGAGTTCCAATTGGTCTTTGTCCCTTCTCCACTTGTAACTTCACTTTTGTAGCTATTTCCACTTCTTTTTGGATGATTCACCTAATGAAAGACACATACAAGAAAACAAGCGTAATATACAATAATTCACCAGAAAGATAGCAATTACTAGCATGGAATCGACACTAAATATATGTGAAATATGTACTTATCATATGTGACCAAAGAATACTTTTCACCTAGTATCTTGAACTTTACTAATGGATTGCTAGTAATGAACCTTCTAATGAATGCGAAATTGTTCTTATGTAGGGAATAACAGATCGAAAGGAAGCAATCGCTTGGGCTAAAGAGACGGCTCTTAAGAACATGTGTGTGTTCGTGAGGAATACCGAAGGTTCGAAGAGGCGTTTTGAGATGGCTTGTGAGAGAAGTGGGAAATACAAGGAGAAGAATAGCCACAAGAGAAAGGATTATGTATATCCAAAGAAGACTAATAGGGTATAAAAGACTCGTACGAGGAAGAATAATTGCCCGTTTAAGCTTGTATTCCGTTTAAATGACATAAACAATTGGGATTGTGAGGTTTTGTGTGGCTGTCATAACCACCGGGATCTGAAAGATTTTGTTGGTCACTCCTTAGTTGCGAAGCTAAAACCTGACGAGTTCGAGGATGTAAATAGATTGACCAAAGCACTTATCAAACCGAGACAAATTCTCAGAGGCTTCAAGGAAAAGGATGAGACTAACGTGTCTTCTCTACGTACAATTTATGCCGCAAAAGCAACTATTAGAAGGGTGGAATGGGAAGGGAGTAGCGTTATGTAAGAATTTGAGAAGATAGTTTGGGACCACAACTACACGCGTATCATTAAAAGAGGGCCGGACGAGAAGCCCCTTCAAATATTCATTTCGCATCCTTTGCTCTCACAATTGGCAAATACATGTTGTGGTGTTCTTTTGATGGATTGCACCTACAAGACAAACAAATACAATATGCCGTTGTTCAACATCGTGGGGCAAACCTCGGACAAGGTAACATTCATATTGGCTTGGTGCTTAATGGAAAACGAGAGGGACTATAATTATCATTGGGCATTACGACAATTGAAATTGTTCTTCCGGGAAAATCAACTTCCGAGGGTCATCGTAACCGATAACGATGACGCATTAATGAAAGCAATATCCGACGTCTTCCCGGACGCACAAAATTTCCTATGTACATATCATATACGTCAAAATATCATAAAAACTTGCCATGCCTTGTTTGAACACGCAAAGGCGGATATTAAGAAGAGAATGATGGTACAACTAGAGGAAGATGTTCGAAAGAACAAACTATCCCCCAAGAAGAAGAAGATGAGAGAGGCAAGATAAAGGAGAGCGAGTGGACAAAGAACATGCGGAAAATCATAAAAAGTGGTTGGAATTTCTAAGAGATTGGGAGAAAGTTTATTGGTCTCTTACCGAGGTTATGTACGAAAAGAGATTGGAGAATTTTATTGCAGATTGGAACGAAGTTTATCCGACTGCCGTCTGGTATTGTCGGACTCAATGGTTGGATAAGTTCAAGGAAAAATTTGTGCGTGCATGGACAAAACGGTATAGAAACTTCAAGAGTGAAGCAACTAGTGCAGCTGAGGCCGCTCATGGGAGATTTAAATATCTCATCCAATCCGGTCAAGGCAATGTGGTTACGGTCACCGAGGCAATGGAGCAATACTTTAAGCAAGATATCAATAGGATCAAGGATGCTTTTGAGAAAAGCTCGATGGAAAGGATGACTCAATTTCTTCATTATGGTAAGTTGCTCCAAGGAATAGAATTCAACGTATCTCATTGGGCAATAAAACATATGATGAGACAAATGGAATATGAGAAAAATTACGGAAAACCGGGTGATGTGTGTATTTGTAACGACATGTCTTCATTGGGGCTTCCGTGTCGTCATATGCTTGTGAAGTATGAAGAAGTGATACCTATTGAGGTTATTGATCCGTTTTGGAAGCAACTAACCTCGGTAAGCCGACAAGTCTTGTTGAGCCAACTAAGGCTAATTACTCGTCCAAGGATCGCACAAAGCGAAGAGCCAAGAAAGGGAGATCCAATAGGTAGACCACAAACTAAAACAAAAAGGAAAAAACAAAGGGTAGAATTGAAAGAAATGACTCAACGTGAAGAAGAACTCACGGCAAGTAAGAAACGAGATCTAACCGCATGTGAGATTTTGGAACAAAGGTTCGTGGAAGCGCAGGTTCCAAACAAAAGAGGTAGGCCAAGGAAGGAACCGCTAAGCCAACAACATACGAAGGAATCCGTATCCACACCAAAAGCCAACTCATCGGAGGTTCCAAAGAAGAGGGGTAGGCCGCCAAAGGTATCATCATCAAGTGACAAACAACAACAAGGTGAGCATTCCGAAGCCATACCCATAGTCGATCTAGCGGAGGTTCCAAGGAAAAGAGGTAGGCCTCCAAAGGTATCATCATCAAGTGACAAAGAACAACAAGGTGAGCATTCCGAAGCCATACCCATAGTCGATCTAGCGGAGGTTCCAAGGAAAAGGGGTAGGCCGCCAAAGGTATCATCATCAAGTGACAAAGAACAACAAGGTGAGCATTCCGAAGCCATACCCATAGTCGATCTAGCGGAGGTTCCAAGGAAAAGGGGTAGGCCGCCAAAGGTATCATCATCAAGTGACAAAGAACAACAAGGTGAGCATTCCGAAGCCATACCCATAGTCGATCTAGCGGAGGTTCCAAGGAAAAGGGGTAGGCCGCCAAAGGTATCATCATCAAGTGACAAAGAACAACAAGGTGAGCATTCCGAAGCCATACCCGTAGTCGATCTAGCGGAGGTTCCAAGGAAAAGGGGTAGGCCGCTAAAGGTATCATCATCAAGTGACAAAGAACAACAAGGTGACGAGGAAAAGGTGGTGACAAACCAAAGTGATAGCAAAGTTGACGTAGTTTTAGTTCGAAGGGGAAGGGGTAGGCCAAGGAAGTACGGACTCCCATCACATATCGAAGACATTGCAAGTGTACAGATTGCAGATAATGGTTTGGATATGTTATTGTTACAAAAGGGTAATATGAAGATGTATAAGGATCCCAGAACATGTAGGACAATTAGAAGTTATCATACCAAGATACAGCCTTACATAGACCAAATTCCTGAGGTTATTCGCGAGTATATTTCATATACGGATGATGTCGACGGAGATGGAAATTGTGGCTATCATTCTGTGACTGAACAATTAGGAATCTTTGACACGGCGGTTAGTAGAGGTATGACACCATGCAAATATGCTAGAATGAGGATGGCCGAACAACTTGTGAACAAGAGGAGCTTTTATGAGCAATTGGTTGGTGTAGGCGAGGGGTTTGATGATATGCATGCTCAAGTATTGGGGCCCGAGCAACATATGAACTTTCTTCCTTCTGAATATTGGATGAGAATGCCGCTTTGTGGGCATCTAGTGGCGGATACATTTAGATGTGTTGTTCATTATTTTACCCCCAACGTAGAAGTAACATTTACCCCAAAGTGGCAAAAATGCGAAGTATCCCTTAAGAAGAGAAGAGTTGTTTTGGCGTTCATGAACGGTAATCATTTCATTTTTATAAAACTGAAAGAAAATTGTCCACTGCCACCTATCTGTGGGATGATTAAAAACAAGGGTCTGGATCCCAATATCTGGAAGGGATGGATGACATCGTATGAGGAGAATCACCAGTTTTGGGATGCGTTGGCCTTATCAAAAAAAAACCGCTCCAAGAGGAGGAGATGCAACCCATTACGTGTGGAGGCGACGATGAGTAATTTGGATTTATGTGGTTCATTAGTACGCAACGTTTTGTTTTTTTGGAAGTCTGAATTGTAAACATTAAATCATATTTCGATGCCCATGCCGGCATAGTTGTGTTTTATATTAACAATTCCGGAACTACTGTACCGGCGTAGACTGTGTTTTGAACCCATGCCGGAAATGCAGAAAAAACTTCCAGAGAAATCAGCGACCTTTCCGGCAATGAAATTAACATCATTACTGTGCTGGTTCAATGTCAAAATCATATTTGACATGGAGATTACAGAAAACCGGCATAGTATCCAAACACAGTTCAATGTCTAACTCTGTCATTTAGAGAACCGGCATTGCTTTTACAGATTTCGAGCATGCCGGTTCAAGAAAAAAAATTAGAAATTTAAGTGATCTCGGGCACATTCAAACTCAAAAAGAGGTAATTTGACACAAGTTTATCAAAATAATAAATTGAATAACAATACTAGATTGTATACAAGAACAAACTCCAAAGTTATGTGGTTCCAATCCGAAAACAAATCAAACATAAACCAAGTCAAGCAAAGAGTTTAGCAAGACACACAAACAAACACATTGTTCAAGACTCACAAACAAACATACCAAACTAATACTATAGAATAAACACACGATCACTCGGTTGGCTTCTTGTGTACCCTCTTCTTCCTTTCGCCCCACAAGTCTTTTGCCTTCGGATCTTCAATTTTGTCCATCTTTTGCTCGACGTTCTCCATTTCTTCTGGGTCAACACCTCTCCTTTCATGTTCTTTTTCTTAAAGAACTTTGACAAATTTCCAATCACCGACGCTGTTAAGGAAATTTTAAACATGTACTTAGTATGTTCAATTGTATAAGTTCATAGACATAGATTAAAAGAATGGAAATGAACAATACGTACGTACCAACAACGTAACGAGCTGTACAAGTGCGGGTACAGTTTCGGGAGTTGTGGGGGGATGTGCTGGTGGTGGAGGAACAACTACGATATCCGGGCGTACAACATAAGGATGCGTGAACTTCCGATGGCCTCTTAGGAAGGCTGGTTCACTCTCATAACCATTCTCAGCCAATTCCCAAACAGCTCTATCCAACACAAGTCCTTTTTCTTATCTCTCACTCCAATGTGCAAGAATAGGTTTTGGGTCGTAAACCACGAGAGTATGGTTCTCATTTGATTGGCATTGAGGAAAGTCATGAGAGAATTTCTGATAAGATGTATCCGTGAGATCTTTCTGCTTGTACCCAAGTTGGCGCATTACACGGCGAGGGTTGTGCATAACAAATCCTTTTGGATGAAATAACGGTCCGTTGTAAAATGAAACATTGTCACGCCTTTGCAAGTGAACTCCTTTGGCATTCCTATATGGATCAAACACAACATCTTGGACATCCACCGAGTCCAAAGCCAATCTCATTGCTAATAACCGTTTTTTGTTATTGGGCCTTGGGGTATTGTTGAAGTAGTATTTCTGACCTAGAGGACTATTCTCTTGATATTCAGTGAAAATCTTCAATCCTTTATACCGTATGAACAATTTTGTGAAGTGTTCATAAGCCCACACCTACGCCAATGAAAGATCGTTCCAATGAAATGTATAAGAAAATAAATGATTGGAAACTAACAAATTTAATGACAACAATCAAAAAATAAGTAGTTGACTATACCTGAAGTACAGTGAAATTCCCATTAAATTGACGAGCGTTCGCCTTAGATGCTCGACATATTTCGCAAAAAATGTGCCAAGAAAGAAGTGCCCCATGAATACTCATGAACCTTTTCCAACGGATCCAAGTATTGTAGGTTGTTCATATGCACCCTATTACCATTGGCGTCAGGGAATATAGCTGAGCCCAAGATGAACAACATATAAGCCGCGGCAGTTTGCTGGACTTGTTCGGGATTCAATTCCTTGTTCTTCGTGTTCCCAAACAATTGAACGAGTTTGACGAATGTGATAGTCTTTTTCTGGGAACGCCTTGTCTTGTACATATTTTCCAAAGTGGTTTCCTTGTCCCATCCAAACAACTTTTTAGTCAGCTCATATATCTTGTCCCATTCCAGGTCCTTAGAGTCATCTCCTACCTTAACGGCTTTCCCAAGAACCTCAAGACCTATTATCCTTTGGACATCTTCAGGGATGATGGTCATCTCGCCAAAAGAAAAATGCATGGTATCAGTTTCACCAAAAAACCTCTCCAAAAAGCAGTTCGCCGTGACGGTATCAGTGGCCACATAATTTTTTATCGCGGGATACAACCCGGATGCTTTGACTACTGCTTTAACAGCGTCACACTCAAGCTTCAAAGGCCATACATCCGATTGTTGATGGCGTCTAACACGGAAGGCGTTCTTGTGGTCCTATAAAAACACACCCAGGTAAATTAAATTCACTTGATTACAGATAAATAATATAATAACAAGATGCAAACGTCTTACATAAGTTTGATAGATCCAGCGAGCCCAAGAGTGTTTGTAGGCAAATAAGAGTTGCGGGTGTATCGGTTCACCCCAATGTTTGCCATCATCGCGGTCTGGAATCATGTCATACTTATCAGGAAAGTGGGATGGGGGTGCCTTTTCATTATTCTTAGGGGCTTCAACTCCGACATCAGTATGTCCTAAGCCACCTGCTCGTTCGGGTACAAGATATGTTTCCCACTCATCATCATCATCACTGCTGGTTGGGTACCTTATAGGTTGATCCCGAATTGTGACCTTAGCAGTAGCCGGATCAGGACGGCTACGTCGAGAAGACTTACGTTTTGCTTCTAAAACAACTTTGCCTTTTCCTTTGTTTTTTTCTGCTGCTTTAGACCTATATTCCAATATGCAAACTGAGTTATATAATGACAACCGGCATAGAAATCGAACTTAACATCTGTGCCGGCACGGGTGCCGGCATTCTAATCAATTAAAATACCATGCCGGTTGTCTTTGAATTTTAGACATAGAATGAACATTTTTTGCAACAGAAAACCGGCATAGTAAGTTAACATATAGACACTGCCGGCATTAGGAAACGACATTGTTAGATAGAAATTTTAAATGCCGGTACTGTGGGATTTTAGTACAGAGATTTTAACAAAATAGGCTAATGAAAACGGCATAGTATTGATGAAATATACAAAGCCGGGAAAGGTAACCGGCATGGTATTCAATTAAATATGTATGCCGGTAAACGCATGCAATAAAATCGGGATTCAAGACATATAATCTGGCATGATTTTCAAATTGTATTCTACCGCAAATCAAACATGCAACTGAGCTTCAAATTGGAATTTTAAAAATTACTTTTAGTGTAGTAGAAAGACTAAACAACATAATTTCACTTTGTTTTTTCTACTATGGGATAAACCCTAAAATTAAAAAACTTCAATTCAACATATACATCACTTACCTAAGCAAATTTGTTATTCTCGCCTCACCATCAGACTCTTCAGGCAGTTCTTGCGCTTTTGATTTCGATTTACCACCTTCATCAACAGATTCTTCAGGATTGGGTATGGGTTTTTCACGAGGTTTGCGACGACCCATTGTCTTTGATATAGAAGATGAAACAAAAAGGGAGATTGAATAAAAATGGAGATTGAATGATTTCCTTTCTATAACCGTCACTTAAATAGAATGAAGGAGTTTGTAACCGACGCATAAACTGGTATTAAGGATTTTGTAACCGTCAAATAAGTGGGATAAAATAGTTTGTAACCGTCAAATAAGTGGAATGAATGAGTTTGTAACTGCCACATAACTTGTGTTTGTAACCGTAAGAATGCCGGCATGGAAAAATGGAACAATTCAATGCCGGTATTCTGACAATAAGTATTTGGTGATCACAATTCAACGGCTGCACAGGTAACGGTATAGTATTTGGTGTATTTGTCAATACCGGTAGGGGAAAGAAAATTGATGAAATAAATAATATTAACCACATAATCTTAAGGAAATAAACTTAAAAATATTAACCCAAACTAATTGCAACTAACATCATTTCTTAAGGAAATAAACATAAACAACGTTACACATAAAACGACATTATCTCAAGCCAATTGCAACTAACATCATTTCTTGGAACGAGATTCAATAAGCAAAGCAGCTTCGAAATGCCTAAAAGGCTCTTTTCTCCACTTGGTATATGCGTCCTGAGCTTGAAACCTATTCCCTTTGTATCTTGCAAGAAACTCGTTGTATTTGCGACATAACTTTATGAGTGCAATTGTTCGATTTTGTACATAGAGATCACCGTAATCAATTCGACATTTCTTACCTTCCAAGTAGTTATTCATGTAAGGACCAGTCCTAACAAGACCCCAAAAAAGATTCGAAGGGCGGTGATCTTCTTGGAAATCCGATACTATGTAGTAATTTTTAATCCACTCGGTTTCTTCCTCGACATCCGCTTCTATCTTAGATTGTTTTTGACGTTTAAGGATTTCTTTAGCTTCTTTGCGATAATGTTCAAGCTTTGCTTCCTCTTCTTCTTCTCTTTTCCTCTTAAGTATCTCTTCTTCCATTGCGGCAATTGACTTGGTGGTTTCTCCCTTCCTTTTTAGTTTTTCTAGTATAAGGGAAACTGAGTTGGTGGTTGATAATTGATTTCCCAACGGAGTGGATAGTTTGTTCTTCTTGAGTTTTTCTTTTTCCATGACAATGATGAAATCGGTTTTTGTTGATGGATTTGAGTTGGTGGTGGATGATAATTGATTTCCCATCGGAGTGGATAGTTTGTTTTTCCTAAGTTTATCTTTTTCCATGGCAATGATAAAATCGGTAGTTGCTGATGGATTTGCCATTGGAGGTATCAAGTGCAATGGGTGAATCCATTGCATTATATAGATGATTGCACAACGGCTATTTAGTGCCGGCATTGTCAGTGACCTACAATCAACGCCGGCACTATAAAGCCGGTTTATGGTTTAAAAAAATAGTCGTTGGGCACTGAATTTTGAACGATCCAGCATTGGTATAAGCTTAACCTACATGCCGGCACTTAGTACCGGCATAGATTAATATACTACAATGCACGCCGGAACCATTAGGCAATTGAAATATGTTTACATACTAAGCCGAAACTATAATTTATTTCGAACGTAATCCTTGTCGACGGAACAACGAATGCACTTAGCACGTGCATCAAGCCTTTAAACCACTTGGTGTCCCAAGTGGACGAGTTATAGTCTCGTGAGGGCTTACATAGAGATGTACCCACAAAACCTTACGAAATACCTAACTGGATACCCTAAAAACCTAAGCAAATAACACTAAACTATCAATCTTCTTAAGAAGAATCCGTTTCCGATTCACCCAACTGGTGGTACTCCGTGACTTTGGTTACAATATGGTTCACGTTGGCTTCAAATATGAATGGTTCTCCCTTTTCTTGTAAGTAACGCGTTTTCACGACTTCATGCTACAAAAACAACACACAAACTTTGTTTGTTACATAAAATTTGAAAAAGAGTAGATTGTGTCCAACTAATCATAAAGATACTTACGAGTTGTTGAGGGGACAATCTATTGTGGGTAGCGTGCTCTATCCAGTGTTTCATTTTTAGATACTCAACCACCGCATTTTGGATGATGTCGTGTCGTTGCTCGATTTGTTGAGCAGTTCTTCCTTTCGGGTTACCGTAATCGTGAATAAATTTGTTAAAAATCTTCAACCACATGGAATCCCGCGTGCTGTTATCTATAGTTGAAGGACGAGTTTCAGCGTACCATGCTTGGGTGATTGCTAAATCTTCCTCCGAGTCGAACGATGCCATTTGTTGTATGTTGGATTAGGTACTATACTAAGCTATTTATTGATGATTATTCTAGGGTTTAGGGTTTCAAAGTTAAGAGGCTCAAGGAGATATATAAGAACACGAGTTTTTGGCTTTTGGGTCCAAGAATTAGCTCTCTTTATATAGAGAAAAACGTCAACGACTAGTTTTTTTGAAAATTGCCACAACCGGCATTGTAGTAACTGTGAAATAGGATGCCGGCATATGCTTCCGAAACGGTTTATCATAAGCTTACAATGCCGGTACTAGGGAATTTTTTTACAGAGATTGGGCCAAATATGCAACCAATACCGGCATGGTTTCAAAACACTTTGAAATGCCGGTAAATGGAACATGCATTTAATCTATAATACCGACTATGCCGGTAGTTGTTAAATTAAAAAAAAAACGGCTAGTTTTTTGAAAAATAAGACCGTTGGAGATTTATCTCTATATAATACCCCCATTCCTTTGGAAAAATCTACACAAACCAGCAACCAAATAACAAAAATCATTCTCTCAAGAAAGCAAGCACGGTTAAAGCTTCACAAAGGATGGGGGATTCATCATCTTCCTCTATTTGCAAAGTAAGTAGATTTACTAACAATATGATCTTCACTACTATGACACACGACTAATATAATCTTCTCTTACAGAGTCATCATTGCAAGTGTCAAATTTGCAAGTCACCTTCTCATCTAGCCATGAACTGTCCTTTTATTTATTCAAAGTGTAGAAGCTGTGATGGGACACGCCGGTTTTGGATTGCAAAAACTGATGATGCTGAAAATGGAAGAATGTTTCTAAGGTGTTTGAATCACCCAAAGTGCGATGAGTTTCAATGGTTTGACAAAGCTGTTGAACTAGCAGAGTCAAGAGAAAACCACAAGGGCCAATGCAAGCCAATCGATGGGTGTGATGGGTGTTATATGAAGGGAAAGGAATATGTTGAAAGAGAAGAAAAACCAATGAAGCTGATCCTTGACACCCCCTCCCGGACGATGTCTTCGAAGAGGTTCGGGAAAGGCTCAAAGGTTCCGCAATTGTTGAAAAGGGATGGAAATAGATTATCTTTAACCAAATGTAATCCATGCCATGTTTTTTAGCATGTTGTAATTAAAAGTTTCAAATCCAATGTAATAGATTACTTAGGAATAAAATAAAAGAGCATTCGAAATGGATTTTTATTCAAAACTAGCAGAGTACCGGCATGGATGAAATCAAGCTTACAGTGCCGGTTTTCTGACAACTATGAAAATTTGAAAATATCATAAAACCGGCATAGATGTTAGAAAATAATACTGTGCCGGTACCTTCGAATATCTATACAGGAACATGGAATTTTTAATCTTCTTGTTCCGGTATGGTTTTATAAACAATTTCATTGCCGGTACCTAGGACCGGCATTGATGTATAAATATTAAACAATGCCGGTACCTAAATCCGGATCTGTTAACCTAAACTTATCTATGCCGGTAAATGTCGCAAATAAATCTTGCAAGGATAAACATGTTCAACATAAACGAATCACTAGAAATCAAAACATGTTCAACATAAACCAAACAACTGGATTCTGCTATCAAATGTTCTTAATCCAGGTATCCTAAACCAAAAAAAAACCAAACAACTAAATAGTTAACCACGAGGTACAAACGAAAACAAGTTCGGAATTGTTCAAGACGTGACAACCACCATCCAAAAAAAGAAACACAACTAAAGAGTTAATCACTGGGTCTTTTGCTTCTTTTGGTCCGGTTTGTTCTTAGTTTCCCCGAACAAAGCTTTTGCACTAGGGTCGGTTTCTTCAATTCTATCAAGCTTTTCCTCGAATTCCTTCATTTCTTCAAGGGATAGCACCTCTCCTTCCTGGTACTTGCAACCCAACATCTTCTTTAACTTGCCAAGCCGACGCCGCTAGTTTAATATATCAAATACATAATTAGTATACATATAAGATTATGTGTATATTAAACGACAAAGCAATTAACAATACTTACAAGCAATCCAACTGTCTTATTAAGTTGGGACATCGTAGGTGGTGCCTGTGCGGGAGTTGGAACGGGAGGGTTTTTCTGGGGAGGAACTTGGACGTCATCCGGGCGGACGACATAAGGATGTGACCATTGCAGGTAATCTTCCATGTAGTCGGCATCAACTTCATCATCGTTTTCAGCAATCTCCAACTTCTCTCACTGACTAATATCTACCAAACGACGTGGTTCCTGTTGGGTCCGGTTTTGGAACATACTCTACATGCAACCGATTTGGAGTTGAATAGCACCGAGAAAGGTCGAGATCAAAACATTGAAAAGAGGCCGTCTGGAAATGTGCTAATTGCTTATATCCAAGTTGACGCATCACACGTGTAGGATTAGCCATAACGTATCCTTTTGGGTGGAATAACGGCCCATGGTAAAATGCAACGTTACCAAACCTCAAAACTTGGCGGTTTCCTATAGCCTCCTTGTAAGGGTCGAACACAACATCTTTGGTACTCATTGCGTCCAAATCCAATCTCATATCGATGAGTCGACCTATGTTACCGGGCTTTGGAGTATTGTTGAACTCGTATCTCTTAGCTATAGGCGTATCGGGTTCTGGAAGGTCTATGATCTTCAAGGAGTGGTAGACCTTGAACAAGGTTGGGAAGTGTTCATAAGCCCACACCTATTCCAATGTGAAGCAATAAGTTTTGTTTCTAAGTTCACGATAAAAGTACATATGAACAATATACATAATAACATAAGTTTAAGAACAAATTTACCCGCAGTAGAGTGAAATTCCCGAAAAATTGGTTGGTTTTAGCCTTAGAGGCCCTTCTCATCTCCATCATCAAATGTGCCATTACCGCGGTGCCCCAAGAATATCCATAGACATCTTCCAACGGATCCAAGTACTGAAGGTAGTTCGCACTAACCCTGTTTCCATTGGTGTCAGGAATACCCTAGTGCCCAAGATGTATAACAGTAAGCGATAGCAAAGATAACGAATTTGTTTAGGGTCCCATCCATCCTCCAAACTTCTTTTCTTTGTGTTTTCAAAATTCTTCTTAAGCAACATCAACTTGATTGTCTTTGTCTTACCAGACGTGGATTCATAAAAGCTCTCCACAGAAGTTTTGTAATCCCAACCAAACAGCTTGTTAGTCGACCGTGCAACGTCGACCATTCTAGGTCCAGAGACTCAACTCCTTCTGCAATTGATTTTCCGATAACATTCAAGCCTAGAATGTTCTGAGCATCTTCAGGGATGAAGGTCATCTCCCCAAAAGGGAAGTGCATGGTATCGGTTTCACCATGATACCTTTCGACGAAGCAATTGACGATATGAATGAATCGAAGCTTCACATAATTTCCAACCAAAGCATATAGACCAGAATCCTTTACTATTGTTTGGACCTCTTCACATTCCTCGGACAAATCCCAACCATCCGCGGCTTGGTTTCGGCAAACACGCACAGCCTTCTTATGATCCTACAATTAGGAGAGACAATACAATTAAGAGATTTTACATAAATACACAACAATACATATGTACAAGATAGAAAATGCCTACATAGGTTTGATATATAGTACGAGCCCACGAGTGCTTGTATCCAAATAGTGTTTTTGGTTCCGGAGCTTCGCCCCAAATTCTACCACGTTCAAGATAAGGTATCATGTCATTAATATGAGGAAGGTGGGAACCTTTAACTTTCACTTTGACGTTGCCCTTCTTGCCATTGCCTTGTGTTGGTTGTTGACTTGGGCCACCAACTTCGCTTTGGCTTGCTAATTGACTTTCCTCTTCATCTTGTTCATCTTGATCATCGTGCTCACGGTTCGCAAATCCACTACATTCACTACCACTCTCCAAAATTATCCCTCTTGTACCAGCCCCCAAACGTATCTTACGACCTTCATCTTTCCCTCGAGGAGACAGAGACTGAGGAGTATCAATACCGTCCTTCCTTCTTCTCTTAGTGACAACATCTTTATTTTTTCTTTTGTTAGCTTCCTTTGCTTTTGACCTATATTGTAAGCACACGGAAAGCAATGAATATAAGACAACTCACCTTCAGTTTTAGTACCGGCATTGACTACCTTAAAATAAACCACGCCGTTACAATGTTCCGGCAGTACACATTGACTATCGACAGTGCCGGTACCAAGTACCGGCGTACAAATGCAACCTAAAATCTATGCCGGTATTATTGACAGTTTTCCTGTATGTTTTAAGTCCACTACCGGCATGCTCGAATTATTACAAAAGCATGCCGGTACCCAAACCTAAGCATGTAATGAAACCAAAAATCTATGCCGGTACTGGTGACAAATTCATAAACTCTCCTGTATGTTTTAAGTCCACTACCGGCATACACGAATTATTATCAAACACTGCCGGTACTAAAAACCGGCACTGTATTCATCTTAGATTGAATGCCGGTAAAGAAAATTCAGTTTCTGGTTAATCTGGGGTTGGAAACCGGTATTGTATTCATCCTAGATTGAATGCCGGAACACAAAACTGGCACTGTATTCATACAAATTTCAATGCCGGTACTCTCTGAAACTCAACTGTTTGAGTTAGGGTTCGCGATTCTAACCTAAACCCATTGCTATAGATCGATTTAAACACCTACAAAGTAGTTTAAAATCACTTACCTTCTCACAGAAGCCATATTTACGAGTAGTTGATTGTCGAGAACGTTGCTTCGTGCGTCTTCTTGCTCTTGAGCAATCTTAGAGATTCTTTCTGCCTGTTTTTGTTGAGCAATCGATGATGTTGAGTTCGATTGGGCATTTGGTTTCTTTCGTGGAGGCATTGTTTATGATTCGGGTAGGTTAATCGACGAAGAAATTTTTGAATCGACGAAGAACGGATGAAGAACGATGAAAAAAAAATGGGGATAAAAGATTTGGTTTTTAGATTTTAATGTTTTAGGAGAAAGGGTATAATGGTCTTTTCATAATGTTTTTTAATTAACCAAAGGGTATTTTAGTATTTTCATACCAAAAAATCACCCCTTAACACACACCATGGGTTGGGAGAAGTAATCAATATCCTCCAATTCCTTTTTATATCCCCCAATTTCACGTTCTAAAAAAATCCTAATATATTAGGTACTTCCAAATTGAGTTTGGACTTCCATAAAATTCTAAACATGGTAAGTTAATTTTTCCTTTTCCATTAAATTAACTTAAGATAGTTTGGTTTGACGGAAGTATTGTCCACTTTAGACTGTGTTACTAACGTACAATTAAATATTTGGTGTAAATACGGTGTAAGGAAATTAATTAGATTAAAACTCTTACGTAAGCCTTTTTGTTAATGATGTTACTAACGGATGGATAAATACTTGGTATAAACAAAATGTAACCCAATTTTTAATATCCCGACCGATAGAGTTATGCCAAGTGTCCTCACCATAGCTTCTACATTAGAAAAAGACTATTTCGGCCAATAGGAAGCGAGGGTTTCACCAACGTTCAATGTAAGAGCTTATTTTGTCAAGGCATTTAAGGGGGAGGATATATTGTCAAGGCCTTTAAGGGGGAGTATGTAGAGACAAAAGATGATGTGGACTTAAAACCTAAGGTCATGAAGAAAGTCTTATTTGGACTTTCTCTTTTATCCTTATGTCACCCTTTTTTATAACCTTGACACTTGCCTTGGAGATGAAAATTGGGTGGAAAAAGTCTTAAATCTTATGTGTTATGCTATTTTACGACCTTGACCCCTTGCATTGGAGATACTCTTAAGGAAAGGAGGAGAGAAGAGTATTTTTAAGTATTTTTTACAACTACTACACAGTGTAAAATTTAGAAATGATTTATCTTTGATATTATCTAACTCCTTTAAAAATCCTAACTCATATGAGCCCCCATGTTGAACGGTGACGCTCACCATTCAACGAGAGAATAGTTTCCACAATTGCTGAGAGAAGAGATTTCGCGAGGGCCACAATCGCTGAGAGAAGAGTTCTCACGTTAAACCTGAAGAGGACACTTGGCGATACTCTATTGGTAAGGGGTTATAACTTGGAAAACACCTAGCATTAACCCTAACTCATATGAGGTCTTTCAATCGGTGAGGTCCCTTTTTCGCCCGAAAACCCTTTCTCAGTATAGATTTCCGTTTGATTTATGAATCTTATTTGTTTTGTATGATTTCATTATTATTATCTTCCTCAGTGATCGTTCAGTTTTTTGTTTGGTGCACTGATCGTTCAGTTTTTATGGATTAGGATGCAGTCAAGAAAATCAATGTAAAAATAAGTAGTTGATTCTCACCTTCTAAGGGTTCTAATAAGATTTATAATATTGTTACAATTTAGGGTATCATCCTATTAGGTTTAGGAAAAATTAGCGTTTTCTTGGTTCACCAAATTCTAGGGTTTCTTACCTTTTCGTCTCAGTCATCAACTGTTGCCGGAGTTGGTTGTTGATACTGTATATGCTCTACTTAGTGTGATACTTTTGGGCGATTTTTCTCTCGAGACTCAATTTTACTGGAATCCCTAAAATTATTGTTTGGTGTGTTGTGTTCATGGTTCAATACTATTTTTATTGATTTTTTAATTGTGACAAGTGAAATGCAGATAGAAGTAATTGCAATTCATATGCTGAAAGTTAGTTCGATTCTTAAGTTTGTTTCGGCCTTGGTAAGATGTTGGAAAATTGGGTTAAAACAAGAGGATGAATAAAGAAAAACAGAAACAAAACAATGGTGTACCCCTGACTTCAAGGCTCTTTCGATTCTTTTAGACAATAATTCGACCTTTCCCAATTAACTTGGCGAGTACAACAGGTCTCTCGAATTATGCCTTCGAGATTCAATGAAGCCCTAACACCGTAATCGAATTCAAGGATTGTACTTCCTTGACCCGACCAAGAATCACACTGTATAAGGTTCTGATGATGCTATTAGAGAAGAAGAAAACAGATTGTTTTTGATATGATGATAAACGAGCAAAGGGAGATGCTATTTATAGATGTTTTTGCATCTGTTGGGAATGGCGTCAATAGCACAGTTGAAAATATTCCAACATAAGATTCTGTCTACGTCTTTTGACCTGAAAAAGTTGTTTACTGAGTCTGATTAATTACTGCGCCGAGTGGAATGCAGATAGAAGCAATATCAATTTAGATGCTGAGAATTATTTCGATTCTTAGGTTGGTTTCGGCCTTGGTAAGATTCTGTCTACAGAGTCTGTTAATAGTAAATATACTTGATTTCATTAGCTGTTTAGTAAGTAATTAGAAGTGGAATACTGTTTCTTTTGGGGTTAATTTTGCTCGGTCTCCTTCTTGGAGATTTGATTGTAATGGCTGTAGAGCACCATGACAGCTTAGATTGGCGAAGGCACAAATGGGTAAGTCTAATTATTTATTTATTGTTAGTTTTGTTATGAACTGAAAAATTGAGTATTTCCTTGCTCAACTATTTACAATGACTGTTGTATTATTAGGTTTTAAGGAAAGGATCAGGGCATCACGCCATGAAAATACAAAAGTACAAGAGTGCAAACACTTGATAAAGGCAATGCAGTGTACCTGTACTCCTGTAGCAATACTTTCACTTTCAACATTACCGTTTTGCACCATACTATCTATACAAAATAACATTATGCATGTACTTAGCTGGCAGGGAATTTCTGTTCAAAATATTAGTACAAACCTTAAAACCCCAGACTCTTAGGCACTTCTGTCTACTCACACAATTTAGCATATGGCCAATCTAAATGTGAAAAGTAGTAGAATTAGAGATAGCGGAGATCCTTCCATAGACTATAGTTCAGGCTCTTTAGCTTCATATTATTGAGGTTTTGAACTGATCTTGAATATGCTACCACCAACTACTGATAATCACTATGAACACCACAGGAAGTGATTAAGCTATTTTATCCATTCCATTGCAGAATGTAAGGCCATGACCGACACATCAAAGGCACATGTGGCCTGACCTGAGGCTTCTCTACGATCTCTAGGGCCACCTAGGGGATTAATCAACACAGTATTAATGAATTGCAGCTCTTAACACCGTATTAATGAATTTTCATGGTTTATATCAGGTAAAGAACATGTAGATACTAAACAAGATGGGGAAAACGAAGGAAATCATTTCTACAAGCACGATACACTATTAAAAAATAAAGTGTGTAAAGCTGAGCTGCATCCACCTTAAACGTATCTGAAGCAACGAATCCGAGTTTCAAGCCATTCATGGATGATTTCTTTATATATGAACTCACAAAGCTTTATTTCTCAGTCTACTAAGAGGAAACAACACCAAGGAAGACATACCAATAGACTCTTACTGTATGTATCCAAAGTCTTGTCTAAGTAGCGATTTATGTATCATCATCATTTTTTTCTCATCACAGATGAAAATATATGAATTTACTATTAATATGGACTTAATTCCTACCGAGTGTACAGACTCATGAATGGGAATGGTAATTTATTTCGTTATTTGTGTTATTTCACATGGGGCGAGAGATATAGACTAGGTTGCGTTTTAGTGTCGCCAAGGCAGAGGCTAAGCATAAAGGGAATGGTAGAATCATTGACCAACGACAACAAAAGAATATAGCAATCCCCCACATCACTAAAACACCAGCATCGTCAAGCTAGGAAATGCAAAAAATATGAATGGATGTTCCTGGTGACGGTGATCGGGAGGTCATGTTCCTTTAAGAATCTTAATGGATTAACTTCCAATCCTTTTTGGTTGTTATCTTCGTCGGTTGTTGTTCCAATATGCCACTTTCAATTCATTGTTTTTATTTGTACACAACTTCAGCTGCCATAGATCCGACATGTAAGCTTTACCTTAGAAGCAAATTTTAATTCTCATTGTTTTAATATGGATGCCCACTCAATTTGTTTTCTTACTATTTATATCAATAAAGGTACACGAGTGATTTCATTTTTTTAGCGGCAATTTTTTTTTTTGCATAAAAAGTAACATTAGCGAGAGGTTTTTCTAGTGATTTCGTTTGAACATTCTTCTTGGCTGCTCTTTTTCGCAGGTTGCGTACATAGAGTGGACGTGGGAGTGAGAGTGGAAGTGCTGCCAGAAGGATTGCAATCAAAAAAATTTCGATCAAAAATCAATTTTTTCAAGCCGGTGCGTAGCACGAGATTTCAAAATCAGTTGAATAAAATGATGGTCGTCTGTTTTTTGTGTATGAAAGTGGTGGAACAGGTAAGACATACCTTTGGAGAACCCTTATTTCATCTTTAATCCAAATCAAATCCGGACAGGGCGAGGCGAGGCCGAGCCTTACCAAATCAAATCGGGACGGGGCGAGGTGAGGCGAAGCCGAAGCCGAAGCCGAGCTTTACCAAATCAAAAATATGGTTAAAAGAAAAAGATACCCGGGCGTATAACGAGATTTCAAAATCAATTGAATAAAATGATGGTCGTCTGTTTTTTGTGTATGAAAGTGGTGGAACAGGTAAGACATACCTTTGGAGAACCCATATTTCAGCTTTAATCCAAATCAAATCGGGACGGGGCGAGGCGAGGCAGAACCTTACCAATTCAAATCAGGACGGGGCGAGGCGAGGCCGAGCTTTACCAAATCGGGACGGGGCGAGGCGAAGCCGAAGCCGAAGCCGAGATTTTCTTATGGTTAAAACCGGGCACAAAATCTAGTATCACGAATATTCGTAAACTTTATACAATTAAAAAGCATTTTAAAACATATTCACGTAGCAAATATAAATATGACTATCAAATTAGACATATATTTAATTAACACATATATTTATTATATAGGAAGGATTCATGGACGATCTTATATGTATACTATCCATATAAGATTGAGCGGATTTTTCTTTACGGTCCAAATGAATTTAAATCTAATATTTTGATGATATGTTCGTCTTATTAAATTTTAGATTCAAAATGAGCTCAATCCAAGACGTATAACACCACCATCTACCACTTTGAAAATCAACCGTTGAAAATTAACAGTCGAGTAGATGGTGAGATTTGGTTCATCGGTTTGTGCTCATTTTTGGTATCTAAAGTTTAAAAATATCCCTTTATTTAATGATGTAGAATTGAAGATCACCTTAGTGGGACAAAGTTTAAAAATGAATTGGTCAGACTGAGGGAGTAGTGATTAGATGATACATTGGAATCGCAATTCCATCCATGACTCGTCCTGATTCAGGTTTGGACTTTGAAGTATGATTCTCATGTGTTTAGGTGTTCTAATTTTTTGGTATTTCTTTGTGGTTGGTGACTTGGTGCACTCGATATAACTAGACTAGAGTCATGCAAGTGGCACTTTGTGATTATTCAAATTCAGCCAAGTAACTGAAGAAAAACAAACGTAACAAATTCAGAATTCGAGTCGTTGGATTCCCGTTTTAAACTCTTACTCAGACCCTGGTTGTTCAATCCGTATTGAATACGTATCTCAGTATTGAATACAGTATCAAAACCCTGTCAAACTCTCTGTCTCTCTAATGGCAGAATTCAAAGATTTTCCAGCAATGAAAATAGATCCTAAGAGTGGATTCTGTTCAGAAACAGTAACCTACCATAGTCTCAGACCCATAGTTCCACTTCCACCAGTGAATTCATCTCTCTCTACCTATGACTATGCTTTCTCTCTTTTCCGCAGCATCTCTAATTCCTCGCCAGAAACAGCAACTGCATTAATTGATTCTGAAACTAATACTCGAATATCATATTCTGTTTTGATTCAAAAGATTGAATCGTTATCTCATCATCTGAAATCAGTTGTTGGTTTATCTAAAGGAGACACTGCTTTCATTCTCTCCCCTACATCACCTCAGATACCCATTTTGTATTTCTCTCTTCTTTCCATAGGAGTTGCCATTTCTCCTTCTAATCCTACGAGTACTGTTTCTGAGATTTCTCATCAGATAAGCCTTTCCAAACCTCTAATTGCTTTTGCTACGTCGAGAACTGCTCATAAACTCCCTTCAGTGCTTCACCACGGTACAATTCTCCTCGACTCGGCTGATTTTGAACTCATGATGACCGAAGAGGAGAAAACTATGGCAAGTACGAGGACATTGGTCGATTTAGTGGATAAGGTGAATCAGTTGGATACTGCGGCGGTTCTGTATTCTTCGGGAACTACAGGCAGAGTGAAGGGTGTAATGTTGAGTCATAGAAATTTTACGTCACTAGCAGCTGGAATATACGGTTCACAACTGAAAAATAGAGGTTTGGGTACTAGTGATGTGGTTGTGCTGTGTACAGTTCCATTGTTTCATGTCTATGGGTTAGTTTGTATCCTAAAAGCAGTGGCAATGGGTGAAACTTTAGTGGTAATGGATCAAGAGAGGAGGTTTGAGGTTGGAAGGTTGATGAAAATAGTGGAGGATTACAAGGTTACGAATTTGGCGGTGGCACCACCTGTTATTTTGGCTATGTGCAAGGGACCAAGAATGGACCACAGTTATGATATGAGATCGTTGACGACAGTTGTTTGTGGTGGAGCTCCTCTGCTAATGGAGGTCATTTCAAGGTTTAGAGACCGGTATCCCAATCTAGTCGTGGCACAGGTTTAGGATATGCTATCCCTGAAAACTATAAAAATATTTCAAGTTCAACCAACTGTAGTAATGAAAATCGGAGGTATACCAATAACTGCATTCTTATTAGCTTATACATTTTGTTGATTTGAAGGCGTATGGATTGACGGAAACAACTGGTGGAGTATTCAGGACATTAGGTGTGGAGGAGAGTCGTAGAATTGGGTCAACGGGCCGGCTTTCATCAAATATGCAAGCGAAGATTGTTGATCCTGAGACTGGCGCTGCTTTGCCTCCTTGTAAACAAGGGGAACTTTGGGTTAAAGGGGCAGCAATCATGAAAGGTATTGTTAAGTGCACAAAAAGTTGAATTTCTTGGAATTTTCTATTTGAAGCTTGACGTCTTTAAGAGAAGTTGCTTTGGTAGATGCTTAGCTTGTTTGTTGATTTGGGGTTCTTGTATGTAGGCTACCTTGGCGAGGAAGAGGCAACCTTGGCAACTTCGGATAGGGATGGATGGTTGAAGACGGGTGACCTCTGCTATATCGACAATGAGGGTTACCTATATGTTATAGACAGGTTCAAAGAATTGATCAAGTACAAGGGATACCAGGTATTGACTGTGGCACTATATCTTTGCAAAATATTTGATATTCCAGATAGTTTCTGGAGAATAAGTTCATATTTCTTTTTGTCTCTAAGTTGCCATATTATCTTTGCGTTCATGTATTCTCTAGGTTGCTCCCGCTGAATTGGAAGAATTGCTTCAATCCCATCCAGATATTCTTGATGCTGCTGTAATTCCGTAAGCATCATATACCTTCTTAATTCTTGACTTCAAGTAATTTAGCTAGTTATGTTTATGTATTTTACTAACCAAGATCTAAAATACGTCAGTCATGACGTGAGTTATAGATTATTACGAGTTACTGGACTGAATGTGAATCACCTTTTAAAACTGTAAAATGTAACAGACTTCAGGAATTGCAGGTATCCAAATGAAGAAGCTGGTCAAGTGCCAATGGCATTTCTTGTGAAGCGACCTCATAGTTCCATTGATGAGCCACAGGTCATGGATTTCATTGCCAAACAGGTATTTTACATTGATCTTAAATTTCAGATTTTTCTGTAACCTTAACTTCTCAAACTCACAGATTCACCAAAGTAAAACTAGCAATGTTCCTGCTGCTACAACAATACAGAGCCTCACGTACATAGCTAGTTTAGGAAATCAGATGATTGAGCATTTTCCACGATGTTTTGAGGATGATCTTGCTTTCGTGACTCTGGCCTGTCAATGGCCTTCTACGAGCCTCACGACCAGCTATCTAGAAAAGTAATCGCTGTTATGATCAATAATTGATCAAGGTGGCTGTTTTTATTGTTGGTTTCATTCATGTAATGGCATGTGGTGAATGTAGGTATCGCCGTATAAGAAGATAAGGAAAGTAAAATTCATCGATTGCATACCTAGAAATGCTCCGGGGAAGATATTGAGGAAGGAGTTGATCAAGCTTGCACTATTTTCAAGGACTACTACTACAAAAACTGCTGCAAAGTTGTAAATTTTTTTTTTTTTTTGGTTGTTGTTTGTTCTGATACAAACAATCCTAGATAGGCCGGTTTCTGATTGGTGAAATAATAAATGAAGGACAAAGAAAATGTAGTCATACCTCTTTAAGTCTAAATCTAAGAATTGCGTGTATAGAGCAGCCATGTCCTCTCTGTTTCCATCTTTGTTGTTGAGGTTTGAGCATGCGGAATGGACCAAATAATCTGATTATTGTTGGTTATACTTATCGAGGTTGTTTGGCAACTCAATCTCGTTTTACTGTATATGCTTCCAAATTCACGGAACTTGTTCCACTGGCATACTAAAAACAAATGAAATCAAAACCACTCTCTCTGGCTGGTCCTGAAGTGGTGAGGGTATTGAAAGCAAAGGCATGTGCGTTACCGTGCTTATAACGGTGTCGCGCACCTATAGCCATTAGTCATTCATCGACAGTAACAAATGCTTCAACAGTTGGTTCCAAGTCCAACTAGAGACGACCTTTTTTACTAGCTGGTTTTTGTCCCCGTTTGCCTCCCTGTAACGGAGAAAGAGCAAACGATGATGATTGATCCAAAGCGTACGGTAGAACTCCGTTAGGATAATATTTTTTGCCAGCCCCAATTTGGATAGGGTGCTAAATTAATAACCCCGCTAAATTTATATAAAATAATAAAAAATTTAAGTTTCCAATAAGACCTAATTAATATATAAACTATAATAATAATCAACGTGATAAAATTATATTATGGTGCTTATTTTATTTTTTTAGATAAAGGCCTTCAGAAAGGCTAATGATCCCCCTCAACTGTTGGCAGCAGCCAAACATGAGGCACATACCAGTACATAGAGGCATTGTTTGTTTTTGCCCATTGAGCTAACTCATGAGCCACAGAATTACAAACACGCGGTTGAAAATTAAAAATACAGGCCACTAATTTAGAGGAAAAGAACTGAATGTCTTTTAAGATAGCATCCGTACGAGAATCTCCATCAAACAAGCCAGTTGAAAATTGATCAATAAGAGTCTTCACATCACTTTCAACAATTATATGAGTTAGTTTCTGTTCCACAGCTTTCTTCAAGACTGCCCAAATAGCTCTGGCTTCTGCTTCTTCAGCAGACTTTACTTCAAAAACCAGGGAAGCACAAAAGGAGGCTTTGCTTGTGAAATCCCTCATCACATATCCTGCACCATTAGCTCAGGTAATGTCATCATAGGCACCATCATCCAGCCAAAAGATGGGGGAATCCATTTATTACATAGATTAACATGGGTGATGGGAGAAACAGTAAAGCAGGGTTTCCTAGTTAGAAGCATGGATTTAGCTCTTTCTAAGATTGCTACATGAGTTTCTTTCCAGTTTTGGAAGATGAGGTTATTCCTACTAGTCCAGAGAGACCACATGATAGTAACAACGAGACACTGCGCCTCATCAGGAAGTCTAGACGCAGGGTCAGTTAACCAAAAAAATAAACAAATCGATGAAAGACTTGTTTTGAAAAAATTGAGTATTTATGCAAAAATCATAGAGAAACCAGACTCGGCTAGCAAAGGGACAGAGGACCAAAGCATGAATAATGGTTTCATGAGGATCATTACACCTAGTGTTATAGCACTGCTCTCGGTCGAACTCGCATGCGTTGCTATCTCAAGCATGTTTGTCAATGTTAGTGCTCTCCCAGACCACCTTCTGCCTTGGGAGAGCATATAATGTCCCAACCTAGCAGATGCAGTTTCCTGTCTTTAGTATCTAAAGTCTCTCCCCACCAGAATTTACAAAGATGGGAATCCATTTGTTTACATAGATATTTTGGGATGAGGAAGACTCCCATTTGAAAACGGGGGATAGCTTGACAATGTGTTTAATCAAAGTAGTTCTAGCAGCTTGAGACGGGATCTTATGTAGCCGGATAGAAATTCCGGCATCCACAACTTGGAGAATACCTATATGGGTTTAAATTTAAGAGGCTTGAAACACAGTAGGAGTGCCAAGATAATTTTCTCCAAATCCTTGTTCTTAATCTCTAGAATGTTAGCCAATTGAGCTTTCCCGTGTTCAGGAGTTCTTCTACTAAATAAAATACCAGACTTATCAAAATTGATTTCTTGGTCAGAGGCCAAGCAACATTTTTGAAGGTAATCTTTGATGATTTGAAAGTTTTGAACAGTAGCTTTAGAGAACAAAAGGGAATCATCAACAAACAACAAATGTGTCATTTCTGAAGCATCTTTACACACTTTGATACCTTCCAATTTTTTTTATTTTTTTAAAAGGTCGTCAATGTAGGAAGAAAGTGCTTCAGAACAGATGATATAAAGATAGGGGGATAGTGGATACCCCTGTCTCAAGTCTCTTTCAGGTTAAAAAAACCCAGTAGGGCTACCATTGAGGAGGACAGAGTAGGAAACTGTAGAAACACACTGGTTTATGAGTTTAATCCAGTGGTTAGAGAGATCCATTATAGTCAAGACACTTTTAATAAAATACCATTCTAATTTATCATAAGCTTTGGACATATCAAGTTTAATGGCAACAATGCCTTCAACTTTGTCATTGTGATTGACAGCAAATATAGCCTCATTAGCTAGCAGAATATTATCAGAAATAATCCTCTTAGGAATGAAGGCACTTTGATTTTGGGAAATTATGGTATTCATGAAAGGTTTGAGTCTATTAACAAGAGTTTTTGAAAGAATTTTGTAAATGAAATCACAAAGCCCTATAGGTCTATAGTGAGACACAAGTTCAACAAGAGGAACTTTAGGTATAAGAGCAATATTTGTATCATTAAAAACTTTAGCAATATGCCATGTTCTAAAGCAGGTTTGGGTCATGTCAATGACAACCTCCCCTACAATATCCCAGTGTTTCTGATAGAATAAACATGTAAAACCATCAGGGCCAGGAGCCTTTTTTTTCCCCATTTGAAAAACAACATTCTTGATTTCCTCAGAAGTAAGAGGCAAGGAATTGTTCTCAAATGAAAACTTAATGGGGATATCAAGAAGGATTTCATCCTGAAATTGCTGAGGGTGAGAGTAATACAGGTTTTTGAAATAATAAATAAAGGAAGTTCCAATACTATCTCTATCAGTTAGAATAGTATTTGAGGAATCCTTAATCCAACTGATGGCATTTCTTTTCCTCCTAAAGAGGGTGACTCTATGGAAATAGGGTGAATTCCTGTCACATTCCATAAGCCAAACCTCTCTAGATTTATCCTTCCACTAAAGTTCCTCTAAATTGTAGAGATATTCCAATCTAGCTTTAAGTCTAGAAGTAGTGCTAGAGTCAGTTGGGTTAGAGATCTGAACATCAGACAAATATTTTATGATGGTAGATATATTAGTTTGAATATTACCAAAAGAAGATACATTCCAATCCCTAAGACCTCTCTTGGTACTTAAAAGCTTAGCTTTTAGTTTATAGGCAGGATAACCCACAACGTTAACAGTTCAAGAGTTGGAAATAATATCTCTACATGTAGGATCTTCAATCCACATAGCCATAAAGCGGAAAGGCCTAGGCATGCAAACATCCTCATAATTGAAACCTATATGCATGGGGCAGTGGTCAGAAGAGTCTCTAGGTAGATTGTTTATACAAAGTTTAGGGCATAAATCCTCAGCACTCTGGTTTAAAAAGCATCTATCTAATCTTTCAAGAATAAGATCAGGGCCTTGTTGCATATTAGACCAAGTAAATCTGGGACCAGAAAAACCAGGATCATGTAAATTAAACACAGAACAAAAGTTTCTAAGATTTGAGAAATCAGAATCATCAACCTCTAGACCACCATTCTTATCCTCAGTTCCTAATATAACATTAAAGTCACCTACAAAGAAAACAAGTTCATCTAAAGAAGCATTGGATAGTTGACAATGTTGTTCCCAAAAGGCATACCTCAAACTACTATTAGGTTCACCATAAATAAAATGGATGCGACAAGTCTTGGAATGAATAATGTCTGTGGACGTGACATAGATGCCCTTCATGCTTGAGGATATAATGTTGAGTTGAATTTCCTTCTTCCAGGCCAAGACAAGACCACCACTTCTTCCAATACTAGAAACATTAAAGGTACAAGGGAAACCCATATTTTTTAGTTTCCTAGCCTCCAGGTCTTTATTCATTTTGGTTTCCGATAGAAAAATGATATCAGGATTGACATTTCTACATAGAAAACTAAGTTCCTTATTAGATGTTTTCTTACCCAAACCTCTAATGTTCTAAGCTAGCATATTGACATTATTGACAGGAAAATAATTTATAGGGATAACAAAATTAATAGGGTGAATTAAAGGGGGTGAAGGGATTGAGTTTACCTGAGTGGTGGAATCAGACCCACCACCAAGAGGAGCACTGGTAGTATCATCACTTTGAGAAGTATCTTGGGAGGAATTGAGATTATAAGTAGCAACATTGTGATGAGAATTATTGCAGACACCATTGTTGTTTGGGGAAGTATCAGCAGGTACATTATAGCTTACATAGGAATCAATCACAAGCTGGGTGTTGAGAGAGCAATTGGAGAGATTGATAGCAGGTAAATCCCCCAATTTGGTGATTGGGGGGCAAAGTTGTGCATAGTCATGTTCAGTAGTATCCTGTGCTTCTGGGATACAACTATGCTAGCTAAAGTAGAAGAATTTTCTCTTATACGTTTTCTCAGATCAACTCTAGGATTAATCTTCGTTTTGAGATTTGATAGAGCATCATGCTCAGCAGAAATGAGAGTTCCTCTAGTGACAATTGGTGTTTGACTCGGGACAACAGCAATTTTGAATCTTCTTGAAGAAGTTAGAAGTTCGAATTGGACCATTTATAACCGATTCCGATCCAGGGATAGAAGCTTCAACAGTAACATTCTGAGTGGTGACCTGTTTGAAAATAATTGGTAACCCACTGTTCTGCTGAGTCGAGTTTTGTTGAATCAGACCAACATCGAAAATCTTCAAGGCTGTGGATCTGTTGACGAATGGACCCATTTGAAACATATTTGATAAACCCTTTTGAGCAATATTTTCAATGTTCTGGACATTATCTTTAGATTTTCCTTTGTTGCATATAGGAGCAATGGTAGAATCGACTTGAGTATCTGGAACAATCTCAGTTTGTTGCATAATAGTATCTATTTCTGCATTAGAATTAGGAACCGGTTGTTTGTTTACTGGAGGTGGTAGCACCATGAGCCTAGAGACACCGGGAAGAGTATATTTGCTGTTAGAAGAAAAAACTTCCTTGATAGCTTTCTGTTCAATTTCCAAGCAGGGCAGTTAACATCTTTATGATCAAGAACACGACATGAAGAGCATAAGTATATTGGAACTTTGATGTATCTGCATTCTATAAGGAATGGTTGAGTTCTTCCACTAGTAAACAGTGGGATGCCTACTGGTAAAGCTATTTGAACCGAAATTATGACACAAACTTTAACATTCTTCTTTAAAGGATGATTTCCATAAGGATCTTTAGCTTCAATATTTTCCCCCATCTTGAAAGTAAGTTTCTGAAGATCCTCAAATTCAGTACATTCATTTGGAATATTGCATAGGATAAACCACATGAGTTCTTCAGTGAATGAGAGTTGATGATTTGCTGGCCAACCTGCTGGTGGAACAATTTTTAGCACCGTTAGATACCCACAGACAAACCAAGGTCCCTGAGGTTTAATTCTGTTGAAATTATCTTCAGCTAAGAACTTGATGAGAACTTTGTTGCGTAATCCACTAAAAGTTGTAACAGTAGGCGATTGAGCAAGAGGCCATTGGTTATAGATGTAGTAGCGAATTGAAGAAATAGTGAAAAAGTGGGGGTCTAACAAACACACCCAATATTTCGCTTAGTAATCTGTATGGACAAACTCTAATATACTTTCGAGAGAATCAACTAGACAGTCAGACTCAATCTCAAGAAAATAAATCCAAGAGTTCGTATCTCTTGTTTCACAATGTAATCAGCTAATCAAACAGATAGAAATCCGTGAGCCTGATTATTATGTGAAACAACTTGAACGGTACCAAAGACCAATGTTCAAGTGTCAATCAATATAATCAATAACCAAAGGTTGGATTCTCAAATTGATTGAACTTACGCACAACCTGTAATATTTAAATTATATAAACAAATATAATGCGGAAAAGAAATAACGCAGACACCAGAAATTTTATTAATGAGGAAACCGCAAATGTAGAAAACCCCCGGGACCTAGTCCAGATATGAACACCACATTGTATTAAGCCTCTACAGACACTAGGCTACTACCAATCTAACTTCATATTGGAATGTGGTTGAACCCTAATCAATCTCACATTGATCAAGGTACAGTTGCGTTCCTTACGTCTCTTGAACCACGCCGGATTTTACGCACTTGATTCCTTTAGCTGATTTCACCCACAACTAAGAGTTGCTACAACCCAAATTCGAAGACTTGATAAACAAATCTGTCTCACACAGAAAAGTCTACTGAATAGATAAATATGTCTCCCACAGATATACCTACGAGTTTTGTTCCGTCTTTTGATAAATCAAGGTGAACAGGAACTAATTGATATACCAGACTTATATTCCCGAAGAACAACCTAGAAATATCAATCACCTCACAATAATCTTAATCGATTAATGAAACAAGATATTGTGGAATCACAAACGATGAGACGAAGATGTTTGTGACTACTTTTCACTCTTGCCTATCGGAGAATAAATCTCGAGCAAATCCTAAAGAAGATAGTACTCAATCACGATAGGAAACAACAAGATCAGAGCACGCAACTACAGAGAAATAGTTGGATCTGGCTTCACAATCCCAATGAAGTCTTTAAGTCGTTAACCTACATGGTTTCGTGAAAAACCTAAGGTTAAAGGAGAATCGACTCTAGTCACAACTGGTATCACACAGAAGGTGTGGGGAATTAAGTTTCCCAATTGCTAGAGTTCTCCTTTATATAGTCTCCGAATCAGGGTTTGCAATCAATGGTACCTTGGTAACAAAGCATTAAATATTCACCGTTAGATGAAAACCTGATTATATTCAATCTAATATCTTTCAACCGTTAGATTGAACTTAGCTTGTTATACACAAATGAAATGTACCATCATTTAGATAAAGGTAACCGTACCTAAATGTGTACAATTAGTTGGTTCAACAATATTTAACCAATGGTTAGCCATATGAACACTTTCATATCAACCTTATTCATCTTTATCATAACTAGTTCAAATAACTCAAATGAAACTAGTTAGAGAGTTGTTCAATTGTTTATATTCTCATTGAAGTATACAATACATAATTGAAGCAAAATCGATTTTTATTCACTTGAATCATTTCATGAACATTATAGCCATGGTTTGCAAAAGATTGCATTCCTTATTATATAAATGTATTAGTTCATGAACAAACCGATTTTAGAACATAACCTACTTAAATATGCAAATGTACGCATACCTAAGTAGCCGGACTGAGTTTGGTTACGCAAGTACGCGTACGTGTACGCATACCATTTCACACTTCCAAACTCCACAATAAATTCACGGAACTTGAACTTCCACCAGTACGTGTACGCATACTTAGTTCCCGAACTTCCAACAACCAGGCAGTACGCGTACGTGTACACATACCATGGTTCTCGGTTTTGGACTTTACACAAATGTGAATACACACTATGTTTATATCCAAACATGGTTACATGTTCTAAACCCTCATTTCAATTATTGAAACATTCTTGGAAGACGACAGTAGATGTCTCACATAAACTATTAACTTCAAATCAATTTTCAAGTGATCGAATGATCAATACGAAACATTCCGAGTCTACATCAAATGATTGTCTCACACAAATGATCATCTTTTGACTTTCGTCAAGAATAAAAGATGAACTTGGTTAAAGCGAAAGCTTACCAACACACATTTCGAGAAATAGATAAGCGAGATAAACTCAGCTCGAAATACCAAATGTGTATAATTGAAGTCTATATAGTAATACGAATTTTCGTCTCAAATAGGAGATAAAGTAGATAGACTTTTGAGTGATAGATGAGTTCAAGTCTCCACATACCTTTTGTTGATGAAGTTCCACAAGTTCCCTTAAGTAGTTCTCCGTCTTCATTCGATGAACGATGTGGAGTCTAAAGCTCAACTACACTTACTATCCTAATCCGAGACTTAGCTATAAGTAGACTAGAAATCAAGACTTATAGTTTTGGAAACTAAACTTGAAAAACAAGCTTGAGATAGCAACGCTTGCGAGTTCGACCGAGCAGTGCTCTAACAAATAGGAACAAGGGTTTCACAACATAAAGAACCCACCATACACCATTTCCAGTTGTTATCTGATTCAGCTAGAATGACAGTTTTATCAATGAATACTGGTTCAGAAAGTGTAGATGGTAAAGTTAGTTTCTCAGCCATTTGGGCATAAAGGTTTTGAATATCTTGGCTTATCGTTTGAGAAATATCAGGTAACTTTTTGCAACATTAAGTTGTCTGATTACTTCCGTTATAATGACATCTCGCTTAATATGAGAAATGCTCCTAGATCCTCCTCGGAAGACGAACAGAACGTTTTCCCTTTCATGACCAACATAACGTTTCCCCTTGATCATTTGCATACATCTCCGACCCACATGATCAATCACAACATAAATATATAACAATAAAATATATTATTAATTGTAATCACACTACATCACAAATCAAATCAAATCAAATCAAAATCAGGGAAAAGAAAAATTAGATTTAAATCAATAAATATATTATTAATTGTAATCACACCACAAATATATTATTAGCTTCGTGCATGATAACGTTTTGCAGTAGAATTGTAAAGAAGAAAACAAAAAGATAAGAGAGAGAGCGGAAGATCTTATTGATTCATTAATCACATTACATAGCTATTATATCCTTATATACATACTAGGTATCACCGGGGGGCTTTACGGCCCCGGCTCAACCTACCGTGATAGTCTTCAGTTTACATACATTAAAACAGACTACATCTTCATCAATGTATCCAAATACTTTTAAAAGATAAGTAAGCAATTTAGTTATTTAGAACCCCATGATGTTCACATGTATTTCATAAAATACATGTCGATATGAAAAATTATTCATAAAACTCAATTCGGATAATACTGTGAAAAGTTGATTTCATATTGATATTTTTCTCCCTGCATATGCGGTTCCTACTCATTTTATTTTATTTTGGAATCCATAGATTTTTTTGTTAAGGAAATAAGGGCGCCATCTGTAGGTTTTTTTGTCGTTGTGCCGTACCTAACATTGTTTGATTGATAACAATATGTTCTTCATCTATTGAACTATTGTGATATGAAATTTAAAATATCTTGTTATGGAGAGATATTTTTCTCTTTCTATTGTTCTCCAAAATCATATATTTTATTGTTCTCAGATTTCATCTGTCGTAATACGAAAACTCTGTTATTTCCGGGTTTATGTAACAAAAAACCTTGTTATTTTATTGGTTTATACAACCTATTTTTTATGCCGGCTTTTGATTCGTATGCGTGAGTATATACCGAATTATGACTAAATTTGGAAATCGTCTAGTTTTATGAGACTGTGTAGATTGTTTAATATGATTTTGTATTTTCTACGTATTTTGGATTTAGTGTGCCTGGTTGGTATTGAACGTTAATATTTTAGCTACCAACTAAAAAACCTATAAATATAGTTGTGTCATGTGCATGTATTATTTCTTTATTTTTTCACTTCAATAAGCCAGTTTTGCACCCGGAAGTACTTACCCTATAACTTGATTTTAATCATCGAAATTCAACAAAATTAACAAATTCTCGAAAAATTCTTAAAACAGTTACACCGAAACCAATATATTAAGTTGTTCATTCTTGAGATAAATATCAATATTTTTCTAATCAACAACTTTAGCTTGAATTATTGACTAAAATTTTAACAAAGTTTCAATGTCGTGGCTGAAAATATAATTAAGTGTCTGGAAGGAGTTAAGGAGTCAACTGAATATCCTTTTAAGCAGTCCATCATACAATTCATACCACCAAAGATCAATAAACTTATTAACAGAAGAGGGTAAGCACTGATTTGGATCAAAGCCTAAAACAAACTTGATGAGAAAGCACATAACAAAATTTTACCCTTTTCCTTGCGCAGAGATCGCAATAGATGCTAAATATGAACAGTAATATTAGGTCCTGGAATTTGACAAAAAGAAGCCTCCAAAGAGCCTTACAATCTGATACATTTTATGTTTACATATAACTACACACTGGTACCGGAAGCATATAAGGTTTTGGGTTTTGGATTATTCAAATAACTATGCCATCTGTGGCAGTCGAACCCGCAACTTCATGGTAAAAACCATGTGCTCTACCATTTGAGCTAAGATAGCAACTACGCATATGTTTGTCTAAAATATTAATAGTATGAGGTAATATCAAGAAGAGATTGTACCTCACACCATGATTCATGTACGCCAATAGAAGATCCGAGTTTTATACTGTAGAGTTAAAGTCATCAGTCCACATTACCAAATATTTATTAAAAACCCTTACCTTGCCAGCTTTTCAGCCTTGGCCTGAAGAATCAAAACATCTGATGTTACCATTGAGTGCCTTAACAGAAGCATGCATTATACAATAAGGAGATTTTTAGATAGGAAAAAGGCATCCTTAAGAAATATAGAAAAATGAAACCCTGATGCCCTAGAAAACTGTATCAACATATAAAAAATAAATTGCTCGATGGTCATAATTTAGAACTAATTCCTACTATTATGAGCCGATAGTTTAAAATAGCTAACCAAGTCATTTATTGATCCAAAACTATAAATAGTTGGGGCCAACATATTATGATCCCATTGTTCATGGACATTCTACTCTAAATGCACTCTATCATAAATGTATGATGCTCCAAAGGCAAGAAAACATATCATTGGACACACATGTTTGCCGCTTCCTTTGCATCATGAATTCCTAATACCTAATAGTTTTTTCAAAGAGGTATCCAGACAGAAGCATTTGACCAAGATGGAAGCAACATCCCTGGTTAAGAAACCATGATAAAATCCTCATTTCAGGAGATTATAAATGCACATGAAATCTCTATATAGTCAATAATAGGAATTTAAAAAAAGGATTGAATGTTGTATACCTGCTAACAATGCAATATATGTAGAACATGCCCCACCATTCATTTCATATCCACAAATATGTTAATTATTCCCCAACAATTTCGAGAAAGCAATGACCGCACCTAGCAATTAACGGAAGTAAGCAACTATGTACAGAGACGCGTACTCTAATTGTCTGCATATATTGATCATTTTGACTTGAAACCTTACCTCAAAAATCCAGGTGAACTTTCTCATGCACAACATCAATACTGCAATATACTACATGACTCTACATAAAACCTCTCCAAAATCCATCTCCAAAGTTAACATCGTTTCTGAGATTATATATGCAGACAATTAGAGTTTATATACCTTTTGGGTATGTTGTTTTCTTTTGTAATACAGGCACTTAATGGGTTTGCAGTCAAACATTGTATGGACATTGAGATTGACATCAAGGAAAGTAACCTCAAGCTTTTTAACAGGGAACATGTCGTGATGACATTATTCAACCATGTTCTTTGGCTGCTGCTCTTTCACTCCAAAATCGAAACTTGTCATCTGGAACCCATTTATTCTACACACGACAAAAATATATACACGTAATGATTTTTCATTTAAGATTATGATATTTTTTCTTGCCAGCACTATTAGTTTACCCTTCTTCTGATCCAGTGAAGAAACAACCACCAAGCACATATCCACAATTAAACCACAAAAATATAGTATGAACATTTAAAGAAAGCTACAACTTAATTTCCTATCGGACCACCAGTCATTGGGCCTGGAAGCTGCAATTTACATGCTGAGTTTTATTGTGAGCTTAAAGAATAACACTTAGGGGAGAACTTTGCGTTGATACCAATCTTTCTTACATCCTAATAGTCTAAAGTCAACGTATCTAACCATTATGCATGACTTCTAAACAGTGACGGTAAAATATGAAAGATTAAGCTCATACCTTTGGATTAGCAGGGTTGTTAGAATCAACAGGAGCAGGTCATCCTATTGCAGTTTTACCAAAATTTGCAATTAAAGTTTCAGTGTTGCAAACGAAGTCACGGTACTTTGAAACTCGCCAAGTAATACTTGGATATTTAGAGAAATTAATTAACAAATTAATAAAGAACAGTCGTTCGTAGCAACATGCTTAGACATTGGAAACATAAGCAATGCCACAGTGAGTTACTCTCAAGTGGTAGGTAATTGATGACATTGGCTACTTCTACGTGCTATATGGATACTTGGAGCATCAATATATAACATTGATGATACATGCCCAGAATTGATAAAAAAAACTTCAACGGTCTTGCATCCAAAAAGTAGAGCTAAGTTAAGGATGTCGTCACTTCCCCCTGATTAATACATCCAATTGAGGAAAGCATTATATTCACAAATCTAGTTGTCATTTTAATTGATCTTCTAATAAAAATTTAAATAGTAGAGACATCTTATCAAACTCGGTACCTTTATGCAACTAATATTGATACTTGTCCATAAAGGATACTACATAAACACAACGGGAGAGAGTAAGAGAAATTAACCTGTAAAGTACCCCCACAACGGGAACAACGTTCGTGGAGTGTCTTGCAAGGCGTAATGGCGGTGTCTTCATCGATGGAGAATTAACACACCTGTCAACCTTTCTGGAATACAGGGTCAAACCTAACACAATTGTTATATTCTATAAAAACCATGTTTCTATATATACCGCATTTCTCAAATGAAACCGTGTATCCAAGGTAACTTCAGCCAGAAACAAAATTAACGTGGCAGAGGATAACACACATTTCTTCGGAGTTGCTTACATAGTAGTATGAGTATCAATCAATTAACATGCAGAAAAACAAATGAATCACTGCAAATACCTGGATATGCATCACCAGCAGATTGATAATCAAGGGTTATAGAAAAACCAACAAAGGAATCCCACTGCCATCAAATAAAACCTACACATTGCATATACAAAAATAACTTGGTGGTCAATACTAGATATAATTGCTTGAAACAATGTATAGATGTCTGCATTCATTAAACATCTAATTTAGTCAGAAGTAGCTTTAGCATGATGGGTTTTATTGTAACTTAAAACACCAACATGGAATAAGTACATATTTGAAGGGGAAAGATGAACTCACTCCAAGTCAACTGTTTTTTGAACCACTGCACCCATAATATATTAGTTCTACAGTTGGATTTGAGGATAACTTCCTTCTACTTAGGATCATACTCCAAAAGTTGCAAACTATTCAGCTAAAGCCTTCCTTCGTTGATAACAACCTTAAATATCATAAGAAAGTCAGTAGAAACTTTAAATAACAAGAATGCTAACTTGAAAGAATTTGCACCTTAATTATTGTATCAGAGATGAAGGGGGCTGTGTGTATGCTGGATGAATCTCTTCCGTATTCACTTGGCATTGAATGTTAAGTGGTGCATCCTCATATCTAAATAAGTAAAAAAGCAATTCATCTCCATAAACTTTTTCTAGGTCATAGAAGTCTTTAAAACCATAATTAGGGTTAACCCTGAAAATAAAATAGCAAAAACTGTACGATTAGGAGATAGAAATTGTAATTTCTAAACTCTTACGTCGTCTCTGATATTACCACAATTCGGTTAATAGCCATTCATTTTTCTACAAACTGTCCTAGCTAGAAAATATGCTCAACTTGATATCAGAGGGAAGGTAGTTGAGAAGATTTTCTTCCATCTCCGGTAATGAGTGAGGCGGTGTTTAGGTAATCATGTCATAGTAGCCGGGGTGGATTAGAATTTCTAGAGTTAAATATAGTCCCCACTTTAAAATTAGTTGTGATTTTGTTTAAATTTAGAGTGTCAACCCTATAAGGAAGATCCCGATATCTTGCTGGTCTGATCAAATTTGGTCAGCCGGTCAGTATCCTCACACAAAATTTTTGTCGTCCGATAATGATTGGGGCGGTGTTTAGGTAATCGTGCCATAGTAGCTGGGGCCTACGGCCCCGGCAGCGGATTATAATTTCTCGAGTTAAATATAGTCTCCACTTTTATAATTAGTCGTGATTAGATTGAAATATAGAGGGTGGAACCTATAAGGAAGATCACGATGTCTTGCTGGCCTGATCAAATTTGGTCAGCCAGTCAGTATCCTCGCACAAAATTTTAGTCCTCCGGTAATGAGTGAGGCGGCGTTTAGGTAATCGTTTCATAGTAGTCGGGGTCTACGACCCACATATTTAGTTGGTCGTATCATATTATAGTGTGTTAGTTAGTCGAGGTCACAGTAGCGTGTTTAATTAGTTGGATCATAGTAGCCATATAGTTCTGGGGCCCACAGCCCCGACCGTGGAGAAAATTTAAAGGCAGATTTAGTGCCCTTATATTTAGTTGGTCGTATCATATTATAGTGTGTTAGTTAGTCGGGGTCACAGTAGCGTGTTTAATTAGTTGGATCATAGTAGCCGAATAGAGCCGGGGCCGTAGAGAAAATTTAAAGGCGGATTTAGTGCCCACATATTTAGTTGGTCGTATCATATTATAATGTGTTAGTTAGTCGGGCCACAATAGCGTGTTTAATTAGTTGGATCATAGTAGCCGAATAGGGCTGGGGTCTACGGCCCTCGACCATAATATTTAGTTAGTCGGATCATAGTAGCATGTTTATTTAGTTAGGTAGATGTTTAATTAGCCAAGTCAAAATATTGTGTTTAGTTAGTCGGGTCATAATATCTTGATTAGTTAGTTGGGTAACAGTAGCCGGAGTCGTAGACCCTTGACGTTAGGGACGACCATAATATTTTATTTAGTCGGATTATAGTAGCATGTTTAGTTAGTCGGGTAAATTTAATTAGCCGAGTTATAATATTGTGTTTAGTTAGTCGGATCATAGTAGCATGTTTAGTTAGTGGAGGCAATTTTTAATTAGCCGAGTTATACTACTGTGTTTAGTTAATCGGGTTATAGTAGTCAGGGTCTACAACCTCGGCCGTTAGGGACGACCATTATATTTAGTTAGTTGGATCACAGTATAATGTTTAGTTAGTCGGATTAATATTATAATTAGTCGGTTCATAGTATCGTGTTTAGTTAGTCGTGAGATCCCGACCATTAGGAAAGACTCTAGTATTTAGTTAGTCGAATCATAGTAGTATGTTTACTTAGTCGGGTCATAAACCCTCGGTATTTAATTTGTCAAATCATAGTAGTATTTTTAGTTAGTCCACTCATAATATGATATTTAGGTCGTGATATTTGATTAGGCGGTCATAATATCGTGTTTAGTTAGTCGAGTCATGATAATCGGGGTCTACATGGATGATTTACATCTTAAATTGGAAAGGACTTGGTAGTTAAACTAAAAGGTAGCAAGAAACCTTTCTCTAAACAGAAATTATTTAGTTAGTCAGGTCAATCTCTATCGACTTTTTCTAGTGTTATTTGGTCGTTTGGCCCGTTTTTAGTCAACATGTTATCGACTTTTTTTTATGTTGTTTGGTCGTTTGGCCCGTTTTTAGTCAACATGTAAGTTAGTCAGGCTCATAAAACCGACATTTAAATACCCAGGTTATAATATCATGTTTAATTAGCCGGGCCATAGTTGTTGGGACCTACGGTACCACCATCAAAAACGTTCCATTGCTTAATAGTTTTTGAATAATTATTTATTTAAATCATTTTGATTTTTTAACCCTCTATTTTGTTGTTCTTTTCTATTCAATTTGCAAATGCTCGATATAATCGCAGGCAACGACGATTTCATCGATTTTCCAGAGTTCTGTAATATTTGTTCAAACATTGGTTAGTATAACAATTAATTATCAAAATAGTTTCCCTGATCCAATTCAAGGGTCTAACGGAAGAAAAAATAACTTCAGTTTTAACTCGATTTTCAGCTGGTCCACTTGGTCCATGCATTTTAAAATTCCTTCTAACGGCATCTTTGAATGATACCACGTTTTTTTGCGACATAGTGCGCAAATGTGATTCCTAAATTCCACATATATCTTGTTTGGCGTGCTTCCGAGCTATAATATCACTTCTGCATCCTTTCTCTACCATGGTACATAAGAGCTGACATAAGCACCAATATGGCTAACGTTATGTAGTGATTAAAAATTTACTCAGAACTTTAGGTAAGTCGCCATACTCACATTGAACTGAGTCCTCACTTCCTGCCGTGTGCAAGAGTCCTACTTGCTTCCATAACATTTCCGATAGCAAACACAACTAAATTAGCATGGTACATAAGAGCTGACATAAGCACCAATATGGCTAACGTTATGTAGTGTTTAAAAATTTACCCAGAAGTTTAGGCAAGTCGCCCTACTCACATTGAACTGAGTCCTCACTTCCTGCCGTGTGCAAGAGGCCTACTTGCTTCCATAACATTTCCGATAACAAACACAACTAAATTAGCATATTAGCAAAAAAATCATTTCCATGTGAAAGAAGAGTAATAGTAACCACGTACATGCTTCATAATATCTAAGAATGTGCTTAAATATATAACCATAGGCATAAAAGGATCGGAATCAACTGTAAATCCACGATGAATTGAGCCAACAATAATCAGAATTCAAATTGTACTCTAAAATTGGAAAACAATACTTCCAAACACAAAAGGCTGATAAAATTCTCTACTGCAAAGGTTGTTAACAACCAAAATTTGTAAATCATCTTCTTGACATATTGATACCTCTTCAGTGGCAATAATCCTCTACCAGCCAACTTGAGATTCATAAAATATCATAGCAGGTGTGACAAACTACCATCACCACTTATGCTTACGATCTTGACCAACAGGCAAAGGCATGTATACATATATCTCCAGTGCTCTATGACCAATGTAAGACTTATACGGTGACCGCAGCATATGCATGTTGCTGCTGATAATTTTATGGGGTTACATTGCACTTTGAAGACATGAGATGGGTTCAAGGATACCTCAAATTAGTCGGGGTTTGGATAACCTTGGAATTATATATAGCGGTTTAGTCTTAATATGCTGATATTCTCAACTGTTTCATCTTTATGCCACGGTAATATATCTTCGGTACTATTCTTTCCCTCTCATTTCTTTTCTGATTTACCTTATACTTACTAATCGATTTGCTAACTATATCATAGGGTTTCGTTCACATGTTTAATTGATTAAAATGGCCAGTGAAATCAAGTACATGAGGTTTTTCATCATTATTCATTTGCAGACTATCTGTGAAATTTCTTATTCACATCAGTTCCACACGATAAAGATCATCATCTATCTATAAGTATACAGCAGTTGAAAAATAATTTTTTCCTGTGTTAATTTCACGCTACCTCAAATTTATTCGGTTTGATTCCAGTGATACACGCACAATTGTGAACATATCAGAAGGTTTGCCAAGCTCAGTTACAATGGGATGAACTGCAAGAGGAGTATACAAATACATGAGCAGAATTAACAATGAATTGAACCTGCAAAGTCAAACATAATGTTATTTTACCATTATGACTAATTGTAATATTTTTGTTTATCAATATTTTCATGTATGTAGAGATATCCTTTCAATGGGAGGTTTGCCCTGCTAAGGAAGTGATAGACACATTTTTGTGTCTAATTTGTCTCGATTCTTTATATTGATAGTGCTCATTTTTGTACTTATTATGGTGTTTTATGTGTGTGTAGGTATTTTTGGCCAATAAACATTTTTGGAAAAATCGGCTCGAAAAGTTGTCTAAAGCACCCGGAGGAATTGTTATTTGGCATCCACAGTTTGGATAAGGGGCACCCCAGGACATCCCCCAAGGCCGCTGCTATTCGCACCCCCACTCTGGATATGAGGTGACCCTTTCTTCTTCACGACTTTTGGCGGGAAAACTGAATTTAAATTTCAGTTTTGCAGCGGAACTCCCAGGCGATATTTTGATCGAGTTTATGGCGGAATTAGTGTTAGCGATGGATTGGGATTACCCTGTTTCGGTCAAACAGGGGAGGTATGAGCTGTAGAATCGAAAAAGAAGGGACAGAGATCGAGTTTACACAAAACAGAGGCTTGGAGTTTCACGGGTCTGTTGAGATTTCATGGATCGGATTTGACGAGATTCAATCGCTGTTTTGGCTTGGGCCGGACTTGTTAGAGCTTATTAATGATGATACGTGTGGTTGCAGCGAACAGATTGGGCTGTGTAAGTGTGTTGGAGCGAAATAGAGGCAAAGAAAACACGGGTTTGTTTTGGGATAGTTTTGGAAGTTCCTCGAGGACAGGGAAGAATATTTCCTCTGTTAGCTGTAACTCTATATTAGGAAGGAGTTTAATACAAGCAAGATACGCGTAGAGGTTAAGAAAATCACCGGAAATATCCGTGACTTGGCCATGAAGAAGAGGAAAAATATCGAAGATTTTGGAGAGAATTTTAGGGTATGCTGGCTATATATAGGTTGCTGAGAGGTCAAGGAAGGGGCACGTTCACTTTGGGGAGGTTAAGGAGCATTGCAGAGCAAAAACACCAAGTTGCAGAGAACATACAGGCGAGGAAGAAGAACAACCAGAAAACAACAGAAGAAGAAGGTCGCAGAATCCGTGGCCTTTTCTTTCAAACTCAATACCATTTGTCACAATTACTGTAACAATTACTTTCAGTTCGCAACAGTTTCGTGTTAGAGTTCTTTGTAACAGTGGTTCTATAACAATTATAACTGTTACAAACACGCTGTTTTATACCTTCTCTTCTTTTTAATCAACTTTGGAGCAACAAACATGTATTTTGAGCAAGTGGTTAATATGAGGAGCTAAACCCCATTGCTGAGGCGATAGATGAAGTTATTTTTCCAACAAGAAGTGGTATATTTTTATTTATCTATTTATTGCAATTATTTTTATGATTATTTTGCCTTGATCAATAATTGTTTGAATGATTTTTGTTAAGCAATTGTTATTTCTTTTGATAGAGCATACTTGGACCTAGGTTTTTGATGTTCTATGCTTCAGATTTACACTTGTTATTTTGAGAATCTACTTGTTGCAATAGTGTAGAATCAAATTGAACGAGAAAATTGCATGAATATAAATATTGGATTAAATCACTTTGAAATTGGAAAATAGTGGAATCTTAGCCTCAGTGTTCTTTTAATATTGATATCATCTTTTTCAGTGTTTGCTATAATTTTTAGTGAGTTTTCTATTTTAGTTTTGAATTTAAGTCTAAAAAAATCCTTCACAAGTCTGAGTTGAACGAACGTCTTTCTTACCACTTTACAAACAACTTCAAAATCACATCAATTTTTGGCACCGCCGACGCGGACATGTTTTTAGGGTTTTAGATTTATTATTTTTAGTTTTTATTATTTTTGTTCTTTTTTACGTTTTTGGGTATTTATCTTTTGTCTATAGGTTCTGGATCATAAAGAAAATTGAGCCAAGGAGTTTGGTGATTTCTTAAAGACTTGGAGCTAAAGATTAAAGCGAAAAGAACGGAAAAGAAGACAATTTTATTTTAGTTATTTTGTTTTTAGGGTTTGTTTATTTTTAGAAAAAAAAAAGAAAAAAAATTGTTTTAGGGTTTATTATTTTTGTAATTTTTCTTTTCTTTTTGGACTTTGGACTTTTGGACTTTGGACATTATTTTTATTTTTACCCTACTGAAGGGTACTTTAAATATAAACTGTTTGCAGAGAAGGAGGACAATTACGATATTGTCTCTGCACCTTGGGTTCGTACACTGACATAGGAGTCAGTGGCCCGAGTCGACTACAAACGATTCATCCCCCGTCTGGAACGGGAGGTAAGATTCTGAACACTCGTGAATCCCCTGTCAGCGAGTTATTGGATTCCTTCGTTTGCATATATGCTGAGGACTTGAATACGACTGCTTTAATTTTCTAGTAAAGGGCAAGGCCTGGCCATACAAGATAAGGGTTCGGATTTCATCACCGTTCTCTTCTTGCCCGCCTTAGGAACACGTAACCTACGCGAACCTAAGCCTTAAAATTTTGACTAGAACAAGACCGATAGAGTAACGAGCTTAATAGGAAAGTCATTCGAAAAATATTGGTTACTCTTTTAAGCACACTTCGAAGTTCATGAAGGTTTCTGTGAGTTGAATGTGTGACTGCACCGCCTTGTAATTCCGGTGAGGCCTTGGGTATCAAAGCTCCACCGAGCTTCCCTCGCCTCTATTCAACTTACTTTGACTCGGATTGATTCCAGAGGGGTTTGCTTAAATTGTAACGAATTCCTTTCGAAGGATTAGAAGCTGGTCTAGAAACAATCTAAGTGGAGCCATCATGCTTTTTGTTTGCTAGAAATCAATAGGTTTGATTTGGTTGAGTCAACCTTGTTTTGTGATTGCATAGAATCCCCTTCCTTATTCTTTTGCATGTCGGAACGTAAAAGAGACGCCCTAGGTAGATTTGTTAAAGAAAAACCTAGTAGTTCTAAGCGTCTCGATTACCTCAATTTAGAAAGTCCGATTTTTGAAGAGTCCGTTTTTGAACGTTCGTTTGAGGAGACAATCCCTAATATTCCGATAGTGCCAGAAATGGCGACTTTGAAAGCTTTGTTGAACCCGACTAGGACTACTCGTCCCTCGTGTATCAGGTTAGCAGAAACAGAAGCAAATTTTGAACTTAAACCTGGGACCTTACATCTACTCCCAATCTTCTTAGGGAAAGAAAATGAAAACCCCTATTTCCATGTTAGGGATTTTGAAGAAATTTGTAGTACCCTAAAGATTAGAAACCTTGATGATGATGCTTTGAAACTTAGGTTATTCCCATTTTCTTTGAAAGATAAATCTAAATCGTGGCTATATAGTTTGGCTTCTGGTTCAATTGAAACATATGAACAACTTACATCTGCCTTTTTGAACAAGTTTTTCCCTAGGCACAAAACATCGTCTATTAGGACGCAAATTTGCACCTTTTCTCAACAAGAGGGAGAATCTTTGTATAGGTATTTGGAAAGGTTCAATGATTTATTAGCCCAATGTCCTCATCATGGTCTAGAAAAGGTTACGTTAGTTTAGATCCTTTATGAGGGTTTAGATTATTCCACTACGACCACAGTAGAATCTATGTGTACAAGTGGGTTTGAAAACCAAACAGTTGATGAGGCGATGACATATTTGCATGAAATCGCCGAAAAGACCCAACAATGGGAAAATAATAGGGAACCCCAGAAAACAATTCTTCTAGGTAGAGGAAACGTTAATAGGGTAGAATGAGGCTTTGAATCAAATGCCAAAATTGCTGCAATAGCAAAAAGGTTAGAAGCTTTAGAAGTGGGTCAGACTAGTGGTAGATTGGAGCCTTTTTGGGAAGGCCAGAATAATGAAGAGCAAGCCAATGCTCTCTATAATAACACTAGATTTGATAATCGTCAGAAGTTTGACCCATATTCAGAAACCTATAATCCTAGTTGGAGAAACCATCCGAACCTTTCGTGGTCTAAGGGACAGAATCAAGGTCAGTTTAGTAATTCTAATGCTCCCCCAGGTTTTGGCTATACTAAGAATCCTTCAGGACCAGCTCAGTTTCAGAATCAGTCAGATAAGAAAATCCTAAGCTTAGAGGAGTCTCTCAACTTGTTAACTCAACAAACTGCAAAATTTCAGCTATCAGTAGAACAAAGTCTACAAGCTAGTAACAGGATAGGACAAGAAAATAGTCAGGCTATTTCCGAGTTAAAAACCCAGGTTGGTCTGATAAATGAGTCTTTGAGAGAAAGAGGTAAGTTTCCTAGTCAAACACTACCCAACCCTAGAGGAGTTCATGAAGTAGGTGCAAAATCATCGAATCAGTTGAATGCTATTAGAACCCTTAGGAGTGGTAGAGTAGTAGACAATCAGGTAACCATGCCCGATAGTGAACATACTGTAGTTCACCCCTCAGGATCTCACCCCTCAGGACCACCACTAGCTGAGGAGACTGATAAAATTTCTGATGATGCCAATTCGGTTCCTGAGAGGTATGATTCTGTGCCTAGAGCCCCGTTTCCCCAACTATTAGTACCAACAAAGAAGGAATCGAACTTTAATGACATATTGGAGGTTTTTAAGCAAGTTACCATAAACCTTCCTTTATTAGATGCAATTAGGAAAATTCTGCTATGCCAAGTTCCTTAAGGATATGTGTACGCGAAAGCGAAAACTTAGCGTCCCTAAGAAAGCCTTTTTAGCTAGTCACGTAAGTTCCATCATTCAGAGCACCACAACTCCAAAGTACAAAGACCCAGGTTCCCCTACCATTTCTTGTACAATAGGTAAACACTGGGTAGAAAAAGATTTACTTGACTTAGGAGCCAGTGTGAACTTACTGCCGTACCATGTGTACTTACAACTAGGACTTGGTGAAATAAAACCTACTCGATGATATTGCGCAGTTAGGCGATAGGTCTGTTAAAATTCCTCGAGGTGTTATTGAGGATGTTCTTATTGAGGTCGACAAGTTTATTTATCCAAATGGATTTCGTGGTTCTAGATACCCAACCTGTCCGACCCAGAGAACCAGATACCTGTGATTTTAGGTCGCCCATTTTTAGCTACGTCTAATGCGATCATTAACTGTCGAAATGGTGTGATGAATTTATCTTTTGGTAATATGACTATGGAGATGAACATTTTTAATGCCCGTAAGCTACCTTATGAGCTAGATGACACATGTGTTGAAGAGGTGAACATGATAGAAGCCTTAGTTCAGGAGTCATTACCAAACATTTTATATGAAGACCCATTAGAAAGTTGTTTATCCCATTTTGGTTTAGATTTTGATGACGATAGCACTATTGAACAAGTGAATGCTCTATTAGATTCTACCCCTGTGTTAGACACTGATAGATGGAAAGCTAGGTTCGAACCATTACCAGTTTCTGAGACTACCTTAATTCCTTCTTTAGAAGAGCCTCCTAAGTTGGACCTAAAACCACTACCCGACACTCTAAAGTATGTGTTTTTAGGCCCATCTGAGACTTTACCTGTGATTGTAGCTTCCGATTTGGATAGTGATCAGGAAAGTAGGCTAGTAAAAGTACTTCAAGACAATAAGGAAGCTTTAGGGTGGACTATAACAGACATTAAGGGTATAAGTCCTACTGTGTGTATGCATCGGATTCATTTAGAGGAAGACTCCAAACCTTATAGGGAGATGCAACGTCGACTAAACCCTAACATGAAAGAGGTAGTTCGAAAAGAGGTGCTTAAGTTGTTAGATGCGGGTATTATCTACGCAATTTCAGACAGTAAGTGGGTCAGCCCCGTTCAGGTTGTCCCCAAGAAATCGTATCGTTGTAGTCCGAATGATAATAATGAGTTAATCCCAACCCGAGTGACCACGGGATGGCGTGTCTCAGTATCGACTATAGGAAATTGAACAAGGTCACAAGGAAGGATCACTTTCCCCTTCCTTTTATCGACCAAATGCTAGAGCGATTAGTGGACATAGTCATTATTGCTTCTTAGATGGCTACTCCTAAGTTATAATCGGATCGTTATTGCCCCAGAAGACCAAGAGAAAACCACTTTTACTTGTCCCTTTGGTACCTTTGCGTATAGACCATGCCTTTCGGGCTATGTAATGCCCCTGCGACTTTTCAGCGTTGTATGATGAGCATATTTTCTGATATGGTAGAACGGTTTCTAGAGGTCTTTATGGATGATTTTTCAGTGTTTGGTTCATCTTTTGATGAGTGCTTGCATCATTTGACATTAGTGTTGACTAGGTGTAAGGAAAAAAAATTAGTGCTTAATTGGGAAAATCAGGAATTGTGTTAGGGCACATCGTTTCTTCAAAGGGTATAGAGGTAGATAAAGCCAAAGTTGACCTTATTAAGACTTTACAGGTACCAAAAACCGTAAAAGATATTAGGTCATTCCTAGGGCATGCAGGTTTTTACCGTCGATTCATTAAGGATTTTAGCTTGATTTCTAGACCTCTTTGCAATTTGCTTGCAAAAGATGTTAAGTTTGTCTTTGATGATGCTTGTTTAGAGGCTTTTGAGAAGCTTAAGAATTTACTCACTCTTGCCCGATAGTCCGGGCACCTAACTGGAACCTACCCTTTGAAATTATGTGTGATGCTTCAGATTATGCTATAGGTGTTGTGCTAGGTCAGCGAGAAAATAAATTACTTCATGTGATTTACTATGCTAGCAAAACTCTGAATGATGCCCAAATGAACTATACAACTAACGAGAAGGAACTATTAGCCATCATGTTTGCCTTGGATAAGTTTAGATCCTACATATTAGGTTCTAAGATCGTAATCTATACTGATCATGCTGCTTTGAAATACCTTTTGTCTAAGAAGGATACCAAACCTAGATTGATTAGGTGGATCCTTTTGTTACAAGAATTTTGTCCAGACATTAGAGACAAAAAGGGTGCCGAAAATGTAGTAGCAGACCACTTGTCTAGGCTAGTTGTTAGTTCCCCTAATGATTCCCTTCCTATAAGGGATAGCTTTCCTGATGAACAATTCTCTGTTTCCCAATCACATTGGTATGCGAATATAGTGAATTATCTTGTTACTGGTCGAATGCCTCAACATTGGGGTAAGCAAGATCATTTTAGGTTTTTAGCCGAGGTTAAGCATTTATTTTGGGACGATCCTTATCTGTTTAAGTATTGTCCAGACCAGATTATTAGGGGATGTGTACCTGAGAGTGACCAGTCCAGTATTATCTCCTTTTGTCATGAACATGCATGTGGGGATCATTTTAGTGCTAAGAAGACTGCTGCTAAGATATTGCAGCAGTGTGGTTTTTACGGCCTTCGTTGTTTAAAGACTCCCATAGTCATTGTGTTTCTTGTGAGCGTTGCCGAGGTTAGGGCCCATTTCCGTAGAAATATGATGCCTTTGAACCCTATTTTAGTGATTGAGGTCTTTGATGTGTGGGGCATTGATTTTATGGGTTCATTTCCTAATTCTTTTGGTTATCTTTACATACTTGTCGATGTAGACTATGTGTCTAAGTGGGTTGAGGCGGTTCCGTGTAAAACAAATGACCACAGGGTCGTAGTCCAGTTTTTGAAAGAGAACATACTTACACGTTTTGGTATGCCGCGAGCTATAATTAGTGATGGAGGTTCACACTTTTGTAATAGACCGTTTGCACTTTTAATGAAACAATATGGTATTACCCACAAAGTAGCAAACCCATATTACCCACAGACTAGTGGTCGTGTAGAGGTCTCAAATAGGGAAATTAAGCGTATTCTAGAGAAAACAGTTAATCCTAATAGGAAAGACTGGTCGTCGAGGCTTACTGATGCCTTATGGGCTTATCGTACTGCGTTTAAGACACCCATTGGAATGTCACCTTATCGTCTAGTATTTGGAAAGGCATGTCACCTTCCTGTCGAGTTAGAGCATATAGCCTATTGGGCTATTAAGCAGATAAACTTTTCACTTGACAAGGCAGGAGCTCACAGAAAGCTCCAGCTCAATGAGTTGGACGAGATTCGTAGAGATGCATACGATAGTGCTAAGGAGTATAAGAACAAAATGAAACTTGTGCATGATAATAATATTTTACGAAAGTCATTTTCTCCAGGTCAAAAAGTTCTTCTGTATGACAATCGTTTGTATCTATTCCCCGGGAAGTTGCGCTCTCGGTGGACCGGTCCTTTTGTGGTCCGTACTGTTTTTCCTCATGGCGCTATTGAGATTGAGACATCAGATGGTAGTAGTTCTTCAAAGGTTAACGGTCAGCGATTGAAGCCCTTTTTAGAGCCTTTTCCTACAGGTGATGTTGAGGAGGTCCCTCTAGAGGACCCTGTTTACCTTGATTGACCATCGAGGCGGTTTGTATGTTGTATATTATTTTTGTAGTTTTTTGGTTACACTTCACCCAGGTACTATCTTTCCGACTTCTCTCTTTACTATTTCCTCATGTTGCTTATATTTTTGGTACTGTTCTTTAATTAGAAACATTGAGGACAATGTTAGATTTAAGTTTGGGGGTGAGGTAGAAACTTTTGTTACCTTTTTGTTACAATAAATAAACTCCAAAGCCTAGAAATTTATGCTTATTAAGGATGGCACTAACCAATCTAAGTGGATGGAAGCATTTTGGTTGTAGGAGTTGAGGAACCAATCTTATTAGATGAAAACATCTAAAGAGTCTATTCATAAAAGCACAGAGCTCATGTGTTAGAATTAAAGAAAAAACATGGTAGTTTCGCCATATCTCGTTGAATCCTTTTCACTTCTATTTTTATGTTGTTTTCTTTAAAATATGTTTCTCTAAGTGATTAGGTGGGGATCACGATTCAAGTTGTTACCACTGCTAGGGTGAAATAGAGTGATTGAGATACAAAAAAAAAAAGTTGAAAAAAAAAAGTTGAAAAAAAATAAAATGAGACCACACCATCAAACCAACCGGAATAAATTCGATAAAGTCGACCACTGGTTCCCTTGTATATGCCAGTGTGTTGATATTAGTCCAGACCAGTATCTCAGTCCATTAGGATAGGTTCGTTTTGGCAGTGGCCTTCAGACAGATATGGGAAACACCGTTCACCTTAGTCAACATCAAAACCATCTATGTTTTTCTATATCCATTTCTTACTCTATCCATGTGATTGGTTGACTCCGGTTATGATGTTCATAAACTATCTGAGTAGAGCTCTGTGACTTATATATGAATTTTAGTATGCTTGAGTGCAAACTCGTGTACAGCAATTGGAATTTCGCATCGTGGGTACTTCCTCCTGTAGTCAATAAGTATGCCAACCAAGGAGATTCTTTAGTGCCTTCCAAGGTTCTGCGTAGATAGTTAGGGTCTGGAGTATAAAGGTTTTATGGGTACACCTCTGGTAAACCCTCCCGAGAGTATAACTCGGCCACTAGGGCCACCTAGGGGTTTTAAGACTTATTGCATACGCTAAATGCAATCGACGATGCCTGCGACACTGAGTTAGGATTTTATTTTTATTTTTGCTCGAGGACTAGCAAATAATAGGTTTGGGGGTATTTGATAGACACATTTTTGTGTCTAATTTGTCTCGATTCTTTATATTGATAGTGCTCATTTTTGTACTTATTAAGTTATTATGGTGTTTTATGATTGTGTAGGTATTTTTGGCCAATAAACATTTTTGAAAAATCGGCTCGAAAAGTTGTCTAAAGCACCCGGAGGAATTGTTATTTGGCATCCACAGTTTGGATAAGGGGCACCCCAGGACATCCCCAAGGCAGCTTCTATTCGCACCCCCACTCTGGATAGGGGGTGACCCTTTCTTCTTCACGACTTTTGGCGGGAAAACTGAATTTAAATTTCAGTTTTGCAGCGGAACTCCCAGGCGATATTTTGATCGAGTTTATGGCGGAATTAGTGTTAGCGATGGATTGGGATTACCCTGTTTCGGTCAAACAGGGAAGGTATGAGATGTAGAATCGAAAAATAAGGGACAGAGATCGAGTTTACACAAAACAGAGGCTTGGAGTTTCACGGGTCTGTTGAGATTTCATGGATCGGATTTGACGAGATTCAATCGCTGTTTTGGCTTGGGCCGGACTTGTTAGAGATTATTAATGATGATACGTGTGGTTGCAGTGAACAGATTGGGCTGTGTAAGTGTGTTGGAGCGAAACAGAGGAAAAGAAAACACGGGTTTGTTTTGGGATAGTTTTGAAAGTTCCTCGAGGATTCAGGGAAGAATATTTCCTCTGTTAGCTGTAACTTTATCTTTGGAATGAGTTTAATACAAGCAAGATATGCGTAGAGGTTAAGAAAATCACCGGAAATATCCGTGACTTGGCCGTGAAGAAGAGGAAAAATATCGAAGATTTTGGAGAGAATTTTAGGGTCTGCTGGCTATATACAGGTTGCTGAGAGGTCAAGGAAGGGGCAAGTTCACTTTGGGAGGTTAAGGAGCATTGCAGAGCAAAAACACCAAGTTGCAGAGAACATACAGGCGAGGAAGAAGAACAACCAGAAAACATCAGAAGAAGAAGGTCGCAGAATCCGTGGCCTTTTCTTTCAAACTCAATACCATTTGTCACAATTTCTATAACAATTACTTTCGATTCATAACGGTTACGTGTTAGAGTTCTTTGTAATAAAGTGGTTTACGTAACAATTATAATTGTTACAAACACGCTGTTTTATACCTTCTCTTCTTTTTAATCAACTTTGGAGCAACAAACATGTATTTTGAGCAAGTGGTTAATATGAGGATCTAAACCCCATTGCTGAGGCGATAGATGAAGCTATTTTTCCAACAAGAAGTGGTATATTTTTATTTATCTATTTATTGCAATTATTTTTATGATTATTTTGCCTTGATCAATAATTGTTTGCATGATTTTTGTTAAGAAATTGTTATTTCTTTTGATAGAGCATACTTGGACCTAGGTTTTTGATGTTATATGCTTCGGATTTACACTTGTTATTTTGAGAATCTACTTGTTGCAATAGTTTAGAATCAAATTGAACGAGAAAATTGCATGAATATAAATATTGGATTAAATCACTTTGAAATTGGAAAATAGTGGAATCTTAGCTGATAGGCGTGATAAACACCTAATTTAATATCTAGTATTTATGCTTTCTTTGCTATTTTTCGTGTCAATTATGTATCTTATGTTTGTTTTTGAGTTTCTTAGGTGTTTGAGGTTATCTTGACCAAAAGGGAGTGGAACTCGCTCAAATCCGGAATTTCTTTGTATCACCTTGAAGAGGACGAAAAGACTTAAGACAAAGGCGAAAGAACGAGGTTATTCCGATATCGTATGAGGAAGTTAGAAGCCTACGAAGCAAGTTAAAGTTGTCGCAAGAGTGAGACAAAGACAGAATCAGTAAAGACAAAGACACAATTACTCGGGGAAAGCCGTAAGAACATGAAATGAATCACAGTCTCGGTAGACTGACAGTGGAATGATGATTATTAAAGGCAGATAGCCAGTTCGTTAAGGGGCACCTTATCCTTTATAACTAAAGCTAGGTCGGGAAAACACAAGTCCAGTTTCTTTCACTAAATCATGAAGAACAAAAACTGCTGAGCCAAGTTCACCGCCTTCCATGCCTTAAGGTGACTGCCGATGGTTATGAGAGTTTTAGAAGCTGAGAAGAACAGGGAGGTTTCGCTCGAGTTTTGGGTTTTATTTCAGATAGAAATTAGCGGAGACACAAGGAGAATATCTGATGCTGCTGCCACCGATATTGATTTGAGCAGACAAAGAAGGAGTATATTGGAGTAGAGATTCAAGTGGAATTTCAAGACCCTCAATCAATCAATTAGGGTTTATGAAGATGTTGGTGTTGTAGCAGAGATCGAGAGAAGGAAATGATTTCTGTTGATGGTAATGATGAAAGCGGAACTGGGGTTTCGGTTTGCTGGTGAAATTGATGAGGTTAGGGTTTGCATCTGTCAATGAATTGAAGATTAGAGCTCAATAGAATCGAGAATAACTCATGGAGAAGAATGAGGTCGAATTGAGAGTTGGGTTCGATTGGTGATGCTCTGTGATCGAGAATTAAAGCCAAGAAAGTTACACAGTAGTCCGAGCCGATGGGGATGAATTTCAAGGACTGATTAGAAGGGTTTGATGTATTATGGGATTCTTTGTGGTAAACTCAGAGATTACGAGAAGATGAACTTGCACCGGGCAGAGCCGCCTTTGTGTAGGATGCGAGATGGTGGTAAAGGCTAATTAGAGTGCTGTGGAGTCTGAGTATGGAGAATGGCAGGAGATTTGGGGTCAGAATGGCTGTGAGCAAGAGCTGCAATTGTTGTGAATTTGAGCATGAGTTGCAGCCGGTGGTACTGAAATTACAGGCCTGGCACAAGTGAGTATGAATGAGGTGTTGCAGGTGATGGCATTACAAGATGGAGCTGGTAATCTGTGCATCTGGTGCTGGGATGCTGCCATTGATGGGTTGAGAAGGAAGATACAAGTGCTGATGCTGTATAAACTCAAAATGGCAGGAAGCAATGCCGTTTTAACAGTGAGCTGCAATTGTTGCACAAGAACAAGGAATATGGAAGCTAGGGTCTGGTGGTAATGAGTTGTTGCTATTGATTGAAGTGGAGATGGTGATTCGATTTTGCATCCATGAAGAGCTGGGTTCCTGGGATTTGTTGCAGCTGATAAGATGACCTGAGATGTCTAGGATTGCAGGTATGGATTGGTGGAGTGAGTCACATTGGCTGAGTCTTGGATTCGAAAGAAGTTCG
>JAJJWW010007759.1:0-328797 GCA_023531295.1 Papaver armeniacum | reverse complement strand
AATCTAATCCACTCTCTGTTTGCTTATGAATAGCCTCTTTTTATGGATTGTTCTCATGACTTAATTCTCTTAGCTACTGACGTTGTTGTGAACCGGTTTAGCCTTGCTTTCATAATGATTACATATCTCTGGTGTGTCTTAATAACTCCACTAAGTAAATGTTATTGATTTTGCCACTTAAATAATGCTTGTTGACTAAACGACTCATACAGGACTACAAAACATATTTTTTGTTAATAATGCGCTTAATGATTGATATGCTTTGATAAATAAATAAAGAAAGATTTGAAAGGTTAAGAGTTATGAAAAACATTGTTTAACAACAAACTTAAATAAATTGTTGGTAAGTAAAATAATTTTAAAGAAGTGAAATTAATGATAATCTTTGGTCTAAGAAATATTAGATGATTGTCGGTGTAGTGAAATTGGGTAATCTACTTGCTAAGAGGTCAGGCTAGGAACTATCGGTGGGCGGTAGATGTGTATATTGAGATGTGTATGTTGAGACGTGTTTGATGAGATCATGTATCCATAATATCTATCGCGCTTATGAATACCGGTGTGGTCACAATATCTATTGCGCTTGTGAGGTGCACCAGATATGGGGTTGTCTAAAGGTTGATTGTGATTTGGGATGCGGTCCATGGATAAAGATTGGGGTTGTCGAGTTTGCCGAGTTCAAGGCCACAACTATTCAAATAGTGTGTGTCGCGGTGGGCAGTGGTTGTAAGTCTAAAGTATTTAAGGATTTGTTGGAAAAGTCTAGTTAAGATAATGAAGAGAAACATCTAAAATAAAAATTTACGAAGTTTGGAACGCACATAAAGAAGTTGCTAGTAATATTCGGTTGAACAAAATTCGTAATAAAGGTTCTAAAATGATTTTAAGAATTAATTACTTAAATTTTGGATTGTGGAACGACTAAAAGATCGAAACTGAATCCAGTAAATAACTAGAAAAATGTAACTGCTTATTTATGCTTTTGATGCATCGTTCGTTTGTTTTTTCCATTTTCTTATATTATTTTTGGAAATTCTCTCTTTGGCTGTGGTTGCTCACCCTTTTTTCCTTCTCTCCCCTACTGAGTATCTGAGAGACACTAGTGAAGAAAATAAATTAGGGATTTAGGAATCGCTATTTCAATATTGTCGATATATATTGTTTAATTATTTTTAATTATGGATTGTAACCATCTATGATGTTTTTTAAATAATTTATCTATTTATTGGAATTTCTTTCATAGTTTTGAATTGTTTTTATTTTAAAAGGAAAAATCTGGACCAACGATAGTTGCATCACCGGATTATGGACTCGATTCTAGTGCGAGTTAGCGGGGTGTGACACTTCATGTGATCAATAATATAGGTTTTGCTAAAGTCGTGTTTCTTATTTAGGTAGAAGCGGGGCAACGTGGCGGCGCACAGACATGCGACTAGAATAGTGATAATAAAGATTAGACGAGTTAAGATCTGCTAAAGATATGATATAATCAACATGATTTCATGAAATTTTAAGCTAGAAGAGATAATTATATGGGGTATTAAGCATTCAAGATGTCAAAAATAACGAGAACATAAAGATAAAGATAATAATTATCATTAGATTTAGCTAAGTAATGATTTGAGATAAAAGATAAAATACAAATTGATTTTATATGAATCCAATGCAGATCAAGATAAGAGATTATATTATGCTTGATGCAAATTATGTGCAGTTGATTTTAATACATAAAAAAGATAAAATTATTATTTTAAATTTCAATATATATGATTTATATGCAAATTAAGCTAAAATTGATATGATCAAGAATGCATGTCGATTTTAAATGAGATTAAGATAAATTTGAAGAGACTAAACATGTATAGTCGATATTAACATTGATTAAATGGTTTGAGATCAAGATAATCATATTTGCATGCAGTTTTCATTTAAAAAAAAAATCAATTTTCACCAAATAAAGGGTAATTATGCATCAAAATTATGATTTAGCATGAGATTTTGATGAAAAATCAAAATTATGATACATCCTTAGTCGACCCCAATGAAGATGCATATTCTCCTCTATGGAAATATGTACCTACACGGCATTTAGATGTGGTTATTAGTCTGAATTTATCTCCTAACTTGAGCTGATTATCGATCTTCGTATGTAGATTACTTAGTTCTTAGTCCAACTAAGGTTTAATAAGTTATCTTTAGGACAGTTGACACAGTTGAGTTCAATAGGAAAGTATGGGAGGGAGAAGAGAAAAGATATTCTTATTGATCAAGTTAGACTGAATAATATATCTTGGATTACAAAGTGAGCCTTATTGGGCATATATGCAATTACTTAGCGTATGAATCACGCTAATATTATGGGGACCACTCGTGTATACCTAGAGGTAACGTCATGATCCACTCAGACTTTACTTCGTTATTAAGTTAGTTGCTCGACCTATGATCTTCACTATTTCTCGATCTTCAGGTCTTGCTCTGACAGACTTGGCCTCTATTCACAACTTAAAGGAAATCATCAAAAAATCTACTTTTTCTTCTTGGAAATTGGTAAATCTTGAGAATTCAAGTGTGTTTCTTAGCAAGAATCTAAGTAAGGAGGCATGAGAAAATACCTCAAATATATTTCAGTTGAAACAAATGGAAACTAATGGACAATATTTGGGAACCCATCTTCATGTTCCAAGAAATAAAGATAAGTTCTTTGATACAAACTGTGGAAAAAATGCAGAACAAGTTACAAACATGGAAACGAAAGTTTACCTCACATGGTGGAAGAACAACACAAATACAAGCTTCATTGAGCTCTACCACAAACTATCAAATAGATCTTTTTCAGGTGCCTCACAAAACTCTTTGCATAATGAATAGAGTACAAAAGAATTATTTTTGGATCAAAAAGAATGGCAAAGGAGGGAATCTCATTTCTTAGGAAGGAATTTATAGGATCAAAAAATATGGAGGTGAAGGTATAAAGGACTCAAAAATCTTTAACATCCCTTTACTACATCACATTATGTAGGTATGAAGGACTCAAAGAAAAGAAGCACATAATGTGGCAGAGTATTCAGAAGGGTCTTCAAGTTATAAAAACTTATTATATTTGAAAAGTATGAGATGGATCGTCAATTAAAACTCACAAACACAGATGAATTCCCATTGCAGATATGAACTCCTCCTCAAATACTTCAGACTGTCAAAGTTTTCCTAATGCAACAGTTCCTGATCATACATACATAAACACCAACAGATGGGATGTTCAAAATCTTAAAAACTACTTCAATCAAGAACATGTCTGTAAAATTCTATGTTTATGTGACATATTCCCAGTCAACAAGAAGTTAAGCTATTTCAAAAAGGATATAGTCTTTGTTCTTTCTTTCAATCGGGGAAGAAGAAACGAGCACTCATATGTTAAGCAATTGCCGCTTCTCTGGATAACATCTGGTTTGGTATCTCTACAGCTCTTCACTAGTCAGAAAATAATCACTCCTCTCTCAAGAATTGGAGTATCTCTTGGTTTGCTAATAATAACTCTCTTGTAGCTTCTAACAAGCGTTTGGCTAATATAATTGCTTGTACTCTTTGGCAGATTTGGAAAGCAAGATGTGAGAAGGTTTCTGAAAACAAAATGCATCATCTTTAGGAGCATTTTCGATAGAGTCAGGACATATTTAAATTCCACGAACTTTCTGAACAATACCCAGGATAGAATATGCATTTTCTCAGGAAGAGATATAATAAAAAAACCTCTTGAAAATTAGATCAAAATTAATAGTGGGAATGTTATATAAACCCTCCATTTTAATTGACTTTGCATAAATACCCCATAGGGGTAAAAAATAATATTTTTTTGGAGTCAACTTGAGAAAGCAACTTGTATTAAGTTGCTTCCACTTCTGGAACAACTGGTGCTAGTTGCTTCCACTTTTAGAAGGTATGGGTATTTTTTAAGTTTTATAAGGGTATTTTTTAAGAGATAGATTTTAAGGGGTACTTATTTCTTGTCCAGTATTACTAATGCAGGGTTTGTTACAATTGCTTGTGATTTTACAGAATTCCTTGGCAGAAATTGACTGGTCAACAATAACCAGAGCCGTGAACCTAGTTTAATCCCTAGTTCTTCTGAAAGCTCTCAAGTGGATCAAGGAGTTGAATTTTCAACATAATATTGTAGACGGAGATAATAGGCCCGTCATAAATAGTTGTAATGTTAGAGTTGATGATTTCATATGAGAGGGTCAAAATATTTTGTATGAGTGTCACGAAATCCTTCAAAGCTTAGGGTTTATTTTTGTTTCTTTCCAAAAAAAAAAAAAAAAAAGTCTCGTAACAATGTAGCTGCCAAGCAGTAAATTAACTAGGTAAAGTATTAGGTTTCAAACATGATGGCAGGAGCCTCTTAGTGCGCTAAGTCATATTCTGGCTCAAAAGAGCAGAAATTAGTTTGTTGGTGTTGTTGTGTCTATCATATGAGTTTTGTATGCCTTTCTTTTTTTCAATAAATTTTCCCCTTTGCTAAGAAAAAATAAAAGTAATATTTTACCTGGCTAGTTTGGGGCCTAATCCACTTATTTGGGGCCTATTACTAGATGACAAAAAAGGTCATTAGAAATAAATTTCACACAACCCCTTATCCAACTATTATCTAACTATCTATTTTATCCCTGATTAATTAGCGTTAATTAATCGTATTAGGTGTTAATTATGTTTTAGATGTGAAATCAACTAATGGTAAATCAATTTTCAAAACATCAAAAAAAAAATTGATTTTTTTTTCCGAAACAGTACCCAAAATCGGTTTACGTTCATGCACTCGTAAACCGATTATGGATTGGTGTTTTCGAAATTAACAGAGGACTCCCCGAATCGGTTGACGTATGCATAGATAAAATCCGATTCCTTTGTGGGACATATAAACCGATTGTTATCTTTCATAAGAATTTTTTTTCATTCATTTCATATTTACTCCGTTTCGTAGGAATCACGGATGCATTTAGCACATGCATCAAGCCTTTGAACCCCTAGGCGACCCTAGTGGACGAGTTATAGTCTCGTGAGGGTTTACATAGAGATCTACCCACAAAACCTACATAAAAACTTCCAAAACTATCAATCTTCGTCGGAGGAATCCAAGTCCTATTCACCCACCATAAAGTCCGGCCCGTACTCCAGAATTTTGGATACCATCAAATGTGAATACTTCCCTCTTTTTCTCCAAGTAGCGCGCTTTCACGACTTGGTGCTACAAAAACACGACACAAACTTACTTTGTTAGGGGTGTTTAATTGGAAGATCAAACCACATGGATTACGTAAAATAAACCACATAAACACTTACAAATTGTTCAATGGAAAAGCTAAAGTGGCTATCGTTCAAAATTCGATGTTGGATAGCTAAATGAGCAAGTATCGCATTTTCGATGACTTGGTACCTATCATGGATTTGTTGAACACTTTATCCATTCGTATTCCCAAAATCTTGCCTATATTTGTTCTATACCTTTGTCCAAAGAGTTTCGGCATCTACCCTTACGGAGGACTGATTTTTAATTCGAGTTTCGGCGTACCATGCGTTGGTGATTTCCAAATGTTCGGCAGAGTCAAACGATGTCATTTCTTGTATGTGGAGGTATGAAATGAGTAGTTGTGGAGTATATGGAGTGAGAGGGAATATAATGAGAATTTTTGGGGCAAACGGGGTCCAAGGATGAGGTTTCTATGTATAGAGAAAGACCCCGACGACTACTTTTTTCAAAAAAAAAGTAAAATAATTTGGCACAATCGATCTTCTCGAAGATCCATATAATCCGATTATGATTTTATGCCACCAAGAATCGGTCTTTATGTTAGCCAATATAAACCGATTAAAGACAAGTAAAAAAACTTGAATTTTCACCGACAATAATTGGTTTATATAAATTAACATGTGACCCGATTCTAGCTAGAAAAAGATCTAGAAAAACAACATAATAATCGGATTATACAGACCCCACACATAAAACGATTTTTTTATGGACCCTCGACAATCGGATTATGTTGACATATCGTGTACTCCGATTGTTTGCCTGTGTTTGGAAAACAAAATTATTGAGCATGCATAAACTTGTTTTACGATACACATAATTACAATTAAAACTTTAAGTGCATTAAGTTCAACACCAGGATCATCCAGAATATAAACCTTAACCATCCAAAGTCTAAAGTTTTAAAAACCTAAAACTTAAACAACCAAGTCTTAAAAACTTAAACTTTTAATATCTAAAACTTAAACTTAAAAACTTAAACTTATAAATCATGGAGCAGCAGCATCAGGAGCAGCAACACCAGGAGCATTTGCAGCAGCAGCATCATCCTTTTCTGCTTCGGCAAGGGCTTGAACTTTAGCCATTTCTTCAAACATACCTTCCAAATTCTGTCACGATACCTCTTAGCTGAAATCAAATCCCTCTTTCTCCTCGCAAACCTGATGACCTCATGGAGCTCTTCCAGTGCAAGCTTGTCTACCAGTGTGAGGGCTTCCTCCAGACGAGTCTCACCGCCATAGGCGAACTTGTAGAGGCTTCTTTGTGTCACGCGTTGTGGTACCTTGTGAATATCCTCCTGGGTGAGCTCTCGAGAGTAAAATGCTAGGTGGCCGAAGTCCATATCTACAAAAAAAAAAAAAAAAAAAAAAATTAGTTAACAATCGGTACATAGGAAAACATATGTAATCCGATTCTAAACACAAAAGCACACAGGAATTTTCAAACATTGAGAATCAGTTTATGTGGTAAATATATAAAAACCGATTCTGGATGGAATCTGAAGAGACAATCCACAATCGGTACACTAACAAGCAAATATAATCCGATTGTGGAAACCCAAATTTCAAAACAATTTACTACCTAGAATCGAGTTATGCTAATGCACTTTAAACCGATTCTGGAGAAGTCTTTTCGTATTCTGATTTCTGCCCCAAAATCGGTTTTAGTTAATCATCATATAAACCGATTACTCTGCATGCTCTTCATGGCTGAAGAACAAAACCCAAAATCGGTTTATACGATATGTCAACATAAACCGATTCTAGGTAGATCGGAGATTTTGATTTTCATAAATCGAAGATTTAAACATATAAATAATCAATGAAGATGAAGAAATGCGAATGTTAGAACACGTTGATGGAGATTTACCTTTTTCTTGGTTGGATCATTGGGGAAGACGATCAAACTTGTTTTTGATTAGGGTTTTGAGAATGGAAAGATTATGATAAAAATAGAAAGTTTTATTGATTTAGGGTTTTATGTTTTTGGATTTTACTGAAAATGGTAAAGATTAGTATTTATATGGGTTAGTTTCAGGAATTAATTTGGGGGTAAATTAGACTTTTTGTCAAATTTGGGACCCATAGCCATTTAGTAGAGTTGGGAGAAAAATTTGATAGGCCCTAATAATTGGCCTAGGCCCAGTTTAGCCGGTATCGTAAGCACTTACCTGCATCCAGTACTATTGACTAATTAAAAAACCGAAGTTAGATCCTTTTCTTCCTAAAAAATTATAAATAAAAATGTATTTTTGACGTTACCAGGGTTTGAGTTGACTAATAAAACCGGAAGTATCGTCCAGGCTCTCTGTAGTCTGGACATGAATATATCTAAAGAAAAATAGCCGTCTTTTTTCGTATGAATATATATTTATTTTTATTTCCTAAAAAACCAAAATTAAGAGAGTGATGTGAAAAAAAAAGAAAAAGAAAAAAGGGTTAGATCTTTTATTTCGTTTGGGTATCAAGAGAAACAAAATCCAGATTATAGATTTCACTGACAGACTTCACCAATACTGCTTCTTTCTTGTTTCAAGGTAGGACAATTTTTATTTTTATTACAACATTTCTCGTTTTCTATTTTGGTTCTATTGATTTTGATTAGTAAACTTGGATCCGATCTATTTTTTTTTTTTTTACTGATTAATAATAACAAGTGTTGTTTTTCTTAATTCTGATTCAATATAGTATGTTTGATGGGAACTTTGAAGTTTCTGATTGATTAGATTTTGGTTAATTGAAAATCATTTTGATAAGAAGATATTAGGGGTTTTCTTACCAGGTTTTGGTTTTGGTAAAGGTAGCTCTTTTTGACACTTTTCTTGTTTTATGATTTGTTTTTCATTTTAATATCTTTTTCTTTTCAAGTGAAAGTAGATGAGTGTAATTTCTATCTGGATATAGATGCGATGTCTGGGGTTGTGTGATTAATTGGCATTGCATGTCATCCTCAAGTGATCTTCTTTTGGGCACTCTATTACTTGATTTAGATATTTATGAAATTTCGGGTTTTTGTTATTCAAGGTTTGTTTGGGATCAAATATCTTTGCCTCTGAAAGTGAAAAGAATAATGAAGACCTGCTGAAATTGCTCGGTAGCTCATATTGTGTAGCTTCAATACCAGAAAGATCAAAAGTAGTAAGAATTGCAACTTTTAGTTTTTCCAGAGTCTCAACATTTAACAAAGGCCGGAACACGGCATCTCTATTTGAAATGAGCTTCACCTTAATCATTAAAGATAGAGAGAGTGAAGTTGTGTCTTAGATTCTTGCTTACCATAGACAATCTTTTTTAGATTCAGGTTTGGGGTGAGAAACAAGATAAATCTATGCTTTGGGTGTTAGAAAAATTAGTTAATGCAATTTAGGTACCTTCTTATAGAAATTTATCTCATCTTCCATTATGTTCCATTTTTCAGCTATACAATGATTTTCTTGTATGGATTTTCACACATGTTGCATTGTAATGTGAAAAATCAATTTCACTGTAAGGTTTTCGATATATTATTATTAGTCTTAAACGTGTCCTCCGAAGGACTTTGGACTTCAGATAATTCTGCTACAAGTAAACTAGTATAAAATAAGATTTGCCTTAAAATTTCTGTGCTGTGTTCGTACTGGTATGCATCACAGCTGCTTTGTTCCCATACTAACTCTTTAGCTTCACTTGACTAGTCTTTAGTTTTTCGTACTCCTAGTCGTTATTTGTGACTTGGTTTACTACCTTATTATCCAATCCTAATGTCTTTTGTTTCCTTCTTTCAGTTCGATATGCTTTGTGACAGTCTTGGAAATAATTGTTCATACTCGATTATTTAGGGTTGCCATAGAGGAAACTCCTGCTAATTAAGTAAGATCACTGGAGTTGAAAGTGGGGCTTATTTCTCGTCTCAGAGGTTGAGTTTAAAGAGGTGGACTTCTTCGTGTTGTATTGAGGATTAGTAGAATATCAGTCAGACAAGTTTTTGATAGTTACATGCTGGAGTTATCTGCTCAAACATGGATGTGTTTGCTTTGGTGGTTTCTCTGAGGGGTGTATCCCCATTACGGTTGAGTTAAGGCAAGCATAGTCCGTAGAAGGCTTGATGGAGCAATCAAAGAGCTATGAACAGCTCCGATATGCGGTAGAAGCTAGAAATGAGGGATTAGAAACCACAAATCAGAGAATTGTACAAGACCCATCAAGCTCTGTAAATACAAATATTAGACCACCAGATTTCAGCATGCCAGTTGCATCTAAACCTGTGAACTACTCTATTCAGACAGGTGAAGAGTTTGCTCTTGAATTTATGAGAGAACGTGTGAATTCTCAAAAGCCCTCAATTCCTCATGCTGCTAGTGACCCCATTAACACGACTGGCTACATGGATCTCAAGGGAATTCTTGGTATTAGTCATGCAGGGTCTGAAAGCGGGTCAGATATTTCAATGGTTTCAGCAGTAGACAGAGTTCCCTTTAAGGAGTCTGAGAGAAAGGTCTCTTCTGGAATTGAAGGCAGATACTATGAATCCATGAGATCTTTCTCTCGTACCTTGTCACGTGATGGCAGTAGTCAAGGAGGTCTTCCTGGGTATGCATCTTCTGCAGCATCAGATAGCTCGGGAACAAAGATTAAGTTCCTCTGTAGCTTCGGTGGTAAAATCTTACCGCGGCCTGGTGATGGAAAACTTAGGTATGTCGGGGGTGAAACTCGTATTGTTCGGATAAACAAGGACATATCATGGCAGGACCTTATGCAGAAAACAACTGCAATTTGTAATCAAGCACATATTATCAAGTACCAGCTTCCTGGGGAAGACCTAGATGCATTAGTTTCCGTCTCTTGTGATGAAGATCTGCAGAATATGATGGAAGAATGTAATTGTTTAGAAGATGGAGGGAAATCTCAAAAACCAAGAATGTTTTTGGTCTCGTCGAGTGATTTGGAAGATCCTCATTTTGGTATGGGCAGCATGGAGGGTGATTCCGAAATTCAGTATGTGGTTGCTGTTAATGGCATGGACCTTGGCCCAAGGAAAAACTCAAGCGGGCAACTGGCAGGAACTTCAGCTAGCGATCTGGATCAATTAATGAGTCTTAATGCTGAGATGGAGACAACTAGGTCCGCAGCTGGTCTAACTCATGCTAGCTCTGCACCTTTGGCAGGTCTGCAGGCTCCGCCTGCTAATCAATCTTCTCAGCCAATACAAACAAGTTCCTCTACTCCTTTTGAGGCACACACCCAGTCTTACATGGGACAGGTGCTGCATAATATAGAAGCTTCCCGCTACCCGTACTCTGCTGTCCATATGGATGGTAGGGTTGGGGTTCCTTCTGCGATGCCGTTTCAGTACGGCGAAAATTCCAATTCTACTAATTATGTACCATTTGGAGTTTCTGTTCCGATGGTTCCCCAGTCAGTTGCATACAGTGGCTACCAAATGCATGATGCTGGAATGCCAGCAAAAGAGGCAAAGCCATATGACGGCAAACCTGGTCAAACTCATTTACATGAAAATGATTATCTTACTTCAAAGCCGTATGATGGTTCTAATCTCCCTAATGTTCAAAAGGATAACCCCTCACTAGCCACATCTGAAGCAGAAAGAGGAGTTCCATTCTTGGCTACAAAAGATAACCCAAACCAACAAAAGCTAGCGCAGGGTTCAGCTATGCCGGATGCTGGGAAAAGTCATAAACCTAGTGAAGAAGACCATTACCATACATCAGGTGGAGCATTTACTCTAGGGTATACCGATTCTGAGGTTGATTCTATTACTGATTTCAGCTACCATGAGCCTCCTGTGCTTCCTCCAAGGGTCTTCCATTCTGAGAGGGTTCCGTACAAGCAGGTAGAACCAGAGTTACATAATCGGCTATCCAAATCTGATGATTCTTTTGGGTCCCAGTTTCTGATATCACAAACACTTTCTGGGCTGACACAGCAGGAAGCAATCACCGAATCGGTTGATAAATCACATGAAGGAAATCTGTCTGCTCAGAACGAGGTATCCATCTCTTCATCAAAACCGCTGCATGCTAATACTCCAACCGTTGAAGAGGGGTTAATACAATTTGAAAAATATAAAGAATTGGCTGATTCAATTAGCCAAATAAATCACTTGGAGGCTCAGAAATCCGAATTGAAGCCTGCAGTACCAACTCAGCGGAATGATAAAGATAGTCAAAGTGACATAGCTCATAAGGCTGCCAATATTAATAATGCTTGGACTGGCCCCTTGCCGAGTACCGTTACACGAGCAGAATCTTCTGTTAATGTCAACACAAAGGAGCATGGAGACATCCTCATTGATATCAATGATCGCTTCCCGCGTGATTTCCTCTCTGATATATTCTCTAAGGCACGAAATGCAGAGGATTCCTCTGAGATCAGTACATACTACAAGGATGGGACTGGATTAAGCTTAGACATGGAGAACCATGATCCAAAGCACTGGTCATTCTTTCAGAAGTTGGCACAAGATGAGTTTGCTAGAAAAGATGTTTCTCTTATGGACCAAGATCATCTTGGATTTTCATCTCCACTTACCAACATTAATGAAGAGCTCCCAACATCTTATCAGTTATCACCTTTAAAACCTGAGGGAGTTGCCTTGAGACCCATAACTTCCCAAATCAGCTTTGAAGAGGAAACTCAACAAGTTTCATCGAACACTATTGGAGCTGATACTATTGGTCTGCAGCAGGGTTACAATCCTTCCCAAGTAAGAGCGGAAATTTGCAATTTGACGCAATATCCTTTCAAAAAGGAGGGGACAGCCCACAAATCCAAGAGTCTGAGGTTGAGGTAATTCTCTCTGGCTTTCTCTGTCTCAGTGGGTTTTATAAGATACAGTGTGTAACAATGTTTTGCAGCAATCTAACTTTCTGACGTTCTTCCTGTTTTCAGGACGGAAAGGTGGAGAACGGTAATGTTGGTGGAAGTTTTTTCGAATCTTCTACGGGAGGTTTTGATATCAGTACTTTACAGGTGTGTATGATGTTATCGCAAATTTCTATTGTGGATATTTGTGGCATGAAATACAAGACAGATTTTTTTTATTTTTTTTTTTCATGAAACAACTTGCTTATTAGCATATTGGCATCTGTATTCAAGCATGTCATTGTTGTTTAATTCACACATTGGTTAATTGCATGTCGGTAACCATATTGATGCCCCACACACTTTACTGAAACAGGAAAAGATAGATAAGCATTTAAACATTTGGTTGATGTTTTGAGTTCTGAAAGTGCCAAACTGCTATGCAGTACTCAATAGGTTGCAGTCTGTTGCTTTGTACTTCATTGTAGTCTTGATTCAATATGGTGATCCTGTAATTTGGCTTTAATGATGGTAGCTGCTGATGCCAAATATATAAATATAAGAGACAGGAAACTCCTTGATACAAACAACAACCCTTGGGAAAAACAAATTCTTGAGTTTGTGTCCCCAAAACAGTTTATCAGTTTAACACCATAAATAGAGATCTGTCTCTTTCCTAGATATTCAACTGAGAGACATTTTTTTTTCTTCGAAGAATTGCGCTATTTCTTAGTGCACCAACTGATAGCACATTGTAGTGTGCTCCAAATAAACTTAGCTTTTAAAAAGAAAGGGCCTATCCCTGAAGCGAATATTCCTTGTTCTTGAGAAGACCTTTGTAAGTGGGTCCATTGACTCCATTTATTGAGTTCTCTTGAAGGAAAAAAATTAGGAGCAGAGGTTTGGTTCCCTCCAATATAATTAGCCAAATAGGGCTTACCATCAAAGCTCAATCTCCTGATTACCGTATTCTTTGCCTCTTTGTTAGTATAGGGCGGTTTCTGAATTCGAGAGTAGAGACAGCATCCTTTGTATTATCTGAATCGGTTTAAATTACGCTGGAGATCAAGATCCCAATTCGTGGTCCCAAATTCCACTCTTTGTCCTAACCTTTTTTTTACATAAAGGCGTTTTCTCCCTTATACTAGAGGTTCCACATCTAAGTAAATCGAATAAGAAAAGGTTGTTCACTGAGCCACCCTGGTCCACTTAGCGACCAGTTGGTTGACTGTTTTATGTGAAACTTTTATAAACTGCCAGCTGCTTTGTGTTTACTTCATTGCACCCAAACTTTACTTTTTTTTTTCCTTAAACTTTCTTTCTATTTTCATTTCACATATTTAGATTATAAAGAATGAAGATCTTGAAGAGTTGAGAGAACTTGGCTCTGGAACTTTTGGTACTGTCTATCATGGAAAATGGAGGGGCACAGATGTTGCCATTAAACGAATTAAAAAGAGCTGCTTCACTGGTCGATCATCTGAGCAAGAGAGATTGGTAAGAATTCTGATTATTAGATTCAAGAAATCTGACATTCTTTCTTTTTCTTCTCTTTTTTCATTTTAGTTTGTTTATAACCCTAACAAATAGCTCATTTTCCATCCAGACTGTGGAGTTTTGGCGAGAAGCTGATATCCTCTCCAAGCTTCATCATCCAAATGTTGTGGCTTTTTATGGTGTAGTTCAAGATGGTCCAGGGGGTACAATGGCAACTCTAACTGAGTTTATGGTGAATGGTTCTCTCAGGCATGTTTTAGTACGCCAGGACAGGTAACTTGTTTGGATGCTGTTTCTGTTTAGGAATATGGTTGAGATATGTTGATCTTATACGAAACTTTTCATGAATATAATCAGGAATCTTGATAGACGCAAGAGGCTCATAATAGCTATGGACGCAGCTTTTGGAATGGAATATTTGCATTCTAAAAATATTGTCCATTTTGATTTGAAGTGTGATAACTTGCTAGTAAACCTGAAAGATCCTTTAAGACCCATCTGCAAGGTGATTACATTTAGTTTCTTTGTCTATATAATGTCTGCGCCATGATGATCTTGATGATGAGAAAGAGCGAATATTTGGAAAGTAAATAATATTCTATATGTATATTAACAGGTTGGGGATTTTGGTTTATCCAAAATAAAGAGAAATACCCTGGTTACTGGTGGTGTAAGGGGAACCCTGCCATGGATGGCCCCGGAGCTGTTAAATGGCAGCAGTAGTAAAGTTTCTGAGAAGGTTAGATTGTTATACTAATATATATCTAAACTACCACAGGCCGTTGCATACTTTGCCGCAATGTTCCTTCTGAAGTTGGAAACTTTTTTCATCTGCAATGAGAAATTTATTTTGGTTGATTGCAGGTTGATATATTCTCGTTTGGAATTGTGTTGTGGGAGATACTAACGGGCGAAGAACCTTACGCAAACATGCATTATGGCGCAATTATTGGTATTCCTCGGAACACATGTCTTAATAAAATATTTGCTCTAGTTATTTTCTCCTGATCTTATCGTATTGACAGTAACCAGTAGCTTTGAACAACTGAGCCTACTAGCAGACATATACTCTTTAGCAGATGCATAAATTTTTTTTATCAATTAAAAGACTCAAGAGGTTTTTTTATTGAGGGTGTTGGTTGCTGTCACACGGCTAATTCTTATACTTGAATTTTTTCGAACATTTGCTTTTTTGTCTTTTATGAAAATTTATTTCAGTGATTCATTTAGATAATAGTTTTTTAAATAGTAAGGTCATAGGAACCTCAGAAAGGGGCTAATTAGAGTTTATAATGCCTGCCTGATACTGTCCCCGGGTCCAGCTATATGGTTCACATATGGCTAAACCAATAGGCTTCGGGCGACATTAGTGCACACTTGAGAATGTGGGGTCGTTACATTAGTTTCAATAATTGCTTTTAGAACTTAAAACGGTGATATTGATTTCTTTCACAACTGTTATGTTTTCCTTTTCTTGCTAAGGCTGTCTACATTGCTCGTACAGGTGGTATTGTGAGTAATACACTGAGGCCGTCCATACCAAGCTACTGTGACTCTGAGTGGAGAAACTTAATGGAGGAGTGTTGGGCGCCAGACCCTGTGGCTCGACCGTCCTTCACAGAAATAGCTAGGCGATTGCGTGTTATGTCTGCAGCTGCTGTTCCAACTAAACCTCCCACTCATCAAGCAGCCAAATGAAGATTTTGGTAAAGAAGAGAAAAAGAAAAGATTCTATAATTTTTATGTTCCTCGACTATGTTGTATTTCTTTGATTGTAAGAGATGAATAGAGTGTATTATAATTATATTATTAGGAAGATCGACTTGCCTCATGGTTAAAGTGTACTCTGATCTGTTTTGCGAGTACGTTTGCCGTCAGACTATAATGCTATACACACAAGCTGTTATTGTTTCAGAAAAACCTAGAGATGTTTTTTTGTACTTCCTAGTTTTTTGAGTTCTTGTTAATAGAAACAGTCTGTTCTTTCTTTTCACTCAGACTGGGTCTTGGGTCTTATGGCTCTTATGGCTCTTCCCAAGCCATTCCCGATCGCCTTTACACGTCAGCTTAAGAGGAGCCTAGGCCCAGCGGTAATTCCCGAAATAAGTAAAGGATGGCTAATGGTTAGCCGAGCTGTTCCTAGCAAAAAAAACGGTTAGCCATCAACCGTTCTTGGCAAAACTGATACCAACAATCGTTTTTGGATGAACGGATACTCGTTAACCGTTTTGTCTGCATTGACCGGTCAACATGAATTGAACCGGGTGACCATTACCTGTTTTCGATTTTTTCTTGAAACAAATAGAGAACACGACCAGGGCTTAGTTCATGCTTCCATTTTCATGGTTTTGTGGAGAAAAATCAAGGTTCATCCCTCAATCATCACCTTCCCACTCTTTCATCTCGAATTTTTGATTGGGTCTTTTCAAGAAGCTTTCAATCTTTAGTTGCAAGTGATTTTAAGGAGTTTTATCAACTCAATAATATAGGTAATCCAATATAAACTTAAACCTTAATTTTGATTTTGTTGTTCAATCATGAGAAAATGTTGATAATGCATAATATGGTTGTACAAGATGAACATCGTGACTCAAGGTGGAAATATGTGCCAGATATTGTTCATGAACCTATAGTAGGAACATTGAGGCAGACGAACGGGGAATTACAAAACACAATTCTTCAAGAGAGGCTTTGTGCCGATCATACTGCTCATATACGGGAACGACATGGTCAAGGTTTGAGGGATGGTGACATGCCTGGAGATGTGATAGACAACCAGTTGGATTCGGGAGAAGTTACAGACGATGAATGTTGATTAAGATTTTTACGACCTTGAACAAGCTTTTTATGTTGATGGAAAGTAATTTTATGTTGTGCAATTTTGTTTAATTTGTCTAAGAAGCATGCAAAGTGGGATTGAATTTGACTTGTGCTAAACCGTGCAACATTGAAGCATTTTTTTTTGTTTAATTCAAGCACATTACATAAACTTAGACTAGTAACTAAATAACAAAGAAAAAAATACAACAACTGCATAAGCTAATAACTAAACATATACATGCTTTAAATAACTTAGTAGATTATAAGATATTGTTCTCATTGATTATGAGACGTGGTCCAAATATCTCGTTCACACTAGAGTAATGAAACATGCCCCTTCCTTGAGCAGAATACACCATCATTGCCTTTTTAATGTTAATATTTGATTCACGTGGACATATTCTGAAAACTCTGCAATTTTCCTGAGTAGACTTAAGTGACAGTGAAGAGCCTTCGTGCATCTTTGGTTTACACCCGCTCTTGAATGAAATTCTACAGAAACATCGTTCCAAAAAATTTGTATAGCCATATCCAATAAAAATGTGTTACCCACGACGGTGCAAAAACTTCTGACCAGTTGAATATCTTATTGTTCGGTAAAATTAACCATTTTCTCTCCACAGGTAAGTAAAACACAAACCATACAAATAAGACAAGAAGGTGCAAGTAAGTGGTGTTGTAATTTTTAGAGTGAACAAAATACGTATGGTATATATAGGTTTTTGAAATCTGGTCGTTGAAAGGAAACGGATAATCATCATCCGTTTTACAATGGCATCTTAAGATGAAATCGACCGTTGTATATCCAACGGCAAAGAAATCAGAACCGCTAACAATTTACCGTTATACGATTAGCCATCATCCGTTTACTGTCTCAACCCTTAGATCTTCAACGACTGAGATTTGAAAACGGCTAACCGTTACCCGTTCTAGTACAGCGGATACATTTCACACATGCTATATATATACACACACGATTTTCTCACTCTAAGAATCATACCACTCCAAATCACACCACTCCAAAACTGTGAAAATCACTACAAAACTAGAATTCTTCATAATTACGTTAGTTTATTCGGTTTATTTTGTTTTTACTTGTGTAGAATCTTAGACTTCATCCATTTCTTCAAACATTTCTGCAACTCTATCGAAGAATAAATCACCAACATCTTTCACCCGTTGAATGGTTGATGTGTTTTGTTCTTGACATAGCACGCAAACCTTTCGATTTACAATATGAATGTGCTGTCTAAGTTTCGTATATTATGAGATGATCTTTTTCTGGTTTCTAATCATGACTTTGCTTTTCGATCATATTGAAATGATCATCAATAAGATGATTTAATTATAGCTGGAGGTTATCAATCTCAATCTTAGAGTCATTTTGACCATGATTTAGATCCCTAAAGGAATCCACAATCCAGGAGTTATGTTCTTTCTTTAAAGCAATCCTTTTCACCATTCTTTCATGGCAAGAACTTTCCTCCTTCGAGTCATCTTCATCAAGAAAAATGGTTTCATGAGGTATTTTTGAGCTTTTCATACTTCATAGATGAAAAACTAGAACTCGACTAAATATTCTTTCAACAGAGTTTTATGAACAATAGGAATTCTCTACCTCCTTTTATAAGGAAACCCTAGGGTTTATCTCCTCTAAATTAGGATTCGTGAATCGATTACGGTCCAGAACAAAAGGAGATAACGGGTTGAAAGCTAAACAAAGACAATTTTCCTCTTCACATAACAACAGATTCTGAACTCAATAAACTTAGCGTATCACCACAGATTATAGCACATAAACGGATACTGCTGTGGAATGAATTAAACTAATTGAACAAAATCTGCCAATTACTTAATCCTTTTTCCGAAGAGATGTTGCTGAAAACAGTAAATCAAGAATCCAACTTGAGTAATCTCGATATTAAAGAAATCTTTGATATAAGTAAAGTCCTTGTAACTCTCAAGTTAGTTCCAAGAACTCATCTGTCGAGGTTAATTCCAAGAACTCATCACTAGTATCAGAAAGTGATACATCGAGATTAGCTTTCTTGTGACGATATCTTTGTTTTCTTTCCTTTCTTCTATTACGTTTTGTGTGAGGAATTGACAAGGGAGTTCGAAAAATCCTCTTTACTTGTACTTTTTTTTTTCTTCTGAAGAAGGGTTTCCTCGAGAGGTAAGACGCGGACCTCTTAAGATTCGTTTCAGAGAGTCAGAATCACTTGGATTCCATTTTCTGAATTTAGATCTTCCAGGATTACTTCCATTATCAGAGAAAAACTGATATTTGTAGTGTTATTAGACACTTTATTATGAAAGTGATTGTACTTATGGACCTTTTGTGAGGAATCACCCTGATTATTCCTTCCATAAGCTTCCTGTTTTTTATCAGAAATAGAACCAATTGCAATCAGATTTTTTACCTCTTTAATTACAAAGTTAAGCAATTTTTGCAGATCAGAAATCTGTTTCTTTCTGGAATAAAAATTCAAAGCAATATAATTCTTATTTCCGCAGTGTGAACAAATTTATGGAATAGAAACCCTTGTTGCGCTGTCTCTACTAGTAACTTCATCAGATGCTGGTAGATTACGTAAACGTTTCTTACCGAACCTCTCTTAAAGTAACTTTGTCAATGTTAGGTAATGTCACAGGGACAGTAAACTCCATCAAGGCGGAAGAATTACTTTTTAAAACAGAGTTTTCCTTTTTCAAGGAGGTACACTATTTCTAACCTAATAGGAGATTTGTAACAAGTTTCTCTTTTTCAACATGAAAACAATCCAGTTCTAATGAGTGAGACTTGAGTAGACGATCTTCTCTTATCGAACTTTCTTTAACAGTATCTTCAAGCTTACTAATCTTTTCATCCCAAATAGTAATTTCTTGAGCAAATTTTTTCATTCCGTAAGAAAATATTTCAATATAACCAGAGAGTTCAGGTTCCCTATTGAGGGACTTATCAAGCTCATCAAGATTCCGAGAAAAGTTTTTCTCAAGATATCTAACTTTAGAGGTTTGAAAGTCAATGATCTCGGTAGATTTTTTAAGCTTCGGTAAGTTCCAACTCGTATTGATATTAATCCATTGGTAAGGGAAGCATATTTTTAGTAACTGATAATATGATATCCTTTCCTCTGGATTCAGGAGAATCAACTAAGGAGTTATCCTTTGAGGTAAGTCCAAAACATTTAGAGTAATCAAAATCGGCTGGAGGCATGTTTGTACGTGACTACAGATTCCACGAGATTTTCAAACACATACATATCAGGTCTTAACGTGTTTGCATGCTCTGATACCAATTGAAAACGCGGGGGTACCAAAATACACCACCACTTTTTTCTTAGGGAATATGAATGGACATACTCAATACAACTCCGAGAGTTAAACTCAATCAAGGAATAATATGTAGAGTTATATCTCACTCTCTTGCAATTAGAACGTTTACAGAAACAAGTCCGTGAACCTAATCATAAAGAGATTACTTGGACAGTACCAAAGACTAATTATCCAAGAATCAATCTAGTCGTATCCAACAAACCAGGTAGGATGTATATACTAAGATTGATCAATGTAGAACCTGTGATATTTCAATTATAAAGATAAACAATATAATGCGAAAAAAAAATAACACAGACGCCACAAGTTTTGTTAACGAGGAAACCATAAATGCAGAAAAACCCCGGTACCTAGTCCAAATTGAACACCAAACTGTATTAAGCCGCTACCGGCACTAGCCTACCACCAATTAACTTCGGACTGGAATATAAGACCTAAAAGGTATCCCACCGATTAAGGTACAATCGCGCTCCTTACGCTTCTTGAATCCCTGCAGGACTCCGCGCAATTGATTCCCATAGATGACGTCACACCAATTAAGAGTTGTTTCAACTAAGTTGAAGACTTTAAACCAAATCTACCTCCCACAGATTAAGCCTATATAATTGATTTTCTGATTACGATCGAAACGTATGATCAAGATGATGGAAATCGATAGCAATTCGACAAAGTCTAGCTATCCTCAAAATCCGGACTTATGCAATCCGAAGTGCATCCTTGATTATTATTTACCTCACAAGTATAAAACTTGTGGAATCAATAAAGTTTGAGACAAAGAGAACTTTGATGATTTCTATGTATCTTGATTGATAGAGCAAGCTCTACAAACAATCAAGATCGGGATACTCAAGTTATCAAGGAAAAATAACTGGAACTGGCTTCACGAATCCCTATGAAGACTTTATAGCCGCTAAACCCTAAAAGGGTTAGGAAGAGGAAAAATCTAGATACAACTAAGACTCACCAAAAAGTAGTGTTGGGATTCAAATATCCCAGTTGCTTGAAGTTCCACTTTTATAGACATTCAAAGCATAGGTTGCTTTAAGTTTAAGCTAAGATAGCTTTGGAACTAAGCAAACAATATCCACCGTTAGATGAATCTTTGAATCCGATTTATATAAGCAAGATATACACTTTGGTTAGGTGAAACCGTAACCGAACTGTGTACAAATAATATGTTCAACATGGTTATCCGAAACTAGCCGGTTTGAACTTAAAATCTTAGCATTCATTTTCATGAACACATAAGAGATAACTCCGAGTCACAAACATGTGATCAATTGAGTCTAGTGTTTATAGAGAATTAATCAAATGCTAATTATCTCAAAGAAATAATTTAACCACACTTGAAAATATAATCAACATGGTTAGTAGGTGTACAAGGTACAAATACCATTATCGTTAAGTGAGTCGGTTGATCACAATCGCATACCGGTTTGGAAACTTTTAACCAAAACCAAGTTCCGGAGATCACATAACTTTTTAGGTTTGCGTACCAGTTTGCAAACTTTCCACCAAACCAAAGTTCTGGAGTTCATAGAACTTTATAAGTTTGCGTACCAGTTTGGAAACTTTAACACTGTCGTCGGCTCCGGAGTTCATAGAACTAAATCGGTTTGCGTGCCGGTTTGGAAACGCTACCTAGTTCAGGAACACATAACTTTTTTAGTTCGCGTACCAGTTTGGATACTCACCCCGGTTCGTACCACTATTCAAGAATGGTTTTCATACGAGTATGCATACCGATCCGGTTCACGAGTTAAACAGATTTTCATATGATGTGCATAAGAAAATATGTATCACTAATCTGTAAGTGGTTATGTATAACTACTCCGCTACGTGTACGATTACATGTAACATGGGTTCGGACATATAACATGATTTTCCCCGATTTGTAAGACGATACCAGCTTATCTTGTATCCTAATCTATAGTAGTTCTATATTTTTCTCTAAATCGATTCGAAACTTTCTCGAATAACATCAATGACACATATCATTGTTTCGGGCTAATCATGATTTTGATTCCGAACAATAAATTTTCCTTAACTGAAATTCATCAAGCATGAACAAATGTTCATTAAGCTTAGTCATTATATTTCGAGAAATTATCAAGATAAACTTGACTCGAAATTCTTGTTTATGCATACTGAAAAGACGAGGGTACCCAAATATACCTCAATCTAAAACTTTTCCACCTATAAGTCCTTTCTCCAAAAGTGATTGTCTATGGATTGAGTCGAGACAATACAACTAATCGGTTCACACTTCGTGTGATCGTCTATGGATACGAGATTGATACAATACGACAACAAGATATCTTGCGTGATTGACTATGGATACAAGATCGAGACAATACAACAACGAAGTATGATTACTTGATAATAGGTTCGGACTTAACCAAACACAATAGGATTGCTATCAAGTAAATAGGAATTAACGTTTGTGTATTTTACTTTTAATTATAATAAAAATAATTATAATTACGGAAATAGAAAAGTAAAAGACACAACAATATTTTGTTAACGAGGAAACCGCAAATGCAGAAAAACCCCGAGACCTTGTCCAGAATTGAATACTCTCAGGATTAAGCCGCCATACAAAATCTAAACCAACTTCGTATAGCTGAGACCAAGCAACTAAACATATAGTTCACCTAGTTCCGTCTATATCCCTGCGCCTCCAACTTGTAATAAGTCACGCACTTGGAACAATTCCTTTAGTTCGTATTCCAAACAGTAAAGGAACAACAAATCTGTTCGGTAACAACTCTTTTCAATCAAGTGATATGAGTTTGACAAAGGGCTCTTCCGTTTATCCCAATAAACTCCTTTGTCAGGTCCTTAGATCTATTTTTTCAACAACCACCAAAGTAATTGTTAAGACTATGCAATCAATACTTCGAATCACAAAGAAACGTATTGATGCCTATTTACTCAACTAATCAATCAAATCTATCACAAGGATAAACCGATTATAGTTGGATCCCCAGCCGATCAAGTTTTGTGCACACCAAAGATTATGAACCCAAATCAGAAATCTTCTTCGTCTTCAAATCTTCTTAGATCTTCAATAAACACCTCACACAATCAACTTGAATCTCTTGTGATCAATCACACACGAACGCAGTCTCGTTAACAATGGATTATCACAAGATGTCTTTAGATCTACAAACAGTCTAAAAATTCCCGTCGAAACTTCGATCTAGTTTGAGTGAATCTTATATCAGAAGAGAAGATTCTCAAGCATAAAAAAACTAGGTGCAATCAAAGTTCAACAACCGTTAGTCAATCAAATCAATCGAAAACTAATAATAAACTGCAATTATCTAGTTTCCCACCTTGGTGCTCAATCTTTTGAAAAGGTGAGAAAGCACATGAAAACTGAGCACATGATCTCTCGGTTATTATATGACTAATTAACATCTTTAGGGAGATTTCTTTTCTTCTATTCTCTTACCCTCTCTATCTATATTTGAACTTTTGATAGAAATGGTAATTTGAACTTTATGATGTTGATATCTACTGATCATATATGTGTAGCTCTTGTTTTTACGGTTAAAACGAGCCAAAAAACATTGAATTCGGACATCGTATGCAAAATTTATGCCAAAAACAGTTTAGTATTGTGATCCTTCACTAGCAACACATGGGTACCGATCCTAGTGAGAGGTGCAATACGAAGGAGTGTAAAAACTGTTTTGCCGATAACTTCTTCGTTCGAACTCGGAATGACCTCATTCTTTTTGCGTTGGTTTCATAATTCAATTTCCTACAAGATTGAAGTAATTGCAATACTTGATTTTATGTTGAATATTTATGGTGTATTGCAAACTGATTTATGAGATGTATGATTTCGGTTTTCATGACCTTAATATTCGATCTCATATGATGTGAACCCTTATGGTTTGGGTGACTTTTTTGTTTAGCAGGATTAAGTTTTAGCCCATGTTGGTAGGATTTATCAAAGGATCATGAGGGTTCTGTTGAAACAATATGTGAAAAATTCACAATATGTTGAATAAATGCAGTTTTAACATAAAAGCATATGTGTTTCGTGGTTTCAACTTTTGCTTGCAATAGTTAAAACCGATTTACAACCTTTCTCTGGTTAAGGTTGGTTGTTGTTATTCTTTTTTTTTTTTTTGCATAAGGATGACAACATAATGATATTTCGATATCAATTCTCCCTGGAAGAAGATGCAGACATATTGGAGAAGAGGATGCGAAATTTGAGGTAACGACTTTGTTAGTTAATCGTTTTCCTGTTTAAGAAAAGCCTAAGTTTATTGTGAATATTTATTGCTTTTTCTTAACAAAATTTCGGTACAATTGATGTTTTATTCCATTATTTGTGTATGGATGTGTGTGTGATTCAATTGTTTCCGGTTAAGAAAAACTATTATTATCTTGCTTTATTGTTTGGTATCAATCGTTTACGCTTACAAAATTTCGATGCAATTGCGGTACTTTAATGTCTATGTTGTTTCAATTGCTTCTGGTTGAGGTGAATAATTATGCAAGTTGATTTATTTGGTTTGTATGAATTGTTTATGGCTTAACGAAAGAAAAGGTTTACGGATGAATTGTTTAGTCAATTCAATTCCGGATAAGAGAAACTAAGTTAATTCTGATCTTATTTAGACTTATCAAAGTGGAGGTTTCGGTTATTCAAGTCTAATCGAATGCCTTAACAAGGAATGCTAGTTAACTAACCTAGTACTTGTCTTGTTTAAAAGTTCAAGGTCTAAGTTATATGGATAATTAGAACCTGATGAGAAAAATAGAGTTATCTTTATTTTGGTCTTATCGAACAAGCGATTGTATTTGTACAATTGGCTTAGCAAAGGAACTAAGGTGCTTAGTCGATTTTGGGTTTGCTAAACTATTAGGAAAAATTGCTTCGGGCAATTTTTTCCTTGATAACATATCAAAACAAAATTACTTTGTAGTTTCAGTTTTGATATTGGTTATCAAAAATGGTGTGTGGAACCCTCGTGATTAACTCTTATAAGTTTGCAAGTCTATTTTGAGATTTGTAAGATCCTTTCGGTTTGTCCTTTATTTGCTCGGACCTTTGTCATTTTGTGACAAAAAGGGGGAGAAATATATGGAAAAAACAAGTGATACTGGTATTGATTTATATTGATTGGTATCACTAAGGGAAATGACATTAGTGCTTAAACGTTTATCTAACGAAAGAGTAAAGTATAGACTAAGGGGGAGTAGCATATCATATGATACTTGTAGTTATATGGACTACAAAGGAATAACAAAGACGTGCGGATTATTAGGGGGAGTATTAGCTTTGTTATTATAATGTCAACAACGGCATTTGTGGATTGAATGTATACAGGTTATTGTGCTATTGAATTTGGAATCAAGCGTATGTGTAATGAATTCTTGTAATTTGTTTATCCATATGATGTAAGAGTTTTGTCACTAAAATTGACAAAGGGGGAGATTGTTAGAGCATAGATCGGTTGAACCCACCAAACGTTGGTATGTGAAGTTTGGTTGTCATATTTTAGTGAACCAAAACTCATTTAAAGAGTCGCTTGATTATGTACTAGAGTAAACTTAGTATAGGTTAGCTTGAAAGTATTAGGATACGAGACATTACAAGTATTGCGAAGACTTGAGGAAGTGAAGAAGTAAGGAGCTACAACGACAACATCATCCTTCCACTTGAGGTTAGTTACATTTGACTTGAACTGTTTCATTCCCTAACGTATCTTTCAAGTCGTGCATATTGAAAACATAACTGCGAAGCATGAATGATTACACTCTAGTTAGATGTAGTATTAAGGAATACAATATGAAGTAAAACTCTTATCTTTTGAACTTCGTATATAAAAATCGACATAATCGTTTGAATGTTATTGTGATTATGTATGGGTATGAGGTGAAGATTTCATCATAGGAAACCATGTTTTACATTAGTTTAAAGGAAGTAAATTCATGAACTTGTTTCGTGAATCGAAAGGGAAATCACTAGGCTTATTGGTATTGTTATTCATTGCATATCTTTTGAACTACCAATATGTGCGATTAGTATAACCGCTCATGACTTGTTTATGTTCTTGGTAAAACTATTCACAAGGCCTGACTTTTGTATTGGTATGAATTTTATTAGTGAAACCGATCTTAAGTAATCACCTGAGATGGTATGATCGATTTAGTGTTATTGGTATGACTAACTCTACGCAAAGGGAACCGATCCTATGAAGAGGTGCAATCGATCACAAAAGAGGAATCGATCCTTGTAAGAGGTGCAACACGTTTTTAGTTGATGGGGGAACCGATCCTATGAACATGTGCGATGGGGGAACTAGTAAGGACACATGTGCGATGCACATGCTTGAATTGGATTCTTTTAACAACACCAAATTTGATAATAATGGAAAAAAAATCTTAAAATAAAAATTTTATATCCTTGTTTATACTCATTACGTAGATAATTTAAAGAGCTTTCCAAATATATTAATTTTGCAAAAATCCGATGTGTATTTTTAAAGATATCTAAGTTTTAATTTTTTTGATCTATTTTTAAAAACAATGGCATTCCTTTAAATATACAAATATTAACTCAAAGCTTACTTAATGGGGTATTATTGTCATGTGAAAAGGCTTCACCAAAATAAGGCTTTACCAAACAATTACCTCTTTTCTTTATATTAGTATTAGTAAGATGTGCAACAAGTTTTTAGTGAAAGGGGAATCGATCCTATGGACATGTGCAGCAAATACAAGTAGTTACCATAAGTATGTGGGGAAAGTACCTAGTCAACCAAATTTTTGGAAAGCTAGTGTGACTATGCACAGTACTCACATGGAGGTAGAAACGAAACTTCTTTTGGTAGAACCGTGAAACCCATGATTTGTGATTGAGTGTTCTTAATCAATCACATAGTTCTTGAAAGTCAGATGAACCATTTTTAAACTCGTTTGGAAGTGTGGAAAATCGGTTTCAAGATTGTAAGTATGAGAGAGAACTTACAAAGTAAAGATGTCGACATACTTTGAACATGTGCAGTAACGCTTATTTTTTATTGTTCAAAGATATTCCTTAATGGCTAAAGGAAAATCCCGGATCGAAAAATAAGTTGAGAATCTTTTAATTAAGGTTTTTAATTTTATTTTTGGAAAATGAAAATTGGTAATGTGCTTTTACTAATTGGAGATTTTCTAAGAGATTTTCGGTCAATGTTTGGACAAAGCATTTCCAGGAATTATGGAAACCGAATCTGGAATATATTGCATATCTTGAGAATATTTTCAGTTTTGGAAATTCCTTGGTGTCCAAACTTCCTTGGTCTATAAATACCAAAGATTGCATTTCTAACAAACTAATTCTCAGGCGAAATCTCTTACGACCGCTCAGTTTAAAGACTTCTTTGGGATTGAGAAGCTCTATTAGTACCGTTGGTGGGAAACTAGATAATTGCAGTTTATTTTTAGTTTTCGATTGATTTGATTGACTAACGGTTGTTGAACTTTGATTGCACCTAGTTTGTTTATGCTTGAGAATCTTCTATTCTGATATAAGATTCACTCAAACTAGATCGAAGTTTCGACGGGGATCTTTAGACTGTTTGTAGATCTAAAGACGTCTTGTGATAATCCATTGTTAACGGACTCCATTTGTGCTCATAATAGATTCAAGTTGATTGTGTGCAGGTGTTTATTGAAGATCTAAGAAGATTTGAAGACGAAGAAGATTTATGATTTGGGTTCATAATCTTTGGTGTGCACAATACTTGTTTCGGTTAAAGAGGATCCAACTATAATCGGTTTATCCTTGTGGTAGATTGGATTGATTAGTTAAGTAGATCGGCATCAATACAATTCTTTGTGATTCAAAGTATTGATTGCAAAATCTAGACAATTACTTTGGTAGTTGTTATTAGATAGATCTAATGACCTGACAAAGGAGTTTATTGGGATAAACGGAAGAGCCATTGGTGGTGTTGACAATGTTGGCATGTCAAAGAATTGTTGAATAGCGTTCAACTGATGTTGTTGCAGTCTTGGATGGTGGATTATCGTTGATTTTGCTGTGTTGATTTCCTGTCCCGCTGAAGAGATGTAGGATTGAATTAGTCTCTTGAGGTGCTCTCATGAGATGTCTTGTAAATGATTTAGAGGTCTTCTGCATACATTACATGCAAAATAGATGAGCTTTTTTGAAAAATGTTTAGCCCTTTTACAAGATTTTGGGCTACCACAACATAGTATTTTCTCCATAAATCATACTATTATCAATTTAACCCTTTTATTCGGGAAAATTCTTTATATAAAAACAAATTTTTTTCGAGCGACATGGTTAATCGGAGCTTCTGGTTGATTCTGGCCCCGCCATTTATTTTATTTGGTAATATTTATATATTTTCAGGAAACAAAATTAGGGTAGGATTTTTTTTCCTCAGATAAATCTAACATTCCCAAAAATATTGGATATAATAAATTTATTTCAATTATTAAAATATATATAAATTTAAATAAAATTGCATCAAGAAATACGTTGTTCATCATGATTCCATCATAAAACTAAATCGATCATAAAATAATAAATTACTAATGTCCATTGTCAGTTAAAATTGTCCAATTAAACTAATCCTAATTACCCTAATTACAATTGCAAAAGACTGATAATAAAACTAACACTAATCACAGTTTACAATTACAATTTCCACGAAATGATTAAAATTTAGAACCTAAATATGTAGAGTTACGGATACTTACACGAAGGTTGAAACGTGTTCCCTTTTTTAAAATTGATTGTTAATCCTGTACAAAAATCGAAAATCAACATTGTTAGTAGAAAAATCGTGATTTAACAATACATAACATTAAACAAAATTTTGAGAACAAGATAAAAAAGTATGGAGAAAAGTGCAATAAAAGACAATGGAAGGTTTTCAAAATATTTTTTTCGCTGTTATTTCCTTCCATAAATAAAAAAATACATAAAAATAAATAGAATAATTTTTCTTGCTATTTAAAAAATACATAAAAATAAATGGAATAATATTTCCCAAATAATAAAATGATATTATTTCCCAAAAAAAAAAATAGATAGAATAATATAAATTTTGCTATTGGATTCAATACTGGATATTTGCTAAAAATATACTACCAAAAACCTAAAATCTACCAAAACCAGAGACAAATAATCTTTTTAGGTTTTATTGATAAATATAACGTTAATTCCAAAAATTATTTTTATCTCCATCTATATAAGAGCACAAGTCAAGCATCATTCATCCAATGCATATCCTTCTATTTACCCTTCTCTACTTTATGGATGCTTCGTCTGATATGTTGTTGTTTTCTGTTTTGCAGATATATGGAAAAGTGTTGTTGATTGGCGCTACTTCTCTACTTTGATTACACATCTAGGGTAAAAAAATTTCTTGCTTTGAATTCCTCATCATTATTTCATATACGTAAATTTATTTATTTTTGCATGATTTATTGATGATTATGCCTATGGTTGGGAATTTTGTTTTTATTTTTGTAGCTTGGTTCTGATTATTATTGATACAATAGATACACATTGTAATGTCTTATTTTTTTGTGATCATATTGGCAATCGAGTAACCTGATTTCCATTTATTTATTTATTTTTCTGCGTTTTCCTTTTTTTTTTTTTTTTTTTTTTGGTGTCCGTTTCTTTGTTTGATGTATTTTAGCTTTTTGTTACAGGTATCCTCGATTATGTACATGTTATTACCGGTCAAGCAATATCAAGGTATAACATCAAGGTATAAGTACTGTATATGTAGGATCAGAATATCGCAACAACAACGTACTCGCGATATTGTCATTAGCAACATTGCGAAACCGTCGCAGACTAACATCAAAAATAACGTAACAGACGATACCAGCAGAAATACGAGAAAAGGTACGAAGAGTTCGCGAGAAGGTAGCAAGAGAATGCGAAATTATCAAAGAGCTCGCGAGAATATGAGATGTACACCACTATGTATGAGCTGTCACCCACTATGTAATATCCTATATAAAGAGGAGAGCAAGAGAGAGAAAAGGAGAGGATAATTTTGGTAGGAGAGAGAGAGATATTTTGGAGAGAGATATTTTTAGAGAGGGATTTATTTTCTTTATCATCTTCTTCCCCTAAAATTAGATCTAGAGCTCTACAAAATATCCATTAATGGAGATTGTAAATGTAATAATAATGTAACCTCAACAATCATAGTGAAGAACCATGGATGTAGATCACATTGATCGAACCATGTAAAAAATCTTGTGTCTCCATTTATAATTTTAGCATTTTAATCTTTATTTTGATTATGAAATAGATTTAGATCTATGAAATATTATGAGGGGTGTAGTGTGGGATTTCCTGCAACTACATATGCGCTAGAAACAGGACCTGTGCTTGTTTGTTTCAAAAAAGCTTCAAAGAAATTAGTTATTGAAAGAGTTGGATTCACCTGGATCTACAAATTGTGAGGAAAAATTTAGAAAGAAGAAAGATATAAAGAGATGTTAAAGCCGCATCAAAACCAAAGATGAGGAAAGAGGAAATGTAATGAAATTAACACGGAGACCAATTCCCTTTCTATTTCTTTAATTTTCCTTTTAAAATCTTAAATCCGATGGTTTACACCTAAAATTTTGGAAGAATGTTTATAAAAATTTTAACCGACCTTCATTAGAAGCTTGATTTTATCTTCAAAAGACGATTCAAAGAGTGATTTCAAAGCAATTTTACAATCGAATCTTGTTTTACAAACCCGTACATTGAATTTCCGAGAAAATTTAAAATTGAAAATTGTTGATCTAACTATTATTTTGATTTTCTCTCATCTGTCATACTGTGAAATTTGTTGAAGAAAGCAAAATTATTAAAGACGAAAGGAGGGATGGACGAGAATGTCATCATGTCAATACAAGAATAGCGAAGAAAGATAGCAACAAATTGAAGGAAGGGCTTGAGCACACGGTTACCGGAGTAAGCAGCAGGCGAAAGAATATTAAAATCCATTAGCAACATGAAGGAATCAAAAGCTCCAACGCAATGTCACTACTCGTCAAATCAAAGATCGCTTTAGGCGAAGACAGCTCATGTACAACAACACAAAGAAAGGCTAAATGAATTACTGGGCTTATATCTCTGCAAACCTATTTCATGTTCAAGGTCTTGCGAAGTTATTCCGTCAAAGAACAGATACGGGCAAAGAAGTCATCATCAATAGCTATTGCGAAGAAAAATCACAACACAAAGTTATTCATGGAGATTACTGAGGAGACGTCAGGGCAAAACAATCAGGAACATCAAAAAATAACGGGGAGAGAGTTTAGACGAAGGAAAGGATTTGAGGCATGCGAAGATAAAGGGAGTAATTCTGATGAATTAAAGTAAAGCAAGGGCAAAAGGGACGCTCACGTAAAGAAAAAGCATAAGGAAGGTACCAAATTTGAAGCTTGCGGCAGGGGGAAAAAGCATAAGGAATGGCAAGAGTTAACCAATAATGACCAAAACAAAATAATATGCAAACTTTCAGGTTTAAGCCGTTGATAACAAGATAGATCACTTCGCTGGGATATTTCAAACGCCGCTATTAGAGATCATTACCATTTGCGAAGTAAGAATGAGTTTCTCGAGCATTGATGATACTCACAATGGTTCCAAGAAAAGCCAACTCTTATGATGATTCGTCAACAACAACTTCAAGCATATGTGATTACTTGCACATTTATCAACTAATATCAAGCTCAGCTATTGTTCTCAGCAAAAAAAAAAAAAAAAAAAAAAAAAAAAGATACAATGTACAAATTTACTTCGTCAACAATATTAAAAAGGTTACACATGCCAAACTCATATTGAGGCGGTTGAGGCAGAGAAGCAATCGAGAAAGAAAAGAAGCAATCTTTGAAATTTTACGTGAAGAAAACTTCAAGGAGCAATTACTTAATGATTGCGGTTCAATAATGACAAAGGGAAAAGCTAGGCGAAGTTGGCAAGATATGTGAAGAAGAATTAGGTTCATTGATGTTTACAGAGAACAATGATGTTGCGAAGAGAACATATCTAACCACTATGCGAAAGTTAACAAAAATGTGATGCTTGCGAAAGTTAACAAAAATGTGATGCTTGCAAAGGTTAACAAAAATGTGATGCTTGCGAAAGTTAACAAAAATGTGATGCTTGCGAAAGTTAACAAAAATGTGATGCTTGCGAGTTTACTTCATCAAGGGTTCCAGCGAAGGTTAAATTTGTGGTCACTAGCGAAGTAAGGAAAGCAACAGCTCTACAGGCGAAGAGCTATCAATCCAACAAAGTACCACCATTGTCGAATAACCAGTATAAAGCTCGGTAGTGCACCTCATCAACCATTCCAAATGGGCAAATGGAGAAGAGAGACTTCGAGAGATATTCGCAATGAGCAAAAGAACTTTATAAATAATCACGGCAAAGAAATGTCACTCCAACAAAGAAAAGTATCAAGTACTAATTCAACCAAGGCAACAATCGATTTCAACAAGACACATATCTTATATATCTCTTCGTTTTATTCTTAGAATTATTACAGCGAGATATAAGGGAAATGCATGAGCTTTTAGTGGCGAAGGAGAAAAGATATACAAGATAGAAAGGAAGGATATGTGAAGAAGAAATACTACAACCAAAGGAAACTCGAAAGAAGTTAGACAACAACTATAATATTATTGCAACAAAGACAGAAAGGAATAGGAATGTAAAGCAACATACCAAAGATCTTTGGTTAAATATAAAGGAACAAAGCACGGGAAAAGAGCTAGATCCCGTAATTGAGGTTTATATTGCTTTCATTTCAAATTCTCATAAATAAGTAAAAAGAACAAGATAAAGTTTTTATAGAAACTAATGAATGGGAGCGAAAGAATTCTGCGAGTGTATCAAACCTACAACACAATGAAACGAGCGAAGGAATGAACTTGCTCATATGCGAAAGAACAGAAGCCACAGCTTAGCAGACGAAATCCATAGAAAAACAAAAAGACAAGTCACAAAGGTGAAGTAACAAATTTGAAGATGAAGAAACCAAAGAATAAGAATGAAAGGAAAACATTGCATGAAGGGAGACGAAATAAGAAGATTGCTACATGTGTTTCTTCGCACACAGAAGCTGGTGAAGATGGTCAAGACGTCAGAGTTGCAAGCTAATAAAGTCCAAATGCAGAAACTATACAATATTGACGTACTAGCATAGACATTTCATTTCGCAAATAAAGAAATTATGCGTAGAAGAGACAATGAATAGTTTCAGAAGAGCAAATAAAGAAAAACTTCTCACCGTCAAAAACTAATAGCTTCTGAGAAAGAAAGATTCTTAAGATAAAAAGAAAGTATTCTTCGCAGAGATATTTTGAACTTATATATACCGTAGACATTTCATTTCGCAAACAAAGAATACACACGGTTAGTCCGGGTCCGTAGAATACAAACATGAGGACACGGGTTCAAGTCTCGCCACTAGCCTGTTTATTTTTGTTGCGGTATCTATTCATTTAAGAGGGACTGTTAAAGAGTGTTGGGCGGCGTCTATACACTTCAAGAGATATTTTCGCATAAGAATTTCGTCCAAGCCCAGTTTGCCCAAGCCCACTAAAGCTCACCCAACAAAAACAAGCCATCAATGTTTAAATTCGCACAAGTAGCTATGCGATTGCAAATTTCTAGTACAATTAATTTGGTCAGAGGCATGAATTTGATCTTTTATTACTTCGCAAAGGAGAGAATTGATGATTATCTCGCACAGAATGAAGAAAATAATGATTATTTCGCAAAGAATAAGTGAAAGAAATGACAGAAATGAAGAAATGAATGAAAGGATGAATGAAAGAATGAAGATATGCGATAATTTCGCAGAAATAATGGAAATGCGATAATTTCGCAAAGATAATGAGAAGAGATAATCAAAAATGAATGATTGATTGAATTAACAAAAATGAATGAGTGAGTGAATGGGACGAACCTTTATGGCATACACCCTAGTTCGCGAATGATACTTCGCAAGAGGCAAATGTAAGACCTAAAGTGTGTCATACAAGGGGGTATCTCTTGACATGGCTCAGGGGAAAGGTTACACCGCTCCTGGAACCTGGGTCATGGAAATTTGGGCCCATGAAAGCCTATCCGGAGAGATACCTTGGATTCCCAACTATATATATAAGTTATACCCTGGTTGGGCGACCGAGGGTCTCTTCCAAGGAGTCGCCGCATGACCAAGGCGCCGAGGTACACGGTTGAGTCAAGAGTGCGGGAGCATGGAACTTCCTTACCACTCTTGACAAGTCTTGGCACATCTTTTCACTTTCGGCCCAAAGAAAACTCCACTTAGGGTGCAGTCTCGTAACCATAAGCCCTATAGGTATAAGGGATAAGAGGTGCGAAAACAACTACTTGTTGTTAAGACCGGATGGGAGGAGCTAGTCTTTTATGGCCGATGTACGCCTCCTTGAAGGGGCAACCAGGGAGAATATAAGGGCGGCACCCTCCATTAGGGAGCTGATAAGTGTCAAAAGACGTAAATGTCATGAGGCTTTATTTTCGCAAGGAAATTTAGGCTTGTCATATTTGTGCGATGATCCTGAAGAGGCAATAATACAAAAGACAAAGATAAGACGAGATCAATGGGTCTTTACATGAAAGTGTAAAGACGTCCTGCGATTTCGTCGCAAGACGGCTTAATGTCATGGGGCTTTATGTTCGCAAGAATATTTAGGCTGTCATATTGTCGCAATAATGAGGGGTGGCAAAATAAGACCTTTAACTAGGAAGGCGAAATAAGACCACACAAGAAAAATGATAAGGCAAGACCAATGGGTCATTACATGAAAATGTAAAGACGTCCTGCGATCTTGTCGCAATGAAAAAATTCAACATAAACATTTTGAATATAGGTAACCGAGATCTTTCATCGCAAGAAAGATTACGTGATAAGCTTGCGAGCTTGAGAAAATGATTAAATAACAAGCTTACGTTATTTTACCAAGAATTCTACCTTCATAGATAAAGAACAGAGGCAATTATGGATAACCAAGAAAACATTTTATGTTCTTCATCTTCTCGGCAAGAATCATTTCCAAAGTGAATAGCAAGAATCCTCACCAAAAATGGAATAATAACTTCGCATGAACAGAGGCAATACTTCTTATACTTCAAGGATTAATACTTCTTATTCACTTCGCAAAGCTTTGGAACTTCGCAAAAGAATAGAGCATTGCATGAGGCAGAGAGCATGAAGTAATAATTTCGCAATACTTCTTACCTCTCGCATTCAAGGATGGATACCTCATATACTTCTTTAAGGATACTTCATACTTCTTATATTTCAAGGGTTAATACTTCTTATTTACTTCGCAAAGCTTCGGAACTTCGCAAAAGAATAGAGGCAAGTACGTACTTTTCAAGTCCAGTATTCTTTCGCTCGTTCCTTCATCAACAAAGATCAAAGATTACTACGACAATGGATTTTTCCTTAAAGATCGCTCTTCAAGCAATATTCAAGGAAAAAGAGGCAAGATGTAGGATCGTAATATCGCAACAACAACGTACTCGCGATATTGTCATTATCAACATTGCGAAACCGTCGCAGACTAACATCAAAAATAACGTAATGCACGATACCAAGCAGAAATACGAGAAAAGGTACGAAGAGTTCGCGAGAAGGTAGCAAGAGACTGCGAAATTATCAAAGAGCTCGCGAGAATATGAGCTGTACACCACTATGTATGAGCTGTCACCCACTATGTAATATCCTATATAAAGAGGAGAGCAGGAGAGAGAAAAGGAGAGGATAATTTTGGTAGGAGAGAGAGAGATATTTTGGAGAGAGATATTTTTAGAGAGGGATTTATTTTCTTTATCATCTTCTTCCCCTAAAATTAGATCTAGAGCTCTACAAAATATCCATTAATGGAGATTGTAAATGTAATACTAATGTAACCTCAACAATCATAGTGAAGAACCATGGATGTAGATCACATTGATCGAACCATGTAAAAAATCTTGTGTCTCCATTTATAATTTTAGCATTTTAATCTTTATTTTGATTATGAAATAGATTTAGATCTATGAAATATTATGAGGGGTGTAGTGTGGGATTTCCTGCAACTACAGTATAAGTTCTCCAATTATTTTTGCCGTGTCAAACACGGTACCATCTTTTTTGTTTAGCAGGTCTTATTGACGCATCAAAACGGGTTTTGTAACTGTTAATTATTTTTTTTATTTTTTTTTGAAGCAATTGTTTTTTATTGATGTTGTTGTTGCTTCGGTCAATTTTATTACCTATCATTTTCATACTTCATGTGATTGTTTATGTTTATGTTTATTTTGTTTTATTTTATGTTTTTGGCTGGTTGAATAAATTCAGGTAACAAAAGAGATCATTGGCCGGGGTGTTTTGTTCGTACAATTTTACTGTCTGCATTTTTGTATCTGCTGAGTTTGTGGTGTTTTTTTAGTTGGAGCTTTGGTGAACAAGATCGTGGCTAATGAAAAATTAATTTGTTCAGTTGGAGTTGATCCCAAAGGATCTTAGAGGTGTACTCTCTTAGCTGTAATTTCGGTACTTTAAGTTTTAATTCCGTCCTCAAAGTCATGGAACTAATAAGCGCAGCCTGCGTAGCTGAAGAGTGATTTTACGCCATAGATTCTACGCTCTACCGCTTTTGAAACATGTTATATAGGATGCAGCTCTTTATCGTGGTTGTTTTTTAATTTATTTTCCCACATAAATTTTATTTATATATTTTCTAAATCAAACTATCTACGATTAGATTTTTAATTAGGTAAAAATATAACAAAAAGATTTCTTTTCACACAAAAGAGGTTCAATATATTTATGGTTGCTATTCAAAAATATATTTTTCCATATCTTTAATATTTTCGTTATTCCTAATTCCATAAAAAATAATATTAATTTTATTCCTAGATCTTATGAATACTTAACATGTTTTGGAACAAGTTAAATACGCATATCCAAAAATAAATAAAAACTATAGATATTTTAGGTATAAATTAATACTATTACCATGACAAAGTTTTTTTTTCTCTTTTTTTTTTTATTTATAGAATTTTGTGTATTTGGGTCTATATAAAGAATTCATGCAAATGCCAAAACCCGATTGCTAGGATTTTTTTTTTTTTTTTTTGTCTTGTATTCTTTCATTGTTTTTGTTTTTGCGGGTATTGATAATGCACATGTTCTAACAGTTTTAATCGGGCATGACTCAAGCAATATCAAGGTATAAATTAACTCATCCATTCATGTGAATATTTTTTTTTCACTTTTGGTTAATTTTCCATGTCTAATATAAATTCATTCATCCGTTCATGTGAATATTCTTTTTTCACTTTTTGGTTAATTTTCCATGTCTAAAGCTAAGGAGAATTGTAGATTGGAGTGAGAACCACCTTGGGGGAAAATCTTGCTTGCGTAAATTTCCATACCCTCAATCCCTTATTTTTCTCTCTACATGACATCGCCGAGAAACCAAATCTTGTGCTCATTTTGCTCATATATATAGGTTCTCTTCTTCATGTTCACAAAAACCCTATTTATTTATTTTTGTTTCCTTTTCTCATTTCTTCAGGTTTTACATTTTCTATTTGTGATATGCGTTGGTATGATATCTTGAATTATCGTTGGTACGACTGCAAGTTTGAAGTTTTCTATACAAATGGGTTAATAGGGAACAAATATAACTAGGTTTTCTAAGTGGTAATTTCCAGGGGTCTATCCGTAGAGACGGAGGCTGATCGCATCACAAGGATAGAAGGGAGTGGTAGAGAAGAGGGGAGTGGCATTGATGCGACTTTGATTCGAAAGTTAGTATATTTAGTTATTCTTAATGGTTAAAATAAACAAAAAATTGTTAAATAGACCAGAGTATGCTCTATTATTATTTTTTGATATTCACGGACAAAGGAACTTTACATGACTCCTATCCTATGAAACACCGTAATATATTGTCCAACATGATGGTGACAACAAAGAACAGTGGAAAGCCACGCCATCGAAGAACACGAAAAAGCCCATATGCTCATTTTATCGTCTTCTCAATCATACGATCATTAAACCTATAATAAAATCTTCCTTGTGGATTGCTTGTCGTTTTTTCTGGATTATTATTTTCATTTTCATTGGTATAATACCTAGACCAAGGAGCATGAAAGCTTCTAATTTAATGTAGCCAATTGTAATATTTTTACACTCACATGGGAGATAGGGAAGGGATTTTGATAGCCTATTCTTAAAAATTAAAGTTAATGACGCCACTGCGTGGTTTTGGCAGGGATTGGTGAACGAACAATGAATTTGAAGTAGTTGTTTTTATGTAACAACTCAAATAAGAAGGTTGTACTTGCATCGTGAATATATGTGGCTACCCTGTGAGGCTGTTTCGAGTGTTTTTGACTCTTTAAAAATCCGATGAGAGAAGTTTACTTTAAGCAAATAGAGACTGGGACCTTTGATGAACTAACATTGTTACAACAAGTGCACTCTGCTCAAACCTTGGTGTGCAAATGATAAAACACTTAAGTGTCTATTTGGTGTCTCAAACTTCATTATATATATGATCGATTATACTCTCCCTCCATAAGTCGAAATAATAGCAGCCTGTTTTTCTTTTCTGTATTTTCTTTTCCTTATTATCCGGGAACTCTTCTCAATTATACTCTACTCTCCCTTTGTTGGTGTGGAGTTCTTCCAAATGTGTCTTTTCATCATTTCGACTGCAATTCAAGATTGTTTGACTACTTGGAAGATTCAGAAAGAAAAGAGGAATTAAAGTTCTTTGCTACTTAATGTTTATCGTGCGATAATAAGATAGTGGTAAGGATGAAAGTCTTTGGACATTTAATACTCGATGGGTCTGCAGTGGCTGGCACTTAAAGACGTGGCAACATGGTTGAAGGGAAGGTACTTCAAGGAGATCATGAGGGTTGTAGAAAGAGCAAAACTGAACTGACTGAATTGATTTTGATGATTAAGAAAACACTATATTTGGAGATGATACATCCAGTGGCTATACCAGCTCGCAAGTTATTTTTTATTGGGAAAGACATCATTATGGAATAGGTCTAACTTCTGTGGTATGTTATACTTTGGGATTTACTCGATTTTTGAATCTTGATAAAGATTTTGGGAGATAGATGTATCGCGATCTTGAAGACACTTTCATTGATGAATTAAATTCACGTAATGATTTCGCAAACCGAAAGAAGCAAAAATATACAAAAGAACAAAATTTTGAGCTTTAAAAATTTAATGAATATCAAAATTTAAAGAAGAATCGGAGTGACATAACTTTTAGCCAATTTGAAAAGCTATACTAAGTGTTAAATGGCGTAGTCTATGAAAATGTTGGACAACCATAGCATTTAAGATTTTTTTTTTCTATTGTATTAGTTTGTTATTAATCTTTAGGATCACGATCTTATTGAACGTTTTATACGGTATAAGTTTTTGACCATATATATTATCTATTTTTAATAAAATTGATTTTAAAAGACATGATCCAACATTTCATAAGCAAAAAACAGACCCGTGCATCGCACGGGTGAAAAACCAGTAATAATAATAATAATGATGAGTGAACTCACGGATCCATTGAACTAATGGGGAACAAACACGTATAGGGAAAAGTTTTAGGATACGAAGCATTTTCGTAAGAGTCTGGTCTGGTGCTCCTTTCCAAATTCCAAGGTTCGAACAGTAGTAGGACCCACCGCATTAATTGAATGTGGTTGTAACCTGATTGCATTTACATACATCCTCCTCGAGTCGAATTGATCTCAAAACTTGGATCTTGAAACAATGGAATCTTCTTCTTCTCCATTTAAGGATACTATTCTCAAGGGTAAGGTGGCGTTGTTGACAGGCGGTGGTTCTGGTATTGGTTTTGAGATTACGTGTCAGTTTGGTAAACATGGAGCCTCAGTTGCGATTATGGGACGTCGCAAAAACGTACTCGACTCTGCTGTCTCTTCTCTTCGCTCTCTAGGAATTCAGGTTAAGTGCACTAATCTCTCTAGTCTCCCCTTTCCTTTTTGATAAAAGTAAAAAAAAAATGGTGGATTTGGAAATGTTTGGTGAGCAGGTGATGGTGATAGGGCTGATCTCTTGTGATTCTCGTCAGGAAAATTAACATAACAAAAACGGAATTTGAAAGTGCATTATCTGTTTCTTTGGCAAAGTGAATCCTTAAGGTTTCGAACCTTTTTTCTTTCCGTGGTTTCTACTATTGATGACCGGTGTTTGGGAAGTTATCATCTGTATGTTCATAATATATTCGTTTCTTTTGTGCTCAAATATTGATGATATGCTTTCTTGACTTAACTACGCACTTACTTTTCTACATATTGCATAAGTTTGCATTTTCACTGCTCCGTATCTGTTAGTAAGGCTCATTCTTACATCAGCAGAAAGAACTTGACTCAATTAAGCAATTAACTGCTAAGATAGTTAGTATCATCCTGGCTTTAATTTGTATTTATTTTAGAATGCTTTTCTTTCTATTTTGCAGGCCATTGGGCTAGTGGGTGATGTCCGCAAGAGGGAAGATGCAATCAGAGTTTTGGATACAACTATCAAACATTTTGGCAGACTTGACATACTTGTAAATGCTGCAGCTGGCAACTTCCTTGTGTCTGCAGAGGATTTATCGCCTAATGGATTTCGGACAGGTAGAGTGTCTTGTCATTCATGATATCTGTTGAAGTTATGACAGCCTTGGAATTCCGCGGAGAGAACTTAGCACAGCTATCAGGAATAGCTTGATCAACTGGAAGCTGAGTTGAGATTCCGATGTTGATGAAACTTCCTAAGGGGTTTTTATTCATATTCGAAATTAGCTCAATATCAGTGAACCTGTAGTTTTTTTACTTAATTAGTTGAGAGGCAGATGTCCATTACCAGAAGTCTCGACAAGGGTATTGAGTTTTACTGTCCAATCAACTTTATAGACGGATCAAAAGTTAGTGCTATAGTTGAATTTTAGACTGTGATTGTATCGGCCAGTAGACCAGCCCGTCTCCAAATGATCTGACCGAAGTGTTCTTATCAGCTTCGTAACATCTTCTGTAGTTATGGATATCGATTCTGTTGGCACATTTACAATGTGCCATGAAGCGCTGAAGTATCTTAAGAAAGGAGGAATAGGCAGGGGCATCTCTAGTGGTGGAACAATTTTGAACATAAGCGCAACATTACATTACACGGCTTCGTGGTATCAAATTCACGTTTCTGCTGCCAAGGTTCGTAGATGCATCTAGCTTGTTTTTCTTTGAGTTGGTACCTATTCCCTTTTCCTTAAGTTTTTTTTTTTTTTTGACATTCCATGTCAAACAGGCAGCTGTCGACAGCATTACAAGGTCATTGGCATTGGAATGGGGCACTGATTATGATATTAGGGTCAATGGAATCGCACCAGGACCTATTAAAGGTACTACTGGAATTAGTAAGCTTGTGCCTGACGAGGCACAAGATAAAATTGAAGAGTACTTGCCCCTGTATAAATTGGGGAAAAGAGGATATTGCTATGGCTGCTCTATATTTAACATCAGATGCAGGTTAGTAACTTTGTGAGCCCTCAAATATTGGTGAGATTATTTATTTGTTTGCTTAGAAACCAAATTTAGCTGATATATAATCCAGCATCCCTTGCAACACTTGAGGGATGGTTGAGTTTAGATATTTGGTGTGTTACAGTGAAACCAACACGATGTCGGTATTTGGTATCCAGTATGTCACTTTGACACGACAACTTAAAAAACTAGAAAATGGGGACACGATATACACAAACTAGAAAACTGGGACATGATTTAGGCAAATATCTCTATCTCTTCCTCCAAAAGTGAAACCTTAAATATCTGCACCTTCTCTTGCAAGGAATTGTATTTAAACCAGTAGTATCAAAGAACATATATGGATCTGTTTTGGACAAATACAACTTGAGCATGGTAATGTCCATATACCAATTCTTCCAGACATAATGTTCTGTTTAGTTAAGTAATCAAATATGATCTCATGTACACATAATTCTCTGAGAAAAGCCAAAGACATTATAAAATTTAAAGTGGCTAGAACGAAAACTCTGTTGAGTCAGTTTTTTATTTGAAAATTTATCTGTTTTTTTTTTTTTTTTTTTTTGCTTGATTTGACCAACAATATTGAAGAAGTATGTATGTCATATACTTGGCACAGAAATATAACTTGAGCATGCTATGTAAAAATTCGAGTGAGAGCACTTAAATGATGCCCACGCCACCGTGATATACATTTGAATCTTTTCTTCCCTTCTTTAATAGTGCTTCTCATTTTTTCCGATTATGTCATATTATCTGAATCACTCTCTTTAAGTTCATAAAACTTGCTGAGTTGATGTAAAACTACTCTAACCACTCTCTTTAAGTTTATATTTATCTGAATCACTCTCATTAAGTTCATAAAACTTGCTGAGTTGATGTAAAACTACTCTAACCACTGTCTTTATTGCAATTCAATGAAAAGGTAAATACATCAATGGAATGACAATTGTGGTTGATGGGGGACTCTGGCTAAGCCGTCCTCGTCACATCTCGAAAGAGACGGTGAAGGAGCTGTCTCGAGTGGTGGAAAAGAGATCACGAGAAGAAGCAACAAATAGGGTTTCACCAAGCAAACTCTAAGCTAAAAATCTTGATAATGGATGAATAAATGGTGATGATATTAGATTTATTATTCTTAGGTGCATGCGGATCATTTGTTCTCTTGCTATTGTTAAGCTCAAGATCTCAACAACAACCTTTTCTCCAAGAAAGGTCCACAATCTAAATTGGTGGCACCTTTCATTTCGTTTTCCTGAGTTGTAGGGCTGAATGTTGCAAATTGATTTATGTTTCCGTTAATCAAAACTTTAATAAAGCAGCCTGTTGAAATCCATGGCTTAGCTTACCTTAAAAACCAGGTTGCCCAAGGTTTATTAATTGCAGGATCATAAGTTTCTCGTACAATGTGGGACTAATCTAAACACGCCCTCCTTACGTGTAGTTTCGTTGGGTCTAACATGTGGATGTAATCGAGTGACGCGGAGCAAAGGTGTGGTCTAATGACTCGTTACAAGGACTAATATCAACACACCCCCTCATGTGTAGCCTCGTTGGGTCTAACGCGTGAAAATGTAATCGAGTGACGCAGAACCAAGGTGCAGTCAAATGATTCGTCACAAATAGCCTTCTCTAATAGCACTTGAACTTCCAACTCTAGGAGATTGGTTATTATTGGACTATTATCTCCAACCCACACGTGCAGGGATTTTTGAGTCCTCTACGCACGATGTATGGTTACCCGCCTCTTTCTGGGGTGGATTTTACGGTCTTACTTCTCATACAGGGTTGCCTTGCCTGCTTCCTTTTTATTTTACGGTATTACTTATCGCCTTGCATGCCTTCTTTTTGGATGGGTCCAGTCTTACTTCTCATACAGGGTTGCCTTGCATGCCTTCTTCTCATCTTACAGTCTTCCATTTCATACAGTGCCTAGCTCTGATACCATATTGAAGTCCATGGGCCTAATCCACCTCGAAAACCGAATTGCTAGGTTAGTTTTGCTCGAGGCTTATTAACTGCAGGATCATAAGTTCTCCATACAATGCGGGACTAATCTCAACACAAACCTTACAAAACTCGCTTTCGAAAATTATAGATGACACAAGAATGATATAAATACAATCACAAAATTGTTACCAAACCAGCCTCAACCCATTATCAGGGAATTTTACATATACAAATGAATTAGTTTAGAGGAAAATAAATGGAGACAAACCATAGTTAGCACTAAGATATTAAATATGTCGTACTAACTTAACATATTATAGTTGTAACTAATATCAGATTGAATTAATGGAACTCATATGGTTACAGAAATAGAGAGACATCTCTACTTATTACGCTGAAGAAAATAGAAAAGAAAGAGAGAAGACCATTGGATAGGTTGTATCTGTTCCTAGACTGACACTTGGACCAATAAGAGAAAGGTTATATTACAGGCACAATACACAGACCAAATGTAAAATAGTGTAAACTGTGACGCTCCTGCAATCATCCCCTCAAGTTGAAGTGACTTACATGGAGTAACTTTTAGCTTGTGTCTGAGAAATGCAAATCTTGGTCCTACAAGACCTTTGGTGAAGCCATCCGCCACCTGATCAAGAGTAGACAAGTAGGTGACATGCGAGTTTCGTTTTGAACCTACTCTAACAAAATGATAGTCAATAGCAAGATGCTTCATTTTATTACGGTAACACGGGATTAAAAGAGAGTGAAACTGCACTTTGGTTATCACATGAAATAGTAGGTGGAAGAGGCATAAGTATATGCAGATCCATCAGTAGTTTACACACCCAAACAACTTCGCAAAGCAGTGTTAGCTAATGATTTGTATTCAACTTCAGTTGAAATCCTAGCAACTTCATTTTGTCTCTTACTAGACCAGGAAATTGGATTAGAACTAAAAAATTATGCAATAACCTCTTGTAGACCTTATGGAATCTGTAGTGAGTCAATCCCGGGCAAGCTAGGGTCAACCCTACCTAGCTTGACAAGCCATGGATGGGTTAGGTCAGCCCCAGGCCCAAGACGATCTTGTTCATGTACAAGCCCAAAACCCCAACCCTATCCCTAGACTGACTTGGCTCGACGGGTTGCATGGTTGGCTTGTCAAATGGGATGGATGAAATGTAAAATCACTTAAACGTATAAAAAACTCAGTGGGCAGAGGGATTCGAACTCATCCCACCTTGGTTCATATCTGAAAACTATAACCACTCTTCCATTTCGTTGTTGTTGATTACTTTTGCTTGTTTTTTTTATATATAATTGTATATTTATGTTGGTCAATGCTTTACAAAACGCTAAGAAAGCACCCACTACTCCGTAACCCTAAATCAAATAAAATTTTGGATTGTATTAAATCATTTAAGGAATATATGAACTTTGATTTCTAGCACAAAACCCTAAAATCATCCTAAAATTACCCTAAAATTACTAAATTAGAAACTTAAAATTCCTAAACTAGTAACTTACAGGAAATTGACGGGTTGGAGGGTAACCCGCTGTTGACCCTAGCAACAGCTTATTTTTACTAGGGCTAGATATGACAACCCTAACTCCGCTTGTTTAGACACCGGGTTGAAACAAGCCAAGCTAGGTCCAACCCGCGGGCCGGGTTAGAAATTGACAGCTCTACTGTAGACTCTGCACAATCAGCATCACTAAACCCATGAAGAGATAACATTTCTTTAGAAAATAACAGGTCATAGTCTAGAGTATGTTTGATGACTTAAAAATCCTTTTAGCAGTAGTAAGATGGACATTTATAGGGGATTGCATATGTAAACACACTTGATTTACAACAAAGCCAATTTCGAGCCTAGTCCAGTTAAGTATTGTAAGGCACCAATAAGTGACCTGTATTCACTTGGATCTGACAAAGGAATACCATCATCCTTAGAATTTGACAAGAAGAAGAGATTGGAGTGGAACATAGTTTTGCACCTGTCATGTTGTGTTTCTCCAATAAATCCAAACTGGCATATTTAGTTTGACTAAGAAAAAGTGCTTAGAATTCCTTTTGACTTGAAGACCAAGGAAGTAATGCGAGATCCAAGATCTTTAATAGAAAGTGAGTTTGTAAATCAAAGATGAAGTCAAGTGCAATAAGCATTGGAGTTAATGTCTTTTAAGAATATCATCCACATAAACAAGAATAAAAGTAATTCTTGAACCACATTTCTCGCACAAATAATGATGAATCTGCTAGAAGGTTTGAAGTTGTGAGAAACCAAATCATTGAGCAGCTTATCATACCATGCCCTTGGGGCTTATTTAAGTCCATAAATGGATTTATGTAGTTTGCAAATATTACTTGGTTTATTTGGATCAACAAACCCAGGTGGTTGCTTCATATAGACATCCTCATCTAAATCTTCATGTAAAAAAGCATTGCTCACAGCCAATTGAGTAATATCCCAGTTAAAATTAACAACTAGAGAAAGGAGTAATATGATTGTAGTAGGTTTGGCTATTGGACTAAATGTCTCTGAATAGTCAATACCTTCTTGTTGGTGATATACTTTTTCCACAAGCCTGAATTTGTATCTGTCTATGGTGTCATCTGCTTTGTGCTTGATCCTATAGACCCACTGGCAACCAACAAATGTTGCAAGAAGGATCAAGATCAACAAGCGACCACCGCACACATTGGGCCTTATTTTAAAGATGTGTGTTCATCTATCATGGAAGTCTTCCATTTTTGGTCCTTAATAGCTTTTGAAAAACATGTAGGTATTGGTGGCGTAGTAACAGAGATCAAATTAGCTGACAATACATTATTTGTGTTATATACTTTTGGTTTAGAAATACCTGATTTTCCCTTGGTAGTTATATAATGAGAATTGGAAATAACAACTTTGAAAGTAGTTATATAGTCAGATTCAGCTGAATTAGTTTGTTCAGAAACCATAGTTGTAGATATTATGTCGTAGCGTTGAATCAGTCGTGATGTAGCCGAGTCGTCCGCCGTAAACCAAATTTGAGAACCGGTGCAAAGAGGTTTGTCAGATAACTTAATCGCTGAAGTAGGTGCAGTGGTATGACCAGATTGAAGTATTGTAGTAGACAAATATGTCATGGATACTTGCGGAAGCTCAAAGGAAACTGTGCTTCATTAAAAACCACATGTCTGGAGACATAAATTATCCCAGATTTTGGATTTAAACACCTGTAACCCTTGTTCATGGAACTGTAACCAATAAAAACACATTGAACACTTCTTGGTTACAATTTGTGAGCTGTATAATGCCTCAACCATGGAAAATATGATGGACCAAAAGTCTTCAAAAAAAGAACAGTATGAAGCTTTAAAAAACAATTTCTAAAATGGAGATATAAAACCGAGGCTTCTTATAGGTAATTTGTTGATAACATAATTGGATGTTTGAAATGAATCAACCCAAAAGGAATTTGATAAGCCTGACTGAATGAGAAGAGTTCTACAGTATCAACTATGTGCCTATTCTTAGATTCTGCTAGTCCATTTTGTTCAGGTGTATGAGGACATGAAACTTCAAGAATGATATACTATGAACACAAAGAAAATCTTTAAGTTCATTATTTAAGAACCCACCACCACCATCTGTTCTAATATTTTTGATAAAGCAATTCAATAACTTTTCAACCGTAGCTTTAAAATATAAGAAAATGGCTTTGAAATATAAAGGGTAAATCCAACAAAATCTGGAATTAATGGTCATCTACTATATTGACATAATACCTAAAACCACTAGTAGATGTTACAAGACTTGGACTCCATCATTCCATATGTAGTAATTCCAGAGGAGTGCTTGCTCTAGTATTAGACAAAGTAAAAGAAAGTTTATGACATTTTCCTAACTGGCATTCATTACAGAAAGTTGAACTTTTGACAACATGAGATAAAGCTAAAGAATGACACAATTTTTGAAGAACTTGAAAAGATGGATGTGCAAGTCTTCTATGCCAAGTGGAAGTCAAAAGCGTAAATACTTGATAAAGATTGAGGAGAACAAGACTTGAGAAACTTCATAGGATATATACCATCTTTATGTTGCCCTTGTAAAATGATCCTCCCAGATGAGAGATCTTTAACAGAGAAACCAAGAGCATCAAAGGTGATTGAAGAAGTGTTGTCACTTGTGAACTTATGAATAGATAACAATTTTTGTGATGACTTAGGTACGAGCATAAGATTAAGTCATCACAAAAATAGTTCAAATGAAAGTCAGAATAAGAAGTAGGCTTGGTAGTAGAACCAATATGTGTAACTTCCATACCTTCATCATTTGTTGCTTCAATTTCCTCAGTACCTTCAAAAGGAGTAGCATGTTGTAATTCATTCTCATCATAAGTAATGTGATTATTTGCTCTTGAATAAGCATACCAAGATTCCCCCCCCCCCCCAATGATATTAGCAGTTGCAAGCATAACATTGTGATTCTGAGGTGCATAACAGTTTTGATATGCAAAATTCACCCGTGTCTACAATCTGGAGCAAGATGACCACCTTTGAGGCAAATCTGACAGATCTTGTTAGGTGGTGGAGCAGTAGAGGTCGAAGTATGATGCATAATGGGATTAGGTCTTGCAGAGATATTAGGAGAAAAATTGGAGATAGGATGCCTGTGGAAATGATAATAACCACTAGGTTGATAATAAAAAGGTGGTCTAAAAGATGAGGAATGAGGAAATGAAGTATAACCTCTACCTCTGCCTCTAGCATATGAGAAACTAGGTTTAGTGTTAGCAGCAAATGCTTTGTAATTAGCTTCAGAGATGAGATCTTTCTGCTTTGTGGTTACAACTATTTCCTCACTGAGAAGTAGGTTATGTAATTCCTTAGAAGTGACAGGAGGACTACAAATGCGAATAGAAGTGGCAAATGAGATATAATCGGGTCCCAAACCATTGAGAATGATATAACTAATTCATCCTTTAAAATTCTAGATCTAGCAGCAAATAATTCATCCGTGACCTTCTTGATTTTACTAAGGAAATTAGAGACTACCGATCCAAGCCTAAGAGATAAAAGCTTAAGACGTGATTGAGTCTAATGTGTGGTAGAATTGCGAGCAAACCTGGATTCAATTGCTTCTCATAGCTCATTTTAAGTGTTTGGTCAAGCAACGTATGCAATAACATAATCTGAGATTAAGGATTGATTCCAGAGAATCAAAGTTGTATCATCATCGTGTCATGCTAAGTTACCAGGACTTACAACATTGTCGATTAGATAAGGTGGACAAGGTAGAGATCCATCAAGAAATCCAAGAACCTTGTATATCTTGATAAAAAGAAGAATAATGATTTCCAAGTGAGAAAATTATCTTTCTTGAGTTTGTAAGAGAGAATTCAGAAATTTGATTAAGAGGAATTTGAGGAATTCTTGATTCATAAACCGCCATTAGAATGAAGATGGATAAACTGAATACTGTAAAGAGAACAATGAAAGAAGCGAAAATGATCGATGATTCTAAAATTAAAGAATAAAATTGGTGAAAAAATAAAGTAGATCTAAAAAAATTTGATTATTAATGAAATAGTTGTAACGAATATAAGATTGAATTATTAGAACTCGTAAGGCTTACTCATGAAAGAGAGAAATGAAAGAGAGAAGACCACCGGACAAAATGCATCCGTTCTTAGACCGACACTTGGACCAATAGGAGAAAGATTACGAGAACATGACACAATACACAAGATCAAATGTAAACAAAATGTAAACCAGGACATTCTACAATTATATTGAACAAACAAAAAATGTAACTTGTAGTGTAGTCAACTCACTTGCACATTTTTGGAGGAGAAATATTTCAGAATTAAGTGGTTCTCATAGTGGAAATCACCAAACCAAAATGTTCTTTTTGTTACCTCTTTCCCGCTGCAACTAGTTATGAAATTAGATACGAGTACGACACTTATACATTGTAGCAGATATTCATTTCATCCTCGCGATCAATTCAGTGAATATTTGGGCCGACCGAGCGAAGCGAGGAGGACCCTTGTGTCAATGTGAACGTGACTTTTTTTTCCAATTAGACACAAAAGATTGGATTTGGTTCAACGATGAAAGGACGACACTGCCCCTCTAAATCAAATTTTTTTTTCCTTGGGACATTTTCGTAAATAAACCAAAGAGGAAGGAAAATAAGGTATTATATACTCCCTCCGTCCCAAATTAGTTGAGCCAATTGGTTTTAAATTTTGTCCCACAAATAGATGAGCTATTTCACTAATAAGGGGATATTTCTAAAACTACCCTTTTAATTGATTATTTGTACTATAAGAAATATGTATAATTTGATAGTCATGTTTATATTCGTTACGTAGGTGTTTTAAAATGCTTTTTAACGGTACAAAGTTTAAGAAAAACCGTGGTATAGTTTAAGAGATAAATTATTTCTAAGTTTTACAAGTTATTATCCATAAGGGCATACTTGTAAAAAATACTTAAACATACTCCCCTTTTCTCCTTGCCTTAATAATTGTCAAACTACAAATGGCTCAACCAATTTGGGACGGAGGGAGTATTTGTAAATAAACCAAAGAAGAAGGGCAACTAGATATAAGAGCCAAATTTTATTATAATTCCTTATGTATCATATTTCTTTAGGGGTACAATTGGCAACCAAACTTTAATATAACATATCTACAAATCCGTGCCTTGGAATTATACAAATTTTATCTCGTTGGAAAGCTTTTAAAAAATCTCCGCAATGACTACAAACAATAATATCAAATTTAGAGTTTTTACGAAAAATTCAGAGATATTTATCATTTTAGGCACAATTTTGAAAATAAATGGATATCCATTATGCAAACTACCACAAAGGATACATAATACTTTATGTAAGGCACAATTTTTTTTACATTCCAATTGCAGCAGTGTTTTCTTTTTTCTTAGATCGGCCCTCCCCACGGTCATCTAGTAAAATCTTGTATAGTGACATATAATTTAAATTTCATACATATCATGTGACTTGATATGGATGAAGTCACATGATATCATGGGTTGTGAATGCATGTAATTTAAATTAATGACATATCTATATTATAAGGGACAATGGTGTTTTTCCCTATGGACGGTTATCTATATTTCAGACATATAAAAGACGGTCACGATTCATCTAAATAGGGATATTATAAGAGACAATTGTGTTTTTCCCTATGGACGGTTATCTATATTTCAGACATATAAAAGACCGTCACGATTCATCTAAATAGGGATACAATTTGGCATGATAAAATGCTATCGACATAGTGCCACGTGGTTTCCTATTCTACTCTCTCCCTCTTCCTGAATAAAATCCGGAAGAAAAAAACGCACAAACGAAATAAATGTCCAACCGATTAAATTACGTTTCAAATTGAAGCTCTAAAAACGTAACGGAATGGACTCTCATAAGCCTATGCGTATCTAGAAATCAGTCCAACCGATCGACACATTCCAGGTAAGACTCAAATTAAGGTTCTTATATCTTACTCCCAATTTTGGGTTTTGTTTTTTTCTATTAATCCCTAGATTTCTTATTCGCATTTCTTTTTTACAGCTATTGATTCTCGATTCGTTGTTGTTATCCTGATTCCCAATTTTGGGTTTGCAAATTTGGTGCGGTTCCAGTGTTGCTTCACCTGTGCAAGGTCATTTTTTTCAACCTTCATTCGGTTGATTTTTAGGGTTCGGTGCATAGATATTCCCATTTTCGTTTACATTTCAGTTCCTTTAAGTATTATTGTTTTTTTTTTTCTTGGGTGTTTAAGGTGCCTTTTGATCATTTCAATTATAGGTAACTTATCTGATTATGTTCATCCATGAAATTACATTTGTTTAACTAGATTGTGGTGCATGTATATCATGGATCGCGGTGTGGTTCAATACGTTCCATTTTGATTGTATATTTCAGTTTCATGTATTACCTTCATATTGGTGTTCAGATTATCGAAGCATTACTGAGGTAATATTTCTAAAATCTTTCGGATACATGCCTTTGAATGAATGAGATTCTAGCTGACATGGTTTATGAGCTTCCTATAACAATTGGGTTTGGGTCTTTCATTTTCTTACGACCATTTTAAGTCAATTTAGGTACGGACGGTAGCTTGGTGAATTGTCAAACCTACACTAAACTTATTTCTGTAAAGTTGGGTTTCTTCTATTTTCCATTTGTTTGTTATGCTAAGTTCATGTCTACTTTGCTACTTGAGTTACTGATATTTCTGTTTTTACCGATGGACGATGGTGTTTTTACCTATAAGAACATTACACAGACCAAGCAGATCATGAGTACAATGAGTTCCATAAGAAAAATACATCATGGGTTTGCTTTCAAGTAGATATTTTGTTGGTCTCCGTGTTTTATAGTACCAACTTTTTTCCTAAGGATGACTTTGTTAAAGTTTTTTATTCAATAGGTAATTCAATGTGCTCTTTTTCTTTTTAGTTTTTTTTCCTTTCCATCAAAATGATATTTGTCATACTTCATGGGCAATTTCACATGAAGCATGGTTTTTCTTTGCTAGGTTCTGTACTACTGATCCTTCTGTGAGTTCAACACAGAAAACTATCTTGCTTACTTTTGGATGCAAACATCTAATAGGCAGTTAATATGTGATATCTATAAACCCCTGTTTTTAATTTCTGTAAGATGAGTTTGTTAAAGTTGATTTAATTAGTACAGAGAGTGTTTAGTTATGTGCGGAAGAGAAATATTATTGCTTGGAACACCATGCTTCGGGGTATACAATAATGGGTAGATATTTAGAAGCGTTCAAGTTGTTCAAAACTATGGGCATTAAACCCATTGTTATTTTTATTAATGTCTTTCCCACAATTGTGGGATATCGGAAGAGTTCTGTTGTTCTTTATCGGTTGCTTCTTAAATTGATTACTGATCATATTAGTAATTTGTTTGTTGTGAGTATGCCGATTTTCATGTTTTCGTGGCTAGGTGACTTTGATATCACTAGATAAGTTTCTAATTTTTCTAGAGTGAGGAGTATTGAGATTTGGAATACAAGGATTGGTGGGGTATGCACAAGATGACCTTTATGGTAAAGCTCCCCAGATGTGATTGATAGTTAATATATCTCAATAGCCATTATTTTAAAAGCCATAAGAGATTGCACGTAAAAGGCTCATGTTTCTGATTTCATTTTTTTATTGGGAAAGGTATCGACTCACTTCCTTTCATGGTTTATCGCCTTTCAGCATTAGTTTGTGTGTGTTAAGGTGGTGGACTTAAAGTAACTGTTGTTGCAGGCCCCTCTAGGACTAACTGGTAAGTGCAATAGACTGAGTAGTGGTCTGTAAATGTGGAAAAATAGCAAGTACTTGGGTGGATTAAAATTGTAATGACCTAATAAGTTAGACAGAGCGTTACTTAATGATTTTGGTAAATGTTTGAGATAAATTAATAATTTGACAATTGACATAATAGTTTATCCAGAACATTATTGGAATCATTTAATAGTTTTTCAGGAATAAATTAGATTGTAACTGCAAAAGAATAAAAATAATTTGGCATTAGTACATTTCCATGACATTCATTTATCTCTTTCCTTTGCCATTCCCTACTCGACTCTCAGATCCAAATCCTTGCTTCCCTCAAAAGGGTATCAAATTTCTATCTGTTTAACCTAACTTTGTTGACTTAATGGTTATGTGCACGTTAGTAGTACCATTTTGGAGAGTTTGGGTAGTAGACGTATGCACGTTAGTAGTACTAAACAAGAACAAGGGAAGCGACCCTTAGATTAGAGTCTGATTGTCGATTTCCTCTTAGTTCTCGACGTCAGTCTGGTGGATGTTCACTTACGGATTTAACGTCATGGATTTCTATCCAAAATAGAAAGTTCGCTAACTCATAGATGTCTAGAAGTTAAAACTAAGCTGCGGAGAAGAAAATAGGTGATTCGCAAACTTGAACTAAAGTTAGTACAAGACAGTACATGTCGGCATCTAATTCTGCTTTAGGTGCATGCAATTTCACCTGTTACATTACAAGTTTAAAAACAATGGTTTATTTAATAAATGTAATAAGCGATTGCAAAAAAGTTACTTTACACTGTCTAAGTTAAAGAGATGTGTTGTTTCTGCATTCTAGCGTTGAATAATAAACTTTATCTATACTTTTGTAGTTTGTGGCCGAGAAGTTTCAACGGATCCACATGGACATGGCAGACCTGTTGGGTATGAAAAGAAGAAGATGGTGAGCGGATTGCCACTACAGCAGTCCAGGAGAAATAGAGCATACAAAGTTGTCACTACAAGTAACTAAAATATCCTACCCAACATTTAAAATCACAATAACTCGGTTGATCTACAAACACCAATTTGTGTAGATTGGGACTGATCTATTGCCAACTGTTTCATTTTGTCTATGCAAAAATCGTCCTCTACATCCTACAGGTAAACCATGTTACACGTGTTGTTTGCAAAGGTATTTAGTATTACATTTCCTTACTTTCCCAACATGTCGAATGCAGATGTATCGGGTTTCCTAAGATATACCCATCGCCAACATCCAGCTGCTTCAAAGGCACGGTGGCCAGCCGTGCCGAATGCCTGAACTCACAATTGAGATGTTAGTTATGTATTATCTGCCGTTAACATCGTTATATTCGAAAGTTTACTGCATCGCCCTATATACATATTCTATGTTTTGCAATGTAGGGTATCATGGAAATGATTATGCCCAACCTGTTGTGCATTATTACTGAGAAATTCACTCTATCCTCCACAAATGCTTACTTGACAGAGAGGGCGAGTCTGTCGGCATCAAATGAGGAATGAGGATATGAGTACCATCACAACACAATCTTGGACGTTCTCCGGGGAGGCTTGACAAGGTATCTTAATGCAGTTAAAATGCATTAAGTTACATATGGAGACTCAGTTGCTCGGGAAATCTATCCATCTGAGGTTCAAAATCATTTAAGTTTTGATGGGGATCTCCTTCAAGAGTTAGAATCAATCGCCAGTTTTCTGACTTTGTTCGGATATCAAAATTGTGAAGTCAAACTGCTCTCTACTCGAATAATTACTAGAAAAATGTTCTGCAATGGTCCTGCTTATTTGTTTCTTTGACAAGAAATTTACACTGCACCTTACAGTATATAGATAAAAAATATATCTCCCCCCCTTTAATAGCAACAAGGGATTGCAAAACTTAGGTAAATATAACCGTTGGATCTCCAAACTTTAAAATTTCACCGTTAGATTTCACAAATAGAATCTCCCCCCTTTAATAGCGACAAGGGATTGCAAAACTTAGGTAAATATAACCGTTGGATCTCCAAACTTTAAAATTTCACCGTTAGATTTCACAAATAGAATTCCGTGTGAACTATTGTTATTGTCCGTTAGATCATTACACTTCATATTTCTTTTCAGCCGTTAGATTTTAAAGAAAAAATGGTATAAAGAATGTTTACAGGGATATAAAAGTAAATGCACTTTTTATATATATTTAAAAATCTCATATCTTTTAAACTACACATCGGATTTTTGTAAATTTTATATATTTAGAAAGCCCATTAAATTAGCTACGCAATGAGCACAAATAATGATATCAAATTTTTGTTTTTCAATTTTTTTTTATACGTCTTCGAATCTTATATGTTTTCTCCTTAAAAGTTACACATGGTTTAAAATTAGACATAACTTAGAAAAAAATTGAAAAAATTTACAAGAAAAAAAACAAAACAAATGATTGATTCTTAAGTATAAACAACGATTAATTTTCAAATAAAAATATGTTGTCGAATTACTACCAAATTATTTGGAAAGTAGAAAAATAACATCGTCGACGTGCAACGCACGTGCTCACTACTTGTGAGATGTAAACCCAACAGACTATCCAAATGTCTGCTGGCAAATTCCATTTCTTTTCTTCTTATCAGAATAGAAATATGAGCTTATCAAAATTTTGATGGAACAATAGTCAAAGCACTAATCGGAAGTATTCTCTTTTAGTCCTTGGTCGAACTTCCATAATGTTGTTGCATCAATATCTTCGCTAGATAGTATTTATGATAACTGATTATGGGTAGATAAATACTGAACAGACCAAAGCTGTCACACTTCACAAGAGCAATAACAATCCCGTGCCGTGACGGCACGGGTCATATCCTAGTCTATATTATAAGGGACAACGGTGTTTTCCTATGTGGACGGCTATCAACATTTTGGACATATAAAGAACGGCTCGGATCGATAGATTTGCAGGTTTCTAAATTTTGGGAAGATTTACATTTGGGGAATACAAAGGACGGTTAAGATTTAAACCACCAAAACATAAAGATTTAAACAAAATTTTGGGAAGATTTTAAGATTTGAACCCAAGAAAAAACGTAACGCATGTTTTAAAGACCTTTTCTCTCGCCATTAACTCAAAATGCCAATGAATGTTTTGATAGCTGCAATTCTTTCTTGGTGTTCGGTTTAATTCACTTCTGCAACCCAAACCTCCCAGCATTTAGGTTTGATTCTCTTTTCTCAATTCTTCTTAAAATTTGTTAAAAGTTCAATCTGCGCATGATTAAATTCCATAATTATTGTGGTTTTTGTTTTTCCCAGCTAAAAACTATCAATAAGGGAAATTTCTTGGGTGGTGTAAACTCAATGAAAGGAACTTCTTTCTAGGTAATTTTTTTTTTTTTTTTTTTTTTGATCAAACCTTTCTAAGTTTAAGTGAACTAAAATAATTTTTCCCTTCAATTGTTTGTGATAATGCTTCACACAAATAATTTGTATAATGCTATCTAGGTAAACCAATTCCTGGCCGTTTATTGTTTTTGTCTTATGAAGGTATATATGTTCCAAAATATGGCCTTGGTTTTCCTGTTTTGAACCCTTTTTCCCTTGAAAAAAATAAAATAAAAGACTTGGTGACTTGGTGTTCCTGTTAACATGCAAGATGGTTAGTATTTTCTTAGTTTTTAAGATATTGGGTTATCTTAAATTTCACATTTTTAGTACTACAACTAATTATAAATTCTCTTAAATTACGGTTTTTTTGCTCCCTAATTGTTATTTTGTACTACAACTAATTATAAATTCAATACAGATTGCTGCATGAGATCGTTCCTAGAAAACTAGTTTACAAATTAGGTGGTTGAGATAAACTCGAGAGTGGTTGTTGGCTACATGGCTGTTAACACAACAAATTTAGGTTGCGGCCGCAACCTACATCAACGATAGATGAACACAGTAATCTCTTATTAACTGCACCCAAAATTTTACAGTAGCTCAATGCATTATGTGCATAATTTCACCCCCCCGTCTTAGCTAAAGTAGTACAAAGCATGTGGCTTCTTTTCGTTTTTTTAGATGTCTTGAATTTGAATTTTATGTTCACTTTTTTTATAAGACAGTATGTTTTAAATTGTTGGTTTAGATTGGAGTTCCGTCTTTAGAAAAGGTCTTACTTATAGATATCAAACTTTAGCATTCCTTTATGGATGATTTTTTTGTTTTTGTTACTATTGGTAAAAAATTTAATTTACAGGAAATTCGGTGTAGGATTGCAGGTGGGCATCAAGCCAACAAGTATCTGAAGGGTCACATAATTTAGTTAAGAATACCTAGGCTTAATTCATCGAGGGCAGTTATCTCTTGACCGCGAGCGATTTTTAGAGGTTGGTGTTCTCATGTTATGTTTGACTAGATGCAATATTATTGATGACGAATTTCAAAGCACGCTAAATCTAGATAGTGCCATCGTCATAATTTCTTGATTTTATTTCTTTACCATTTCGTGAAATACATTTATGAATATGATCCGAGCTTATAAATAGGTAATTGAAAAACATTTCTGAGTATGATCAGAGCCTACAAATGGGTTTGAAAAACATTTCTGAGTATGATGAGAGTCTATATATTGGTCCATAAACATTGAGCTACACGGTTGAAATAATTTGTGATCAAGTATTGAATAAGGTGAATGCATCCCCAACGAGTGGTGCAGGTTGCCATGCATCCGCATGTAGTCATGTACCCAGTAGCTCAAAACCATGATAGCAAAATATGCTTTTATAGTGGATTTAATGTGCTTATCATATAATTTTGCTAAGGTTTTTACAATTTCATAAACTAAGTTATGGAATTTAGTCATAACGTGGCCTCAAACATACTTAATATGCTCATTTGAATTAATAGGTAACGTTTTCAGTCAACCATCAATTTGAGAGGTAGAAAATATATGTATGGTCCTGTGATAGAGAGTTGTATTAAGTTATTAGGGAGTCAATCAAGGCTTTGAGAATTGGAGGTCGGTAGTTGCAATGTAGAGTGATTAGAATTCTGCTTCCAAAGGTCATCCATTTGATAAATCTTGCTCCAAGAAGTTGCATATTGTATATAATAATTTGGCGAAACCTAAAAGTTCAAATATTCCATTTAAATGTCTGAACTTTTCTTCATGGTTCTTTCTCCATCATGTACCATGTAGCAGCCAAATGTGAAGACAGACGATCGAGTTGAGTATTGTCTTTAACTCCCTTGAATGCTTTCTTTTAAGAAATGATTTTTTTGGAGTTGATTCTGTAGTTGTTAAATATGTAGTTGAGACTTTAGTCTGTGGGTAGGTGTAATACTGAGTGTTTTAGTATTAATAGGAAACAATGTTTTTAGTTGTTTAATTTTGTGACAATCTTACTGGGAAGAGGTGCAACTGACCTAGATTACGCTTTGTTAAGCATCAATGACTATACTTGCAATTCGGCCAGTTCCAAGTTCCTTTATACCGCAACATGTAGTAACATATAACATCTCTATTTGTCATTGCATTTTGACTTTATCATCCTTTCATTAGCCAAATCCTCGCATTTGGTAATTGCAGCATTTGCACTTCAAGCTACTCTTTGATTTTCACAATACAAATGTGGAACTAATATTTTTGTCAAACCATACAGGACAACTATTGTAATTCATGCTTTAAAAAAAATCCCTTCGATAGTTGCATGTTTATCTCAACAAAAGAATTTCTTAACACCAATCCCCTTATGCAGATAGTCGCAAACATTATCGGTGTGGAATGAGCTATCCTAAATAGTTGGCCAGGCTTATGGGTTGGTTCTGACCTGTCGTCATTAATCTTTTAAGTTCCTTTCAAAGAGGCTACAAAATGGTGTATTTTTTCTATTTTTTTGCAAAGATAGTTGAAATGTCAAAGAAGAAAGGAACGATGATTTTGTACGTGACAACACAATCGACATTCTGCATTTGGTATCTTACACCTATTCAAACAAAAATGCATGACTCCCTTATTAATTGGATGCTTCACAGTTTTTTTGTTAATTATCAGTCCCTAACCTTGCATTAACAACAAATTTAAGTCACAGTTTGACTTAGAGGTTATCAAAGAAAAAGGAAAGAAAAAGAAGAAGAAAAAAAAACAGCAGAAATATGGGCCTGAAAACCTTACGGATATTGGAGCTGATATTTGCAACAAACTGGAACTGGATAAATGAAAATCTAACCTGCCAAGAGAAATTCTCAGCTGTTAAGTGACGTTTGATTTCAATATTAATTCTTAGGTTTGGTTAGGCCACACTAAGCAGTAAAGCAACCCAAAGCCCGTGCCGTTACGGCACCGGTCATATCCTAGTCCATGACAATTGTCATCACCATGTTCTATCAACCATGCATTGGTTGCTATAAAATTGAAATGAGTTCGACTGTAAAATGCTCATTCACCTTAGTAAGTTATCATGTACATTTACAGTCCTAAATATTTACCACCATTACTACTTGGTAGTACACTGTGTATTCAATCTATTTTTAATACAAAAAGTGACAGAATAAATTAAAGTAGCTTTGTTTTTGAACTAAATACATAAAATATTATTAGCACGAGTAGCTAAACGAGGTGTATAGACTATAGAGTTCAATCAAGCCAAGAGGTAATCGTCCATTTTGATCGCTTCAAGCCTTCAAGATGCGTTTGGATGTTTAAAGAACATATATTGATATTATGATTATTATCATATCTATGAAAACTCGTTGAATTTAATTAGTCTTGATTTCATAACATTTGAAATCCCTTGTGAAAATTATCTCCCATGGGTGTTCGATGATGTGTTGCATCTGGAAGTGAAAAACCTTGGTCATATGATCAATGGTGGAGATAGTGCGTCAAACGAACGTGTCAACATTGTAATTTGCTTGCGTCGTCGTATCTCTGCAACCCTAAAAGATGAGTTACGAAGTTAGAGACCTCATAAAACTATGGAATACAGTAGAACCTATATATAAGAATAACCTTGGGACCATATAAAAATATTCTTACATAGAAGTTATTCTCTTATATAAAGGTAATATTTACAAAGATTAAGCTAATTTGGAACCATGATTTTTTATTCTTATATGGAGTGTATCCTTTTATAGAGTATTCTTATATGGAGGTTCTAGTGGGAGAGAAAGACCATTCTAAAGTGGTTACCCTACCAAAAATTTGTAATCAATGGATTTATATGAGATTTCAGTATTTTAGCCGCTTATAATTCTGAGTTGTACAAAATTGATGTTCAATTTGAGATGTGCAGTGAGCCGCTTTCAAAAGAATTTAAGCTAGAGAAGACGCTCATTATTTTTCACTTTTCGCATATTGTACTATGGTTAATGTATCGTACACGCCGTTTTATGCGGTATTCTGATCTGGTATGTTGTCTTCTCTTAGCTGAGAAAAATAACGAATTGTTGCTGAAAAATCATGAATCTCGCCCTTGTGGTTCTGCTCCAGTTATATAAGTAAATAAGGCATTGCATTATGGGGCATCGACACGATCGTGGTAAACAACAAGATTATCATGGAAAGAAACGAAACGTGGAGGTCGTATGCATATAAATGTCAGTAACTATATGTATAACAAAAATATAGAAGCGAGGGAAAAATATGAGAAGGAATCATATTTTAATCTTCATAAGAAAGCTGACCATCCCCGCAAGAAGAATTATCAAGGTTGTCATCGTTGTGGTTATACAAACCATTGGTATAAAGCATGCCGCACTGCTTCACATTTTGTGAACCTCACGCATGATGAAATCTCAAAAGAAAAATGAAGCAAACATCAAGATGAATTTAGCAGACCGCAATATTTGTATAGAATCTCCAGAGTCAAAGGTTTCCAATCTTGCTAGACACTAAGTACCAGATCGGATTTGGAAAGTTTGTTGGGGTTCATTTAGTGTAAATTAACGTTATAATTTCCGGTTCTTGTATGTTTGGTATCTTGTATTCACCTCGTTTTGGTGTTTTTGCTTGTACTAATATTTTTTGGTTTGAATATGTATAACATGTAACATGCAGGGGTCTAACAACCACACCCAACAATTCGTTTGGCAATCTGAGAGGACTTACTCCAATATACTTTCTAGAGAATCAACTAGACAAATCGGACTCAATCTAGAGTAAAGTATATCAAAGAGTTTAATATCTCTAACTCTTAATTCAACTGCAAGAACGGAAATCATGAGCCCGATGGAATATAAGAGAAGTAACTTGAACGGTACCAAAGACCAATGTTCAAGTGTCAATCAATTTAAATCAACAACCAAAGGTTGGATATTCTAATTGATTGATCCTAATGCACAACCTGTGATATTTCAATTATATAACAAAATATAATGCGGAAAAGAAATAACACAGATACCGGAATTTTGTTAACGAGGAAAACCGCAAATGCGTAAAAAACCCGGGACCTGGTGCGGTTTGAACACTACACCGTATTAAGCCGCTACAAACTCTAGCCTACTACCAATTAACTTCTAATGGACTGTAGTTGAACCCTAATCAATCTCACACTCGATTCAAGGTACAAATTCGCGTTCCTTACGCTCCCGATCCCAGGATACTACGCACTTGATTCCCTTAGTTGATCTCACCCACAACCAAGAGTTGCTACGACCCAAAGTCGAAGACTTGATAAACAAATCTGTCTCACACAGAAAAAAGTCTATAGATTGAATAAATCTGTCTCCCAGAAATACTCAAGAGTTTTTGTTCCGTCTTTTGATAAATCAAGGTGAACAGGGAACCAATTGATAATCCTGGACTTATATTCCCCGAAGAACATCCTAGTATTATCAATCGCCTCACAATAATCTTAATCGACTAGCGAAACAAGATATTGTGGAATCACAAACGATGAGACGAAGATGTTTGTGATTACTTTCTTGCCTATCGGAGAAATTAATCTCGAGTCAATTATTTCAATTATACTCAATACGATAGAATCGGGCAAGATCAGAACACGCAACTACAAAGAGAATAGTTGGGTCTGGCTTCACAATCCCAATGAAGTCTTTGAAGTCATTAACCTACAGGGTCTCGAAGAAACCTAAGGTTAAAGGAGAACAGAGACTCTATTTTATGCAACTAGTAACACACAGGGAGGTGTGGGGGATTAGGATTCCAGCCTAGAGTTCTCCTTTAAATAGTTTTCAAATCAGGGTTTGCAATCCAAGTTACCTTGGTAACAAAGCATTTAATATTCATCGTTAGATGAAAAACCTGATTCAACCAAGCTAATATCTTTCAACTGTTAGGTCGAACTTAACTTGTTACACACAAATGAAATGTACCCTCATTTAGGTTTATGTAACCGTACCCAAACGTGTGCACCATGTTGGCTCACAAATAGTCAAGCGAGGTTAGCCATATGATTACTCTCATATCAACCTTATTCATCTTAACCATAACTAGTTCAAATGACTCAAAGGAAACTAGTTAAAGAGCCGCTCAATTGCTATATTCTCATAGAAGTATACAAAAACACAATTGAAGCAAAATCGGTTTGATTCACTCGAATCAATTCATGAACATTTTAGCCACCGTTTGCAAAGATTGCATTCCTTATTATATAAATGTTTATGTTCATGTTCATAACCGATTTTATAACTTTAACCTTTAAGTATGCAAACGGGTAAGCATACTTGAAATACCCGGACCAAGATTGGGTTTCGCCAGTACGCAAACGGGTACGCGAACTTTCAATCCAATGCAGAAATTCTCTTGACATGAACTTGTACACCAAAGACGCAAACTGCACGCATACTTAGGTTCCCGGATTTCTCAAACCAACAGTACACGCGAACGGGTGCGTATACTATGGTTCCCGGACATGGATTACATATGTGCAAGAGTGCACAACATGACATATCCAATAATGGTTAAACTCTTATTTCAATCATTGAAACTTTCTTAGAGGATGACAATAGCCGTTTTCACACACTATTAGCATCAAAGCAATTTTCAAGATATTGAAATAATCATAACGAAACATTCCAAGACTACACCAAATGATTGTATCACACAAACCATGTAAGATGTTACTCGGCAATTTTCACATGATAAAAGATGAACTTGGTCGAAGTGAAAGCATTCCAACACATAATTCGAGAAATATGTAAGCGAGATAAACTCATCTCGAAATCTCAAATGTGTATATAGAAAACTATATCGTAATACGACATATGTCTCAATATAGGAGATAAAGTATAAATAGACTTTCCAAGTGATAAACGAGTTTTGGTCTCCACATACCTTTTGTCGATGAAGTTCCACAAGCTCCCCTTAGTAGTTCTTCGTCTTCAAATGATGAACGCCGTGAAGTCTAAGCTCAACTACACAATCTATGTCCTAGTCCGAGACATCTATAAATAGATTAGAAATCAAGACTTATAGTTTTGATCACTAACATTGACAAACATGCTTGAGATAGCAACGCATGCGAGTTCGACCGAGCAGTGCTCTAACAATCTCCTCCTTTGTCAATTTATTGACAAAACTATCAATACATATGGATTACAAAATAATTAAAAATTGTAGCTTCTCATCCAAATGCTTGATCTCCTTGGCATCTTCAACACGACTCGAAAACTTCGTCACCTCCAAGTACTCCATGATTCTAAACGTGTTCAACTCAGCATCATAGTTGTTGAAGATCCGTAGCTATAACAATGAGAAAACAAATGTTCTCGATCATTGTTATACATTGTCATAGTATTATTACACAACATCAAAGTTCAATTGTATCACAACTTTGACAACAATACTATGGTGATATGTATCACTCCCCCTTAGTCAATACTTCATCTCTACATGAAAAGCACTCCCGCTTACATAATGATCCGTAAACCATATGTATTTGTAGTATGAAACGACGTATTAATTCTCCCCCTTTTTGTCAATATAAATTGGCACAGGTACGAAAACTAGTGGGATCCTCATGAAATTTTCATAGAGATACTTCATGACCAAAAGAGAATAACATACCAACTTATTTAGATGCAATCATAAAGCCGAAGCTAACTGCATTCATCAAGGATTTTATAAATATACAAGATAACCCCTATAATATTCCACAACCGCACTCCCCACAAAGATTTGGCAATAAATCACAAGTTCAAAAAGAACTCTCCCCCATAATATGTCATTCCTGAAATAACAACAAAGACGACCTTGCTTTTACAAGAAAAGAAGGATTTCTTTGGACATAACCAAATCACATGAAAACATGGATTTGAATCCAAAAATCTCAATTGAATCAACCACAAAAATGATCAATTCAATTGGTCTTGCTCGACACAAGAGAACTTACGGAGCAACACAGTATATGCACAAAAATGTGGATCGGAGATCGACCAATACTGCAGAATATACAAGGATTCATCCTATTTTTCAACACTATATGCACAATGACATATAATAGACTTAATCCTTGTAAACAAAAGTTTTATCCTTTCTTCCATCAAAATAATGACATAAAAGGCTTTAACTTTTGTTTGTCAAAAGTTCATTCTATCTTTTATCAATACTTTCATACCGACATAATAGAGATAACTATAACTTTTGAACAAGTATGGGATAGTCACGGGTTCACGGACGTAAACAACATATCCCATAACAATTTGCAATATTTATAATCATAAAGATTAAAATTGCAAAAATCATCTTCCAAATAACTTAGAATTTAAATAAATAAATCTAAAATCATTGAAGATGAAAACGTTGGAAATAGCTATGTGTACTCACAATAATGGTTATTACAAACCCTATTAATCCTTCTAAAAACATAAGAAATAAATTCTCATAAGAAGTTTCCTAGATATCAAGACAAACTCGTAATGCACATATAAGATGATTTGTCCTTACAGGGTAGAATCAATCTCTTTCGCACGGATTTACACCAAGAATAGCTATCAAAGGCGTATAAAAATATTTTCAAAGAAGAACATCCAAAGCCATTAATGACCATGCACCATAGTTCACACAAGATGATTGTGAACATTCAAGAATCCCAAAGTAATGCGTACTACTTCCCATTCTTGAACTTCCTTCTTTGTGATTCACCAAAAACATTCTTTTAAAAGTTACAAATGAGCTTAGAAGAGTAGTACTCCAAGAATCCAAGTGCCCAAGTCCAAGAGAAGTGGAACAGGTGCGACGAAACGGAACAAAACACTCAAAAACAAGAGATGGGACAATTACCAGTCTTAACTCATCCAAATTCAAGAATTCTTATCTCCATTTTGAAGAGAATTCAAATATGAAGAGAATTCAAAAAGAATGAGGTCATTCCGAGTTCGGACGAAGAAGATACGGCCAAAACAGGTTTATCGAATATGACGTCTACAGGCAAGTATGCATACTGGTATGCAAACGAATTTTCATGACCTGGGGCAGTATGCAAACTGGTATGCGTACTAAAACCCCTCGATTTTGATTTTAAATGATGTTATGCATACTTGGTATGTCTACCATAAAGTCCAAACATCCCGAACAATTATTTTCATACCTAACATTTAATAACCTTAAACACGTATCAAGTTAGGTAGAAATGAACGATAAGCAAGGTACATGAATCATTATAAATACACTAAGCAAATAAAAACACAAATCTTGCTCAAGTTTATAGACATACCTTTTTAGAAGAATCCAATTGAATTCTGCAGCCTTACCGAACATACTCTGTGCGCCCCAATTTGGAATGTATTGCATATCTTGAGAATATGTTCGGTTTTGGAAATTCCTTGGTGTCCAAACTTCCTTGTCTATAAATACTTGAAGTTTGCATTTTAGCAAACTAATCCTTCGTGACAGCAAACTTCCTCGGTTGTGTTGTTATTATTGAAGCCGCCTATTCGGAGAGGAGAGTAACCTAATTAGGCGAAATCTCTTACGGCGCTCGCCTTTAAAGTCTTCTTTGGGATTGAGAAGCTCTATTAGTACCGTTGGTGGGAAACTAGATAATTACGGTTTATCTTGTGTTTTCGATTGATTTGATTGACTAACGGTGGTTGAACTTTGATTTCACCTAGTTTGTTTATGCTTGAGAATATTCTCTTCTTATATAAGATTCACTCAAACTAGATCAAGTTTCGGCCGGGGATCTTTAGACTGTTTGTAGATCTAAAGACGTCTTGTGATAATCCATTGTTAACAGACTCCGTTCTGTGCGTGATAGATCACAAGAGATTCAAGTTGTTGTTGTGTAGGCGTTTATTGAAGATTTAAGAAGATTTGAAGACAAAGAAGATATTGAAGATTTCTGATTTGGGGTTCATAATTTTTGGTGTGCATAATACTTGTTTTTCAGTATAGAGGTGTGGTAGATTTGATTGATTAATTGTGTAGATCGGCATCAATACAATTCTTTGTGATTAAAAATATTAATTGCAAAATCTTAACAATTACCTTTGGTAGTTGAGAATAAGATAGATCTAAGAACCTAACGAAGGAGTTTATTGAGATAAACAGAAGAGCCATTATCGAACTCACATCACTTGGTTGAAAAGAGTTGCTACCAAACAGATTTGTTGTTCCTTTTTACATTTGGAATACGAACCAAAGGAATTGTTCCAAGTACGTGACTTATTCATAAGTTGGAGGCGTGGGAATACAGACAGAACTAGGTGAACTATAGGTTTAGTTGCTTGGTCTCAACTATACGAAGTTGGTTTAATTTTGTATAGCGGCTTAATCCTGAGAGTATTCAATTCTGGACAAGGTGTCGGGGTTTTTCTGCATTTGCGGTTTCCTCGTTTACAAAATCTTGCTGTGTCATTTACTTTTATTTTCCGCATTATAATTGTTTTATTGTAATTAAAGTAAATTACACAAACGTTAATTCCTATTTACTTGATAAGCAATCCTAATGTGTTTGGTTAAGTTTGAACCTTTTTATCAAGTAAACATACTTCGTTGTTGTATTGTCTCGATCTCGTATCCATAGACGATCACACGAAGTGTGAACCGATTAGTTGCATTGTCTCGACTCTTGTCCATAGACAATCACTTTCGGAGAAAGGACTTATAGGTAGGAAAAGTTTTAGCTTGAGGTATATTTGGGTACCCTCACCTTTTCAATTGGTATCAGAGCAGGCAAACACGAAAAGATTTAACAATCTGTGTTTGGTGTGATCCAACCTATAAGAAATTGAATCTATGTCCGATTCAGTTAACGTTATGCAAGAGTTTGATTACTCAAAAGTTTAAGATGTTACTACTTCGTTGACTCATGATCCAGGAGTTGCGAAAACATCTATGTCCATCTCTGATGGAAAGGAAGATGCTCATAAAGAGTTAGTAAAACTCCTAAAGCCTATAAAATCTCTGTCTTCTAAAGTGGTGTTATTAAAGACAGAGACAAATCTTCTTAAACAGAGATCCGAGATAAAGACATTCAAATCAATTGTCTGTCCAAAGAGAATATGGATCTCACTGTCAAACTAGAATCTCTTGGTAAATCTCTTACTGTACCAAGCATACCTCCAATAACTCGCAGTATCTCAAAGGCTAATAAGGAGGAAGCTCAAAATGTTAAATATTGTCAAGGAATCAATACAGAGAGGAAGAAGAGAAACATATCAAATATCATGTCTCGATTATGATTAAATAGTTCGGTTGGATCACAAGATGAGTCATGTCTCAGTTGGCTTACAACCCTAAGATCCAACCAAAACCAAGTGGATTAGTCGGATATTATGATTGACTATATCCAAGGTTTTGAAGAACTATGAACCAATCTCATAATAACGGTTAAAAGAAATCGACCCGGCTCAAGGATAAGATTGAGGAAACAAAAGCTGAAATCTTCGACATGAAGGTTCGTTGAAAAGCTTGAGAAACAGGAAGTGGTTGGAGACAAGTCTCTTGAGACATGCTTTAAAAGTTTGAACATCGAAGAAACCTCAGGTGAACAACAAGAGCACCACTAGAGATTAAGTTATATGTTTGTAATACTTAATCCAGGAAAATAGACATCAAATTTTGATTTCTTTCAAATTGTAATAGGTCTATTATGAATAAAATTATTTGATTTATAATTTTTCTTTTGGTGGTTTTTGATTTACATAGCCTGTGCTTGAATGCTTTATTATTGCTATGTATGTTTATGGGATGTTTGATTTAGGTTTTATTACCTTGATATTCGATCTCATAATGTTGTGAACACTTATGGTTTGGGTGACTTTTTGATTTAAAGAGATTAAGTTCTAGCCCATGTTGGTAGGCTTCATCAAAGGATCATGAGGGGTTTCCGATATAAACAATATGTGAAAAAGTCACAATATGTTGAATCGGTTTTGGTTTAGCATAAAAGCATATGTGTTTTTGGGTTTTCAACTTTGCTTGCAATAGTTAAAAGTTTTTCAACCTTTCTCCTGGTAAAGGTTGGTTGTTGTTATTCTTTGTTTTGCATAAGGATGACAACATAATGATATTTTGATGTCAATTCTCCCAAGATGCAAACATATTGGAGAAGAGGATGCGAAATTTGAGGTAATAATCTTGTTAGTTAATTGTTTTCCTGTTTAAGAAAAACCTGATTTTATTTCATATATTTATTTCTTTTGCTTAACAAAATTTCGGTACAATTGATGTTTTATTCCATTATATGTGTATGGATGTGTGTGTGATTCAATTGGTTCCGGTTAAGAAAAACTATTGTTATCTTGCTTTATTGTGTGGTAACAATTGTTTAGGCTTAAGAAATTTCGGTGCAATTGCGGTGCTTTAATGTCTATGTTGTTTCAATTGCTTCCGGTTGAGGTGAATAATTATGCATGTGATTTATTTTGGTTTGTATGAATTATTTATGGCTTAACGAAAGAAAAGGTTTACGGGATGAATTGTTTAGTCCAATTCGATTCCGGATAAGAGAAACCAAGTTAATTCTGATCTTAGTTAGACTTATCAAAGTGGAGGTTTCGGTTATTCAAGTCTAATCAAATGCCTTAACAAGAAATGCTAGTTAACTAACCTGGTACTTGTCTTGTTTAAAACTGAAAGGTCTAAGTTATATGGATAATTAGAACCTGATGAGAAAAATAGAGTTATCTTTATGTTGGTCTTATCGAACAAGCGATTGTATTTGTACAATCGGTTTAGCAAGGGACTAAGGTTCTTAGTTGATTTTTGGTTTGCTAAACTATTAAGAAAAATTTCTTCGGGCAATTGTTTCCTTGATAACATATCAAAACAAAATTACTTTGTAGTTTCGGCTTTGATATTGGTTATCAAAAATGGTGTGTGGAACCCTCGTGCTTAACTCTATAGGTTGCAAGTCTATTTTGAGATTTGTAAGATTTTTTTCGGTTTGTCCTTTATTTTTTTCGTTTCTTTGTCATTTTGTGACAAAAAGGGGGAGAAATATAAGGAGTAAACAAGTGATACTGGCATTGATTTTATATTGATAGGTATCACTAAGGGAAAGGACATTGGTGCTTAAACGTTTATCTAACGAAAGAGTGAAAGCATAGACTAAGGGGGAGTAACATATCATTACAAATCAATAACAAAGATGTGTGGATTGATAAAATCTACCTATCTTACCTTTAGGGGGAGTAATATTCTTTGTTATCATAATGTCAACAGCGACATTTAAGGATTGAATGTATACGAGTTATTGTGATGTTGAATTCGGGAATCAAGCGTATGTGTAATGAATTCTTGTCATTTGTTTATCCATATGATGTAAGAGTTTTGTCACTAAAATTGACAAAGGGGGAGATTGTTAGAGCATTGCTCGGTTGAACCCACCAAGCGTTGGTATGTCAAATTTGGTTGTCATATTTTAGTGAATCAAAACTCATTTAAAGAGTCGCTTGATTATGTACTAGATTCAACTTCGTATAGGTTAGCTTGAAAGTATTAGGATGTGAGACATTACAAGTATTGCGAAGACTTGAATAAGTGAAGAAGTAAGAAGCTACAACGACAACATCATCCTTCCACTTGAGGTTAGTGATATTTGACTTGAACTGTTTCATTCCCTAACGTATCTTTCAAGTCGTGCATATTAAAAACAAAACTGCGAAGCATGAACACTCTAGTTAGACATAGTATTAAGGAATACAATACGAGGTTTATTGCTTAACCATTAAACTTTGTAGATAAGACATCGACATAATCATTTAGATGCTATTGTGATTATGTATGGGTATGGGGTGAGGATTTCATCCTAGTAAACAATGTTTTACATGTGTTTTAAGGAAGTAAATTCATGAACTTGTTTTGTGAATCGAAAAGGAAATCGCCAGGCGTTATTGGTATTGTTATTCATCGCATATCTTGTAAACAACCAATATGTGTGATTAGTATAACCGCTCATGACTTGTTTGTGTTCTTGGTAAAACTATTCACAAAGGCCTCAATTGAGATGGTATAATCGAGTTTGTGATTTTGTTTAAGACCGACTCTGGGTAAAGGGGAACCGATCCTTGTAATAGATGCAACACATCACAAAGGGGAATCGATCCTTGTATGAGGTGCAGCATGATTTAGCAGAAATGGGAACCGATCCTATGGAAATGTGCAACACGTTTTTAGGCAAAGGGGAACCGATCCTATGGGCATGTGCAACACATTCAAGTTAGATACCATATATATGTGGGGAACCGATCCTAGTACCTAGTCAACCGAATTTTGGAATTTAGTGTGACTATGCACAGTACTCACATGGTGGTAGAACCGAAACCTTTTTTGGTAGAACCGTTAAACCCATGATTGGTGATTGAGTGATCTTGATCAATCACATAGTTCTTGAAAGTCAGATGAACCAATTCTAAACTTGTTTGGAAGTGTGGCAAATCGGTTTCAAGATTGTAAGTATGAAAGGGGACTTACAGAGTAAGGATGTCGACATACTTTGAACATGTCCAGTAATGCTTATCTTTAATTGTTCAAAGTTATTCCTTAATAACTAAAGGAAGAAAATCCCAGGATCAGAACATAAATAAGTTAAGAATCTTTTATTTAAGGTTTTTAATTTTAGTTTAGGAAAATGAGAATTAATAATGTGCATTTACTAGTTGAAGATTTTCCAAAAAGATTTTTCATCAATATTTTGACAGAGCATTTCAGGAATTATGGAAACCGAATTTGGAATATATTGCATATCTTGAGAATATTTTCGGTTTTGGAAATTCCTTTAAGTGTCCAAACTTCCTTGTCTATAAATACTTGAAGTTTACATTTCTAGCAAACTAATCCTTCGTGACAACAAACTTCTTCGGTTGTGTTGTTACTGGTGAAGCCGCCTATTCGGAGAGGAGAGTAACCTAATTAGGCGAAATCTCTTACGGCCGCTCAGTTTAAAGTCTTCTCTGGGATTGAGAAGATCTATTAGTACCGTTGGTAGGAAACTAGATAATTGCGGTTTATCTTGTGTTTTCGATTGATTTGATTGACTAACGGTGGTTGAACTTTGATTGCACCTAGTTTATTTATGCTTGAGAATATTCTCTTCTGATATAAGATTCACTGAAACTAAATCGAAGTTTCGACAGGGATCTTTAGACTGTTTGTAGATTCAAGTTGTTGTGTGCAGGCGTTTATTGAAGATCTAAGAAGATTTGAAGACAAAGAAGATATTGAAGATTTCTGATTTGGGGTTCATAATCTTTGGTGTGCACAATACTTGTTTCGGTATAGAGGATCCAAATATAATCGGTATATTCTTATGGTAGATGAGATTGATTAGTTGTGTAGATCGGCATCAATAAAATTCTTTGTGATTAAAAGTATTGATTGCAAAATATTAACAATTACCTTTGGTAGTTGAGAATAAGATAGTTCTAAGAACCTGATGAAGGAGTTTATTGAGATAAACAAGAGCCTTTGTCAAACTCACATCACTTGGTTGAAGAGTTTATACCAAATGCATTTGTTGTTCCTTTACTTTGTTTGGAATACTAACCAAAGGAATTGTTCCAAGTACGTGACTTATTCATAAGTTGGAGGCGTGGGAATACAAGATGGAACTAGGTGAACTATAGGTTTAGTTGCTTGGTCTCAACTAAACAAAGTTGGTTTAATTTTGTATAAGCGGCTTAATCCCGAGAGTATTCAATTGGACAAGGTCCCAGGGTTTTTCTGCATTTGCGGTTTCCTCGTTAACAAAATCTTGCTGTGTCATTTACTTTTATTTTCCACATTATAATTGTTTTATTATAATTAAAATAAATTACACAAATGTTAATTCCTATTAACTTTATAAGCAATCCTATTGTGTTTGGTTAAGTTGGAACCTTTTTATCAAGTAAACATACTTCGTTGTTGTGTTGTCTCGATCTCGTATCCATAGACGATCACACGAAGTGTGAACCGATTAGTTGCATTGTCTCGACTCTGTCCATAGACAATCACTTTCGGCAAAAGCACTTATAGGTAGGATAAGTTTTAGCTTGAGGTATATTTGAGTACCCTCGCCTTTTCAAACGGTACCAAAGACCAATGTTCAAGTGTCAATCAATTTAAATTAACAACCAAAGGTTGGATATTCTAATTGATTGATCCTAATACAGAAAAGAATTAACACAGACACCAGAATTTTGTTAACGAGGAAAACCGCAAATGCAGAAAAACCCCCGGGACCTAGTCCAGTTTGAACACCACACTGTATTAAGCCGCTACAAAATCTTGTCTACTACCAATTAACTTCGGACTGGACTGTAGTTGAACCCTAATCAATCTCACACTGATTCAAGGTATAGTTGCGTTCCTTACGTATTTGATCCCAGCAGGATACTACGTACTTGATTCCCTTAGTTGATCTCACCCACAACCTAGAGTTGCTACGACCCAAAGTCGAAGACTTGATAAACAAATCTGTCTCACACAGAAAAGTCTATAGATTGAATAAATCTGTCTCCCCCAGAAATACCCTAGAGTTTTTGTTCCGTCTTTTGATAAATCAAGGTGAATAGGAACCAATTGATAATCCGAACTTATATTCCCGAAGAACATCCTAGTATTATCATCACCTCACAATAATCTTAATCGACTAGCGAAACAAGATATTGTGGAATCACAAACGATGAGACGAAGATGTTTGTGATTACTTTTATCTTGCTATCGGAGAAATTAATATCGAGTCAATTATTTCAATTATACTCAATACGATAGAATCGAGCAAGACCAACACGCAACTACAAAGAGAATAGTTGGGTCCGGCTCGTAATCCCAATGAAGTCTTTGAAGTCGTTAACCTACAGGGTCTCGAAGAAACCTAAGGTTAAAGGAGAATCGACTCTAGTTTATACAACTAGTAACACATAGGAGGTGTGGGGATTAGGTTTCCAATTTGATAGAGTTCTCCTTTAAATAGTTTTCAAATCAGGGTTTGCAATCCAAGTTACCTTGGTAACAAAGCATTCAAAATTCACCGTTAGATGAAAAACCTGATTCAACCAAGCTAATATCTTTCAACCGTTAGATTGAACTTAGCTTGTTACACACAAATGAAATGTACCCTCATTTAGGTTTATGTAACTGTACCCAAAAGTGTACACCATGTTGGCTCACAAATAGTCAACCGAGGTTAGCCATATGATTACTCTCATATCAACCTTATTCATCTTAACCATAACCAGTTCAAATGACTCAAATGAAACTAGTTAAAGAGCCGTTCAATTGCTATATTCTCATAGAAGTATACAAGAACACAATTGAAGCAAGATCGGTTTTATTCACTCGAATCAATTCATGAACATTATAGCCACGGTTTGCAAAGATTGCATTCCTTATTATATAAATGTTTATGTTCATGTTCATAACCGATTTTAGAACTTTAACCTTCAAGTATGCAAACGGTACACATACTTGAAATACCTGCATCAAGATTGGGTTTCGCCAATGACGCAAACGGGAACGCGAACTTTCAATCCCAAAGAGAATTCTTGGACATGAACTCGTACGCCAATGACGCTAACGTGTACGCATACTTAGGTTCCCAGATTTCTCAAACCAACAGTGTACCCGAACGGGTGCGCATACTATGGTTCCTGACATGGATTACATATGTGCAAGAGTGCACAACATGACATATCCAATAATGGTTAAACTCTTATTTCAATCATTGAAACTTTCTTAGAGGATGACAATAGCCGTTTTCACACACTATTAGCATCAAAGCAATTTTCAAGATATTGAAATAATCATAACGAAACATTCCAAGACTACACCAAATGATTGTATCACACAAACCATGTAAGATGTTACTCGGCAATTTTCACATGATATAAGATGAACTTAGTCGAAGCGAAAGCTTGCCAACCCATAAGTCGAGAAATATTTAAGCGATATAAACTCAGCTCGAAATCTCAAATGTGGATATAGAAAACTATATCGTAATACGACTTATGTCTCAATATAGGAGATAAAGTAGAAATAGACTTTCCAAGTGATAGATGAGTTTCAGTCTCCACATACCTTTTGTCGATGAAGTTCCACAAGCTCCCCTTAGTATTTATTCGTCTTCAAATAATGAACGCCGTGAAGTCTAAGCTCAACGACACAATCTATGTCCTAGTCCGATACATTTATAAATAGGATAAAAATCAAGACTTATAGTTTTGATCACTAACATTGACAAACATGCTTGAGATAGAAACGCATGCGAGTTCGACTGAGCAGTGCTCTAACAACATGTATAAATATATTTTTTTGAAAAAGGGGATAGTTCATTGTTAAAGCTCCCAAGAGCAATCACAGACCCCAAATTCAACGTACAGGACAAATGACACCATATTAGTGATCAACAGACCGACAAACCTTCAGTGAATTACAATCGGAAGTCCCCAGGGCATTGATGGACACATTTTTGTGTCCGATTTGTCTCGATTCTATATATTGTTAGGGTTCATTTTTGTACTTATTACGGTGTTTTATGTTTGTGTAGGTATTTTTGGCCAATACGTATTTTTTGGAAAAATTGGCTCGAAAAGTTGTTAAATGCACCTGGAAAACACATGTTATTCGGACCCCCGTTTTGGATAAGGGGCACCCAGTTGATAAGGGGCACTCCACTGCTATTTGCACCCCAGATGAGTTATGCACACCCTAATGCTAAAGGCGCCCCTATTTTGGTTTTGGGGCACCATCTTCTTCCTAGTTTTGAAAATGAAATTGGCGGGAAACTTGACCAGTTACCTGCATGATTTCCTGGATCGAGTTTAACAATATTTTCTCGTGAGATTCAGTTCGATTGGTATTGATTGGTGGAGATAAAACAGGAGTGGTATATTTTTTAGATTCGAAAGAAAAGGAATTGGCGAGGATATTCTATAAAACAGGGACGTGATTTTTTCTCGGGTCTCTGTTAACTGAGTTGGAAGAATTTTTGTCGGATTTTCTTGCTGGATATGGATTGCATGGGCTTGGGACAATAAAACAGGGTTGATACTGATTTGTTTACGTGAAAAAAAATAGATATCTTCAAGTTAGAGTAAAATAGGGCAATGAGGAAGGTTACGGGTCTCTGGGTTTGATATTTATGGAAGTTGCTTGGATTGAGATAAGCCTGATGGTTAAGTGTGTTGGACTCGCAAGAAAGAAGGAGTCTCCTTATTTGTTTCGATACTATAGGTGGATAGTATTCTCGGCATGTTTTTGGTTTAAGTTTGGATATCACGTGGAATGGAAGAAGAGATACACTACCTAAGATTTGTTTTTATCTTTTGAATGAGTTTTGAGGAAAGCAGAGACACGTAAAAGAAGAAAAGAGGGAAAGAAAGCCGAGACTTGGGTTGAAAGGCAGAGAAAGATATTTTCGGGATTTATACGGCTGTGGTGTATATAAACACTTCTGGGAGTCCCAGGGAAGAGGGTCGAGAGTTTGGGGACCGAACGGAGGTGATTGGATAGCTGCATGTGGAGTTACAGAGTCGTAGTAGCAGTAGGAAGAAGAATAGGAGCCGAAGAACAAAAGACCATTCACGATGCCTCAAGTGATCTTAATATTTGTAATAATTATACTGTTCTTACAACGATTCTCTATAACGGTTCGATCTCTCAGAATACCTGGTTTGTAAGCGCTAGTACAAATGCGTTAAACAAACGATCTGCTTTATTTCTTTTCATCCTTTTAATCATCTTTTGAGCCATAAACACATAATTTGATATTATGATTAATATGAGGAGCTAAACCCCAACATTGGGACGACGGAGGAAGCCTTATTTCACAATTGTTTGGTAACTATATTTGACTCTCTATGACTTTTGCATTAATTTAATTGATTTATGATTTTTATTAATTATTTGTGATTTTGTCTGATGGTGTATGCTTAGACTTAGAGCTTTTGATGCACCATGCTTATGATTTACAATTAATCTTTTACAAAATCTATCTTTGGTAAAGAAAAGAGTCCATAAAAGAGCTAGAAGTGTTATGAATCAATATACGAACCAATTCAATGTGATTAATGGTGAAATCCTAAGTTCCAATTCTCTCGATATTGTGACAATATTTTGTATATATTTTCTAGTATTAAGTCTAAAATCAAATCTCTACAAGTCTTTAATGAACCTTTTCTTATCACTTTAAAACTACATCGGGCATACCATATGAGGACAACTGAGACTCACACACGGAAAATCCGGTACAAAAGACAAACTGATGCATCAAACACTAGTAACACAGAAGGTCTCACATCAAGGTCTAACACGCCAACCAAAGATAAGCTAGAAAAACAACACGCCAACGAAAGCCAACTTAAAAACAAACTAAACATATTAAATAGACAAGGTCCATACCAAGTCAGGCCAAAGCCCGAACCCAGAAAATAGACCCGCCTGACATAGGCATACCACAACCCGATTTTCAGAACCCTAGCTTCACTGCGACCGTCTATGGAAGCACCGGATCGCCAACCTACGAACAACGGCATCACCGGTCGAGAGAATCAAAGCTAAGAATCAAGATTTTTCACCACCAAATCCAGGAAATCCAACAACAACACCACTAGTAACTAAGAGTCTAAACCCACTACCAGAAGTTAGGATATCCACCAGTGCCTGAAGAGGGAAAGAAGAACATCTGATTCACTAAGGTGGACATCGCCTAACGAAAGACACATTGCTGAGAAGCTTGAAGCTCTCGCTTCTTAGTTATAGTATGCAAAAATTTGAAAAGTTGAATCTTATTCGATCATAGTTTAGAAGTTTTATGACCCGGATACGTCTGTGTTATGGCACAATCGACTTGGACACCTAGGATTTACTATGATGAGTAGAATTTTTCATAATTGTCAGGGACATCCTTTACGAAATCTTTTGTTTTAAAAGAAACTTGGTTGTACTGCTTGTTCTTTAAGAAAACTGATTACAAAACCTTTCATACTTTATTACAAAGAATATGAGTCGATATATTAATCTTATACGGCCCCGTAATGGACCCCTTGATTTTTTATGGTTCTAATTGATGTTTACGTTAGATGGTCAAAAGATTATGCTCCTTAAAAGAAAAAGAAAACAATCTCAATCATTAGCTTATAATGTTCTTGGAAAACTAGTAAAAAAGGATCTCTCGATAAATGGATCTCCTGACTAGGATAATGTCCCAAAAAAAATAATGGAACCTCAAAATTATGAATCCTCTACAAATTGTGCATGCAATATATAAGTTTGGGATCGAAATATAATGATTGTTGACGACATATTTTCATTTAATTTACAGTAGCTACTAACATTCCATTGGGTGATGATGGTATTGAACCAAACTATATAGAGGAAAGTCGTTAAAGGAATGATTGGTTTGAATTGAAAAAGGAAAACCAAACAGAGTTATATTCTCTCGTTAAGCACAACATTTTAGGTCATGCAGTCCGAAAACCTGATAATGTGAACATGGTTTGGCTGCAAATGGGTGTTTCTTGCGTAAGAAAAATGAGAAAAACGAAGTCGTTCGCTATAAAACGAGACTGGTGGCACAAGGTTTCTTGCAAAAACCATGGATCAATTACAAGGAAACATATTCTCTTGTAATGGGTGCAATCACCTTTTGGTATTTGATTAGTTTTGTACTCCTTGAAGGAATCAACATGCATCTAATGGATGTGGTTACGCCGTATCTATATGGAAAACTAGATACAAATATCTCAAAATCCCTAAAGCTTTTTATTTATCCGCAGTAAACCATATCTTATGTATGCACTAAAACTAAATCGAGCCTTATATGGTTTGAAATAGTCTGGACTAATATGATACAATCGTCACTTGTTAAGTCAGGGATATATGAACAATCATATATTCCCATGTATTTTCATTAAAAAGGAAAACACTGGATTGCTAATTGTTGTATATGTACATGACATCAATCTCATTGAACTCTTGAAGAGCTCTCCAAAGCACAAAAACTCGTAAAGAAGGAGTTTGAGATGAAAGATTTCAATAAAATATGATATTGTCCTGGTTTACCACTTGAGCATTATGAGGGTGAAATTCTTTTCCACCATTCTACGTTAACATAGAAACTTCTCAAACGCTTTAGTATAGACATATCATATCCGCTTAGCATCATGATGGTTGTAATACCTCTTGATTAGAGATCCATTTCGCCCTAAAGAGGAAGGTGAATTATTCCTTGGTCAATAAGTGCTATAATTGAGTGCCCTCGATGGGTTATTGTATTTAACTCAATGTACTAGGCCTGACATTTCTTTTGCAGTAAATGCATTAGCCACATACAAATCTGCACCAACAGAAAAACATCTGGATGGAGTAAAGTACATTTTCCGCTACCTAAGCAGCACTACGGATAAAGGATTTTTTTACGGAAAGACTCGGAGATTGCTTGAACACTAAGGGTTACACGTATATTGGCTATATTTCCGATCCACATAAAACAATTTCTGAGACATGATATATTTTTAATTAAAGGTGGTACTGCAATTTCATGGTGATCTTGTAAGCACAGCAGGCCAATTACCTCCTCAAATCACCATGAAATAATCGCACTATACAAAGCAAGTAGAAATTCTGTGTGGTTGTGATCATTAGTCGAGCATATCAGGATCTCTTTTGGTCTACCATCCGTTACTGGCATGCCAATAATTATTTGTGAAGACAATTTGACTTTCATAGTACAAAATTTAAAAAGGCTACATCAAAGGTGATAGAACAAAGCATATTTCGCCAGAATTATTTTGATCTCACCACCACCAGAAGAATAACAAGATTGATATCTAAAAGAAACAATCTTGTGAGAATTATGCTGGTCTGTTCACCGAGTCATTACCGACGAATGTCTTCCGGAATCTTGTTAATGGAATCGTAATACGCCACATATACAAGCAGACAAATTAATTGAGGTTTTATTTAGGAGGAGTTTTTGGACTATAACGCGTTGTAATATTTTTCCTTAGTCAAAGTTTTGTCCCACTTGGTTTTTCATGTGAAGGATTTAACGAGGCAACACAAGTGTGTCCAACATTGTTCTAAAAAATGTCTTTGTTGTACTTTTGCCCCTTCATCCGGATTGTCCCAATAGATCTTACCGCCAAGGTTTTGATGAGACAACGTAGTTAGAACGATTGTCATCCAAGGGTGAGTATTATATGACTTGGGAAAATTATGTGAATGACACACCAAGCTTAATTTAGTTCATCCGTAAGATAGCATTGTGTCTAAGAGAGAATGAGTTTTGAGAGCAGGTAAATTAACTTAATGACACGTGCATGACAATTGTCATTACCATGTTCTACCAACAATGCATCCACTACTATGTAAATACGCAATGAGTTCGATGATAAGAAAAAGGAAACGCAAGAAATAAAATGTCCATTTACCTTATTAAGTTCTAATATATGATTATAATCCTAAGTATTAAATACTACTTGATACTATATAGTATATTACAATCAACTTAACACAAAAAAAAAAATGAAATAATAAATTATAGCAGCTTAGTGTATGAAGTATGAACTAAATATAAAAAATCTCTCGTTTTCAGTTTTTAATCTTATCCTCCTTCATAAACTGCTTTTTTCAATTCTGGTCAGAGTATTTTTTTTTATATAAGGAAACGTAAGGCGAAAACACTGTACCAAAAAAGATACAACTCCGAAAACAACTTTACAGTGACCATTACATAAATAATAATAGCAACATGAATTATGGAGATAAAGTGAGAAACCGTAAATTACAGAGATATTGGAACAACTGAAGCAAAATTGGAGACTAAGAACTTCAAAGATACAACAATAAACAAAATCAAGTATGACAAACAATTGAATCATTTCTTTGTGATGTTTAGATGGTATCATATGGAAAGAACTAATTTATTCCAAATCAATTAATATTTCTGCACAAGGCGCACAAGGCAGAAGGGTTAGAATCAAAGAGGTCCATCTATCCATCTCTCAGGGTTTTGGATGTGAAGCAACTTCCACAAATATTACTCCTTTCCGGGTCAGATATTTCAAAACACTCAAATGTGTTCGACATGGGCTCCGATTTTTTTTTTTTTTTTTTTTTACTTCCTTATTCCTCTATCAAGCTCGGGATGACTAGTAGAGCAAATACAAGTATTAGTAGCACGACAAGCAAAAAAATGTGACTCATCATTAATATGTTTCCTCGCAGTAATTGTAGCCTCTCAGAAGAATCAATGATTGTATCTATGATGCACTGCTAGTACTAGTACATCTGAGAATAATTAATTGACTAGTTTTAAATAGCCTCAGCGCTATGGAACAAAGGATTATCACAGATCTACATCGTTCAAATATCGCATAGCAGAATGTGATACGATTGGATAGAATACAATAAAAAAATTAGCCTAACAGAATCTTCACTTTATGTACTAAGACTCGCTCATGCTTAACCAACTAGTCATGATCATCTCATTAAACCAAGACCGTTTCCATCTGTATCAACTGATTCCTTTGGCCTAGTGTTGATGGTGGATTTTCATTTAAGGTTAAAATTGTAAAAAACCAGAAAATCATGCGCTGACATCTTGTAAAAGATAAAGCCATTAATAAGTGTTGGATACTCCTTCACTTTACTAATTCACCTAGAATGGAGCATGTGGCAACAATCCCATTCTCAGGAATACATGAAATTCATCCAAAGTTGGAGCATGTAGCAACAATCCCATATACCCCAATGGAATTTATAGCATTATTAATTAATGCGTGAGCGACCTTGTCTTTCTGTACTCATTATCGGTGCGGCATGACGACCGAGTGTTGTTCTCGGAGAGCAACACGAACCTCCAAGCATTATAATGAAAGCATGTACGAAATACCATACGGGTTGCAACTCTCGGTGTGTTATACTAGCCCTGATTGAGAACTCTCGGTGTGTTATATTAGCCGATTGAGCATCCGGACTGTCCGACATCGATGCGGATATGATCTCGTTCATCCAACCTCACCAAAGATGATTGGATGGCCTGGATCAATTCCATAACCCCCAAGCGTGTATGGAATATTCACTGTCAACCAACGCGGACCCCGCATGGTCGGCCTCCCAAAATATTGGCTTAGCTTGCCAAAACGTCCAAACCAGGAGCGTAAGGACGGAAAACCCTAAGTTAGGGTTTTGCGGCATATTACATGTGTCGCAAAATGCAGTCTCAACCATCCATCTTCTCGGTATAGATGGAGGGTGTAGATGTAGATTCAAAGGGCCCAGAGCATGTCAACACAATCACTGTGTGGCCCGCCTACATAATCGACCAATCGGTCGGGACCAACCATGGTTGGTCATCCCACCCGTGCGCCCGAACATAGCATGACGCACGGCCGTGAAACCCAAAAATTAGGGTTTTGAGCATCACGAGCGTCCATCTTCTCGCACGAATAGGGGTCCCGGTTAGATTAAGCGGTCCTGGTCATACCGGATGACCACCGTGGGCCCTGCGTCTATCCCCTCACCTGATCGGCTAAGGCATATCATGCCCACTGGCTATCCCAAAACGCGCGTCCAAACTTGCGTGGTCACACTTCCCCAAATTGCAAAATGATCTCGACCACTCAACTTCACCGGACGATTTGAGTGGCTTAGATCACGTTTTCATGGGACGATCGAGGTATAGGCGTGAACACCGACCTACCACCTACACTCCAGAGCGATCGACCAAGACCGACCAAGAATTGGTTGTCTTGGAACGCGCGCTCCGGTTGCGTGATGTGCGGCTCTTGCGGCACTAGTTTTGTCTTAAATTGATCTCGACCACTCAACTTTACTCTGGACGAATTGAGTGGCACGGATCATACTTTCGTGAGGTAATGGGGTATGTGCGCTGCACCGTCATGCGTCTACACGCATGTACGATCGGCCTGGCCAAAATCGTCTCCCAAGCTTGGATTCGACCAAGCTGAAGAATGATGCCTACGCACCTCTTCAAAACCCTAATTCCATCAACGGTCGTAGATGAGTGTCTCAAAGATCATCTCGTCCGTCCAACTTCACCGGCTTGGTTATACAACCCTGGTAAAGAGTTAATTGGTCAGTGAGGCGCTATGGTAATCACCACCCATCACTCTACCACACCATGATGCAAGATATAAAGATAAAATACACATGATACTTCATAAGTATCAACTTCGAATAACGCGTTATTCAATTTAGCATTACATGCTACCTTTTGTGGGTCCCACGATCCACACATTCCAGACATCAATCATGTCACAAACCTGGGGGATACATACGGGGTATTGGTCTCAGCGGTTTACGGCGTGCGGCGTGCAACGCGCCATCACAAGAACGTGTTAGGAAGTCATGGATGAGGTTAGAGATGACGGGAGAAGTGGGCAAGACCTGGTCGTGTAACACCAACACACACCTCCACTACTTCATCACTCCACTTCCTCCATTTCCCACGAGAGACGTGAATAAGGCTCAAATGACTTGTATAAATAGGTTCTCCTCCCTATTTTCCACACAAGAGAAAAAACAACACAAGTCCAGACGAGACAGAAACCAAGTGTTAATACAAAACGTATTCAAACACCCAGAGCCTGCTTGCATCAATCGTAAGCCTGCTCACCTTTCTGTTACAAGACATAAGCAAGCCAACACCTTCTTCGCTTCCCTCCCTAAGATCAACCACATCTCCTTCACTTTGTGACCGAAACAAGTCTGGAAAAGCCATTTCTTGGTTTAGGCCGGACTTGCATGATTGATTTCCGAATCTACAAGCACTCACCGCGCAGTGCATTTGTTTAGGGTTTAGATTCATTCCTCATCCACACACCCCAAATTACCAAATCTGGCAGGAATAGTTTTCACCCATAAAACCTAGGAAGCGAAGTATCATCACTTTTTCCATCAAATGAACCACTAAGTACACTTAAAAATTTAGTATGAATAGAGTCGTGAGGAAGGGTCAATTCTAAGCTAGAAAAGCAAAAAATTCATATACTTCAATGACTTTATTCCTTACCAGCAACTCTGTGAACCAAAAAGCTACGAACAAATCTTGTGATATGATTCCACTTTCGCCAGTTCCTAGGTTACGTCAATTTTTCTTAAAAGCAGAGACTATGGGGTAGACTATTTTAGAGTCTATCTCTTTCAAAATGAAAGAAAGTTTAGGTGAAGGAGTGGAAAATCTACTATGGGATAGAGGGATGATAGTTTATACGGCTAACAATCAGCCGTCTGAAAGAAAAAAAGAAAGCCTCAAATTCTTACCTGACTTAATTGGGGTATACCCAAAATAGTTGGGGTATACCTGATGAGACAAAACCCAAGACATTTTGAAGTAAAAGAAGCCACCCCTTAATCTTGTATTTTCTAAATGGCTGATATGCCCTTGTTTAATTAACACTAAAAATTCTGATTAGTTTAATTAATTAAGTTTTGATTGATTGAATAAATTAAAACTTAGGAATTTAAGTTATGAATTTTTGTTTTTGATTGAACTTTTGTGGGATGATTTTTGATGAGATTTTTTTTTTTTGAGAATATCTCTTGCAACGAAAATGAAGCACACAACCGAAACACTTCTAAAAAGGGGATTGCAAATTTGTTATATGAAATCATACTCAAAATTAAAGAAGAAATCAACACTTTCATTTCTGAAAGTATGAAAGGTCGGCAAGGTCGACTAATGAAGACCATGCTCGATCATTTTAGGCCGGCAAGGTCGCCAATGAATAAAGTGCCGACTTAATATGGCCGGCAAGGTATAAGAATGAAGAACATGCCGGCTTTATTATTTTTTGACACACACAGGAGACTGTTATAAATCCTTAGGTAGTCGGCATGGTATTGATTGATTACCTTGCCGGCTTTATGTAGTCGGCATTTATTAACTTTCTTACCTTGCCGGCTAGAGTTTAGCCAGCACTGTAGTAATCTTACAACCATGCCGACTTTGGTTATCCCCCCAAAACAATTGAATTCTAATAGATGCAATTCACTTTATTCATGCAATTTTGGTTACTACATTGATTGAAACATAAAATACAACTCCTTGTCGACGGAAAAACGAATGCACTTAGCATGTGCATCAAGCCTTTGAACCCCTAGGCGACCCTAGTGGACGAGTTATAGTCTCGTGAGGGTTTACATAGAGATCTACCCACAAAACCTACACTAAAACCATCAATCTTTGTTGGAGGAATCCCATTCATCTCCGGCCTGCATGAAGTCCGGGGCATACTCCGGGATTTTGGAGACCATGAATTCATAGCTTGCATCGAATGCGAATGCTTCCCCCTTTTCCTCCAAGTAACGCGCTTTGACAACTTCATGCTACAAAAACAGAACACAAACTTACTTTGTTAGTGGTGTTTAGTAGGAAGATCAAACAACATGGATCACGTAAAATAAACCACAAAAATACTTACAATCGTTCAATGGACAAGTTGAAGTTTGTAGCGTTGAAAATCCGAGGTTGGAGAGCTAAAAAAAGCGAGTATCGCATTTTCGATGACTAGGTGCCTATCATGGACTTGTTGAATACTTCTTCCATTAGGATTCCCAAACTCTTGCCTAAATTTGTTGTGTACTCTAGCCCAAAAGGTGACGGCATCCACCCTTACGGAGGACTGATGTCTAACTTGAGTATCCGCGTACCAAGCTTTGGTGATTGCCAAATCTTCATTTGAATCAAATGAAGCCATTGTTGTATGTAGAGAGCTATTGGGTCAGTTAGATGGGGTGTATGATGATATGAGCTTTGGAGAGTATATGCAAATAGTTGTGTGTTGTTTTGTAGAGATAAGTAGTGTATTTATAGGATGGTGCCCAAATTTGTCAGTTATAGTGCCTAAGTACAAGTCAATCAATGCAATTGTACTTGCAAAAATTTGAATTTTGAATTCGCCGGTGATGTTTTTGTTTCCCGATGTCTTGAGAAGCCAAGACCGTGGAGGTAGAAATTTGTTACCATGCCGACCTTATGATGATTTTAGGCAAATGAGGAGTTGATTTTCTTCTGACTAACCGTCGGAAAGGTATTTGGTTATTAGCGTGACGGCTATTGTACAGTCGGCAAGGTCATATTTTATAACCATGGCGACCATATGATGATTTTAGGCATCATGAGTTCATTTTCTTCCGTGTAATCGCCGGAAAGGTATTTGGTCATTAGCATGCCGACTATATAATAGTCGGCAAGGTCGTAATTTTGTTACCATGCCGACCTTATGATGATTTTACGCATTAGGAGAAGGTATTTTCTGCAACACATTGCCGGCAGGGTCGATAACATAATACCACAATACCCTTCATCATCACTAAAACTAGGTATTGATCTGATTACCTTGCCGACCCCGGTATGCAAATAATTTTACGCTATCGGACAGCAAGCGATAGGTTCACAACCTTGCCGGCCCTGGTGTAGTCGGCAATGTAACTTTAAAAAAACATGCCGGAATTAGCATTGAAACTTTACGTCGCTAAACAAACCATTCATTCAACAACTAGAAATCCAACACTTTTTGTCCAAAATACGAAAACATGTCCCATAAACCTTAAAAGAAAACATTTGTCCAATAGTTAACATTAACATTTGTCTACCACAACATAAAGAAATAAACTAGGAATGCATTCATTCACGACCACGACCACGACCACGGCCCCGTTTACCATTTTCACGACGACCACTACCACTTACACGTTTAGGAGCTCTCTTTTTGTCAGCATTCATCTTGGATTGTGCTTCCCTCCTGGCTTTTTCTTCCCTCTTTACTTCAGCATCAACTTGCTTGAACATTTCATAAGCATCCTCATTGTCAACATTGCTAGCAAAGTCAATGTGCTTGCTTTGCTCCTCAATCGACAAAGGCTCTCCTCTTTCTCTCGCGCAACACATCACCCTCACAAGGCTCTTCAAATACTCCTTATATTTTCAATTAAACAACAAACAATTAATAGAATGATTTGATAATGTAATCTTAAAACATTAGGCATCATCATCATTACCTCCTCCAACAATCAAATGCTCCTTACCTTTATCTCCATTACCATCATTATCATCATCATCATCATCATCATCATCATCATCATTACCTCCTCCAACATTAGGCATGTCCTGATCACCATCATCATCATCATTGTTACCTCCTCCAGCAGCCAGAGTTGTTTCATCAACATCATCATTATCACCTATTCTACCAGATGACATTGGTTGGTCTTCATCTGGAGTCTCGTCTGAATCACTGGGTTCCGATGGTGGTTCATAATCATTCGGTACACGGATCTTGAGCGTTCCCGGCACAACGTATGCCCCTCGATGTGTTGAAGTCAAGAGTTTTTCACCAACACGAGGAGGTATTGAAGGAGGACTAAGAGCTTTCAGAGCTTTCTTCTTTGCCTTTTGTAACCTGAACAAGAACGATTAAGAAAAAAATATATAAGTCGGCAGGGTCGAAAAATACAACCTTGCCGGCTACACAAAAGTCAGAAGGGTCGACTAAATAATGCATGTCGGCGGGTATTATTCACATAACATGCCGAAACATAACAAATATGAACACATTAGATACAAGGATTTTCCACAAAACCAATCGAAAGGTCCATTACCCATACATTTCCTAGGCTACCAAATATTCGGCATGGTTTTATCCAAATACCATTCCTACTTTAGGCATTCAAGGCATCAGAGACACAAAAAATTGAAATACTACCGGCAAGGTAAAAATTTATAACCAACTCGGCTAAAAAAAACGGATGCCTGCAGGTCCTAGGTTAAATACCCTCGCCGACCACCGCAAGTAGCGATTCTGAGATACTAAAACACCCGCAAGCAGATCTTCAACCTAAGAGCTTGCCGACTAAACCTAGCTATGAAAAGTCGGCAAGGTCGTGAAACAAATACCTTGCCGGCGACAATAACTGAAAATCAAAGAATCGATTTTTCTGACCTAATTTGACATGCAAACATGAAATTGAAGTACTGGAGTGAGTTTAAGTAGGACTTTACTTTCTTAATCGCACCATTCTTCCGTTTGAGCGACTTCGATTTCTTTTTCTTCAACCGTTTTTTCTTCACTTTATTTTGAACCAAACTTGCAATTACAGGGTTATACTCATTGCAAGTCATTCATACGACTTGCCCTAAGTCGTGGCGGATCCATGTTTGAAGATTAATCGGAATTTATGAATCGACGATCCACTCGATTTAATCGTCGAGTTTTGATGGTGGTGGTGGGGGAGGTCGGTAAGGTAGAGGTGGAGGAGAAGAAGATGAAACGGTATAAAAGAAAACTGATTTAGGGTAATTAGAATTATATAGGGTAAGGGTAGTATTGTAATTACACCCATATTTGGCCTCCCCTTAGTAATGGCACTATGTCCATATAAATCTGGGTATACCCCAATCTCGCCAAGAATTCTTATGTCTTTGTTTTGCTATAATTCCATTTCACTTGAATGCATTATATGCTAGAATTTGTGTGGAAATACGAAATCGTGTCAGTGCAAGCTGTTGTGTGCTTGTACGTCAGAAGACAATGTCTACAATGATTTCATGTTTGTTTGCGTAAATTTTTGGAAGTTATACAAAGATTTTTGTTAAAGGGAGAGCAGATTGTGATCCGAGGAGAGCAGAAATCGTAATCGACTCGCTAACTAGGACCAACTCGTTATATCTATTAAACTTGGTCTAAAATACGGTAAATACCCTTGCATACACACGTATTCCTTGTACACGTTAAAATTCTATCATCTTCCTCGCGCAACAAAACGAAGAACCCTAAAAAAAAAAACTATTTTTGATGTAAAACAATGGTGAAGAAACAAGTCTCATATTTTTGTAATAATAATTATTATTATCACACAACTAATCAATCATGGGGTTCAATAGACAGATCAAAACATAACCTTTAAAGAAAAAAACTGAATTTGATGATTATCCACTCAACTAAGAACAAGCCATTGCCGATGCTCTTTAATCCCAACAGCGTTAAAAGGATACTTTACCATTTCCCTCTCAAGATCTTTTTTCTGCTAACATGAATTACAATATGGTTACTATACAAGAGAAAATAAGTACATACGGTATTTGAAAACTATGATGGTGATGGATAACCGCTTTTTATCACAACAGGCCAGTAGTAATCACATCAACAACTACAAATACTACGTAAATTATTCATTTTTTCCTTTGTTAATTTATTACTGTTTCAACAATCAATTTTCGTTTATGTTTAAACAATTTTACTTTTGAATTTTCAGTTCTAATTTTTTTTTACTCTTGTTCTTCTTTTGTTTTGTGGTCTTTCTACATTTAATCATGAATTGATAAAACTTGTTTCTGCTATGTTGTTTTTTCGGTAAAAAATAGTTTTTCTAGGGTTCTTTCCTAAGTTTGTCGTGCGAGAGGAAGATGACAAAATTTTGAACGTGTGCAAGGAATACGTGTGGTATGTATGGGTATTTTAGTCCGAGTTTGATGATTATAACGAGTTGGTCCTAGTTATCGAGTCGATTACAATTTTTGCACTCCTCGGATCACATTTTGCTCTCCCTTTAACAAAAATCTTATACAAAACGACCTATTATTTGGTGTGTGCTATAAGAAATGCTAAATGGCATACTGTGGCCCGTATGTTTTCATTTCAAACTTAATACGGCTAACAGTCCACCGTTTTTCTTGTGTTTTTTTTTCGTACGGCTAACAAACTGCCGTGTAGTGAACACTTTTGGTCACTCATTCAGCTGGAATAGACATGGATTGAGGTTGGGATTAAAGAGGATTTCCCTCTATCCATAGCAGGATCAAATCTGATCAAATTTGATCAAATCTTTCATTTTGAAAGAGACTCTCTGCCCCTTAATCCTTGCTCTATAAAATAAAATAATGGATTGCAATGCGTGCCCCGGTCTAAAACCCTAATTTAGGGGCAAGTACCCTACTGGTCTGAGTTCCGAGTCGATATAAATCGGATCAGAAGGGGTTGATTCTGTGATTCTCTACCCTGACAAACAGAAAGAGGTTTAGGTTTTGGTTGGAAGCGCACCAAACACTTGTACCGACATAAGGTTCATTTCATCGCTGTTACCATCTGATCTCTTCTTCTCTTTCTTTACTACTCAAAGTAGCAATGGCTGCTACTGCTACTTCCTTTCAAGCTCTCATCCAACCCTACAGCAATTACCTCTCTTCCTCTTCATTGTTTCCTTCTTCTACTTCATGCATTGCTTCTCCTTCTTCTTTATTAAAACCTAAAATTATTTGTTCCTCTTCTTCTTCTTCTTCTGCATCTCCTCTTACTGTTGTTAATGGAAACGTTGAGAGAAGCAGTGTTGTTCCAGATAGGAAAGAAATTCGTCTTGGTTTACCAAGTAAAGGCCGCATGGCTTCTGAAACCCTTGATCTTCTTAAGGTAATTCTTTTCATTCTCATTTCCTCTTTTATTTTCCGATTCTTTTGATTTCGTCGCTTAATCTAAATCCTAAAACTTGTATTTCTCTTTTGATGAAGGACTGTCAACTCTCTGTGCGTCAAGTGAATCCTCGACAGTACGTAGCTGAAATTCCATTGGTGGGTTTTCTTCTTTCTTCTTTTATACTCCAAATTTTGTTGTATACTAAGTTTTCTTATGGCATTGTAAATTTATTCTGGGATTCTTGAAATAAGTTTTGTTAAGGAATTAGAAATATGTTTAGCTAGTTACCCTAAAAAAAAAAAAAAGGAATTCATGTGCACTCTTTTCCTCTTGTATTGCACGCTATTAATCATTGTAAGTCCTTTTGGCATACTTCATCAGTTCATCTTGAACCTTTATTACTGCTTTTCGTCTATGCTAAAAAAAATGCTAAGAGTTTGGCCGACTCCTGAACCTTAACAGTCAACCTTGTTTCAGACCCCACAAATTTCCAAATGTTAGTTTGGTTTTGTGATTATTGTTTTTCTCTTCATGGCACATCATACGTTTTCATATATTTTCTTTGACGCAGCTCTCAAACTTAGAAGTCTGGTTCCAGCGGCAAAAGATATTGTTCATAAAATTCTCACAGGAGATCTAGACCTTGGAATTGTAGGTTTGGATACGGTCACGGAATTTGGACAGGTATGCATTGTCGAAGCCATTTAAGTGGTACTCTTGTTTCCACTTGTTAATTTCGAAATTTGATTCTATTCCTTACTTCTGGGTTGAAATGTAGTCCCCATGCATCCCTATCCTGAAACCATTGTCCATAAATCTTTTTAAGCTGTGCCCTTACTTGTAAGTTAATCTAAGTATAGTTAGTAAGCTATAGAAGAAGTAAAAACTTATGTCAGATTGCTGTTACCTGGTAGCTCTAGCTAATAAAAAGATAATGCGCCTAAATTATTTTAGCTGGCAGGATTTCTTCATCTGAAGGATGATGGGTGAGGGAGGAAGTTGGGTCTCGTTTTCACTCTATTACAACTAACCTAACACAATATATCCTTGCTCAACTTCCAAGGAAGGAAAGCGAAAAGTTAGACAACAGAAAAGGTCCCTATTTCTCCATGGCCGAAGTTAACATTTCTTTCTTTTCAGTAGTGGTGGGATCAAATGCTTATGAGTAGCTTTTTTTTTTTTTCTTTTCAGAGGAACTCAAAATATGATTCATTCCATATAAATATATTGTTTGTTTACTACGGATTTTGGCCAGCTTACGTGGTCATTGATACCAAATTCTGCGCCTAGAGAAACCACCCATCATGGTCATCAATTAGAATTTCATATTTGAAGGAGCGTCCTACCTTTTGTTGAACCAGAGTGGCTATTGTTAACCCCACTAACTATGTATATATTCGTGTTTATATCCTCAGATTTGATTTAGGTCTTTTGATACGTCTAATTATTGGGATAATTGGTGGCTTGTGCATTATGGGTGGCTAGATGTGTGTATTTTCAGTCGTTGGTAGTCATTATTATCTTATGCTGGAAGTCTGGAACCACATTCCTTGTATGTGGAGTGATTGATGGTGAAAGCTTAATTTCGTTATGCGTTTCTGATAATTTATTGTTTGTTATTTGGGTTTCTGGCAGGGAAATGACGACTTAATCTTAGTTCATGATGCACTTGATTATGGGCAATGTCATTTATCTATTGCAGTATGTTGTTACGGGCTTTCATTTATTGCTTTTCAAAAGGATTTTTGCATTTTGTAGGCAACCACCCTTTTTTGTGTTTCTTGTTAGTGCTCATTTTTGTTGTATTTCAGATACCTAAATATGGGATTTTTGAGAATATAAATTCACTGGATGAGCTAGCACGAATGCCACAATGGACCAAAGAGAAACCTCTACGGGTCGCCACAGGTTTTACTTATGTATGCTCCTAACTCAATGCACCTTAAAAGAGTTTGCTTCCTGCTTCTCATTCCATTCATGAAAACATTTGTGTTTCACCCTTCTCTTCCTGTTTGGGGGATGAGCATTATGGAGTTAATTTTGCTTCGCTTTTTCTGCACAGCTAGGCCCGAAATTTATGGAGGAAAAAGGGCTGAAGCACGTTACTTTCTCTACTGCTGATGGAGCACTTGAGGCAGCACCAGCGGTGAGAAATATATATATTTTGCTTGAATTTGATGAAACATTTTGAATAATTAGGATATTGAACATTTTAATCACATTCCTTTTCTTTTTAGTAAAAAGATAACCGTGGGCAACCCTTCTTTTTCTGTGTAACAACTTGTGATCCAGCCTTTAGATAGATCAGAGTCAAACATGGACGGATGGACCAACCTGATCTTTCTTTATGCCGATTTATTACTTCGCTAGATTAACCAAGTTGTTTTCTTTGTTAATTAGATGGGAATAGCAGATTGCATTTTAGACCTTGTGAGCAGTGGGACGACACTGCGTGAAAATAACTTGAAAGAAATTGACGGTGGAGTTGTCTTGCAAAGCCAGGTAAATCCATCTTCAGTCAAGCCAGCCAATAATACTTATTTGTAAAGGCATCTTTGTACAATTGTACTTCGTAAAATAAATTGTATGTTTACCTTAAAAGACATCTTGATCCTTCGATGTCTTAACCTAGAATAGTGGAGTAGTTTTTCCTCACGGTGCAAATACTTTTGCAGGCTGTCCTTGTTGCAAGCAGAAAATCTCTAATACAGCGTGAGGGTATTTTAGAAACTACTCATGAAATTCTTGAGAGACTAGAAGCACATTTAAAGGCAGCTGGTCAGTTCTGTGTAAGTGTTATGGTTGCTCCTGTGTGAATTATTTCTCTCAACAACTGCTCTTTTTTTTACGCTTTCTTACTGCAGGTTACGGCAAATATGAGGGGTAGTAGCATGGAGGAGGTAGCTGAGAGAATCCTTAGTCAGCCATCATTATCTGGGCTGCAGGTAAATTTCTGTAATTTGCTTTTATATTTGTTTGATTAAGAATTTGCTGAGCACCATAGTCTGTTTATCTCCCAAGCGATTGGATCTTCTCTGTTGCAAAGGTGTCTGGCTTTCTTTCTAGTGTCTCAGTATTGATGCTCATTTTCTTTCTCGCGATTTAATATAGCTCTCCATGCACAGACCAACTTTGATGTCTAGCTTCCATTGTGTATTTGATCACCATTCACTTGCATTTAAAATGTCAAAATTCAAATTCTTTGCGATAATGCATTATAATAGTTTTACTTACCGTTGGCTTTCGCTATGTGAAAACTCACATAATCTGTAAAAGAAACATCTAACAGTTTTGTTTCCCATCTCGGGTACCACGGTGATCTCTGTAAAGTTGGAATATTCTTGGATTTACCTGGGTACATGGAACCAAGAACTTCCCCAGTTGCGTATTGAAGGGTTTTTCGCATATTGGTGCACTCATGTGTCCATGATGGTGTCAAAATATACAATTGTACTAATAAGATTAGGGAGCAGCAATTAACTACACCTGGATTTTGACAACTTATGTTCGAGTGAAGACATGCTCACAAAGTCACCACTAAAATGTGAGTTTAGTGGCACCGATACATTTAAGAATAATGTGTCCACACCCAGTGGTATGCAGATTGGGCCTTCACAGTTGTCCTTGGTGTTCTAAGCTGAGAGATTTAGGGATAAGCTGAACTCTGTTAGAAGTAAGCCTGTGACTGGAACTGGACTAAACATCCTATCTTGTTTTAGAGCAATCTAGATATAAGTGTAGTGTAACTTCATCAAACATGACTCTTCCATACATCATACTCTTCCATACTCTTCAATCTAGATGTAGCTGATATAAATCTTATTCCCAATTTTATTCTTTCTAGGTGAATACTTTAAGCGGGATCGAGTGTGTGATGGTTTCTAGGGAATGTCGAGTTTTTTTTTCGGTCATGTGCTTGCTAACTTATTTAAATTTAATGTTACACAGGGCCCCACAATAAGTCCAGTTTTTTGCAAACGGGATGGGAAGGTTTCAGCTGACTATTATGCAATCGTGATATGCGTTCCCAAGAAAGCACTCTATAAATCTGTTCAACAGCTTAGAGCGGTGAGATACACTTCTCAAATCTTTTTTTCAGTACTTTCTAAAACTATACCACTCAGATAAACAAACTGCATGTCTAATTCGTAGCTGGTTTCATGCGACTTTTAAGTCATGCATGAGTCGCATGACAATTAATTGCTTTCACCTCTTGATTCTTATCACTCTTTGACCTTCCTCGTAAATGGATATACTTGGCTGCAGATCGGAGGAAGTGGAGTCTTAGTTTCTCCTTTGACATACATTTTTGATGAAGAGACTCCAAAGTGGCGTGATCTTCTTCAAAAGCTTGGGCTTTAGTTTCTATCACGAGGTAATAGAAATGTAGCCCGGTGCAACTGTGAAGTCAGTTTTCTTTTCCCATGTCAAAGATGTACAATCTGTTCACAGAAGAACTTCAAGCCTTCTTCACTGGAGAGAAGTGGCTAGTTAATTGGATGACCAAATATGTACTGAGTGCTTGCAGCAGTGCAACATCTATCTGGAGAGACTCCACAGCTCGTGACTTTCTTTTTCTCTTTCTTTTCTTCGCTTTGCGTCTTTTGTTTTTGTGTATTCTTGGTTTGGTGTTGCCTGTTATGCTGGAAAATGGTTTTTGCAGTTAAATGTTTGGGACATGATATTTTTTTTTTCTTTCTCCTGAATAAGACTTTATCGAATGATGGTTGTGTACAATTTGTGGTGAGACCTAGGTCTTCAATTCATAAGCAAAAGCGACTGATCAATAAGTTTTTAAGAGGCCCGTGATTAAATACCCTAGCAAATTAGACAATTTTGACCAACGGTTGCATTTTCGTTAAGCTCTCCCAGCCAAGCGAGCCTCTTTTTCTTTTCTTTCTGTCTTTTTCTCATTTCTTTGAAATAAAAGGATATGTTAAAAGAAAAAATATTTACATCAGATGGTCATAGACCCCAGAGAGGCTGGAAGGCATTAATTCAGTACAGAATCTCTATATCCTCCTATTTCGGCCATCCGAAAGTACAATATTCTTAGTTCGCAGCATAATCTTCTTTCTTGATCTATTAACACCTTGTTTGTTTTTTCCTTGCTCATCCGAGTCGTCCGAATCTAACTCGTCGGGATCTGACTCAATATGTTTGTTTTTTGAGTCAAAAAATACGTGAGTCAGTGATTTGATCCCATGAGTCGGGAATATTTTATTCCCCGATTAAAACGGGTTCAAATCAGGACTAGGTCCAAGTCAGATCTGACTCAAGATAATAAAAAAAAAAATGGTCTGATATTTGATTCGAGTTGAATAAAAAAAAAAAATGGTCTGATATTTGATTCGAGTTGAGCCAAGAAACACACTCTAAAAGTTTAGTATAATAATAATACACCATAGTAACATCGGCCGGCCATCCGAAAATACAATATTCTTAGTTAACAAGAATGGAACGGTATCATCTTCGTAGTGCAACAACAATGCATCACGGTGCGTACCGGCTAAAATAATACAGTAAATTCTCTCGAAAACAAACATTCTACATCTACGAACAATCGGCAATTCGAACCGGATATGCACATCATGCAACAGTGCTAATCTTGCGTATGTTTTCCTCATCTCAACTTGAATCTGATCTCAAAAAATATTGACATCGATGAAAATTCGGTTAAGTTCTCAAATCACCAATAAATATTTATTTGGAAAAGAGAAAACGTTTATTTTATTTTCAAAATTACTCAGATTTAAATCGTTTCTGCTTTTTATTTGTGGCCACAATTTTGTCCATCAATACACGTAGTATGTGTTACCACCGACTACTATACAAAATAATACGCGTCCTCCTCTGACTGGGCGACATAACTATAAATACGGAGTGAAGAGTGGGAATTTTAAATATCATACATACCCCAAAACTTGTTCAACTCGTTCTTCAAAGAGCAGAGGAATAATCTACTGTAATAATCTTTTCCTGCAAAACCCTGACTATCGTCTCTTACACAAAAACAAATTCATCTTTGTTGTTAGGGTTTAATCTTGCTGGATTCAGTTAAGGCTGAAAATAGCAATTTTTGTGATCGTATTAGTATTATTGTGGCGAATCCAATATAAGTTAAGGCTGTTTATTTTGATCCAGATTAATAAATATCTATTCAAAACATCTTAATTAACCGAGAGGAAGCTTTACTATAATCCAATCACATAAATGGAGTCAAGAGAACAAAGTAATTGTAGTAAACCTCGATTGAGCGCAGAATCCTTGACGCGGCCTTCAGCTATCGTCATCGGTGGTGGATTTGCAGGTATTGCGGCTGCTCGGGCACTTCATGATGCCTCTTTTCAGGTATATATATATATAATTATTTGATTTTTAAAACATGTGCTAAATTGCCATATCTTTAAAAATAAATAATTTGGTACTTAATGCAACCCTGTGTTGAATTATTAGGTTGTTCTGTTGGAATCGCGAGATAGAATTGGTGGTCGAGTCTGCACCGACTACTCATTTGGTTTTCCAGTTGACATGGGTGCATCATGGTAATTAGTATTCAATTCTTTTCCCCAATGCTTTGGTTTTACTAGTAACTGTAGATATCAATTTAAATCTGACATATCCATTAATCAGGTTGCATGGTGTATGCGAAGACTAGGACTAGGACTAGGACTTCCATTGTACCGAACGAGTGGAGACAACTCTGTGTTATACGATCACGATTTAGAAAGGTAATTTACACCATTCATACCTTTTTCTTGTTTCATAGGGTTGACATTTTACGAGCCACTATATAAACTATGTGTGTAACACATTAAACGCGCCTATATCCAAACCAATTCGACGTGAATCATATCTTTTTGTTTGTTTCAATGATCAGTTATGCACTCTTCGATACGGATGGAAATCAAGTTCCTCAAGAACTAGTAACAGAGGTTGGCAATACATTTGGGACCATTTTAAAAGAGGTACATGCTTATTTGTATTTTACTGTCAGTACCTCAACTGTTACAGGAAAAATAATAAGGGCACAACATCGATATGAATAGGTTCCACTATCTCTCCTGTGCTCCTGTGCATGTTGTTTGGTGATCTCAATTCCCAAGTTCCATGTGATGTGGTCATGTTTTGAGCATTGGACAAGATGCACCAGGGAGAACAGTGAAACCTACATTCACTTACGTTATGTCCAAAATACGCTGGGGAGAGATTTCACTCGCAACAGGATTAACCCTTTTCTAGAATTGCAAGAACACTTTCCATTTATGATGTGGATGTTTCTGACTTCCTTCTGACTTAATGTTTTTTACTCTACAGACAGAAAAAGTAAGGAAGAAAACAGTGAAGACATGTCGATACTTAAAGCGTTCTCCATTGTTTTAGAAAGGCGACCTGATTTAAGGTATTGAAAATTTGTATCCTCTTTGGTCTGTTTTACTTTTCATATACCAGGTGTTGTTTCTTGAAACTTGACTCTTGTATACAGGCAAGAAGGGACTGCTCACAATGTGCTGCAGTGGTACTTATGCAGAATGGAAGGTTGGTTTGCTGCAGATGCAGATTCCATTTCGCTTAAATATTGGGATGAGGTGAGTTCTATGCTCGAACTATGTATTAACTGAAGATTGTTGTTATTACACTGAAATCCAGCGGAAATTCTGTGTGTTAAAGTTAGTTAAACTGATCTCTGAAATAAGACGTTCAATTTTGCACATGCTGTACACAAGAAAGCTAATTCTTCTATTTTGCTTATTAACCTGAATACAGGAAGAGCTTCTGTCAGGTGGTCATGGACTAATGGTTCGAGGTTATTATCCAGTTATCAATACTCTTGCCAAGGGTCTTGATATTCGCCTAAACAGCAGGTATGAAGCCTGAGGTTCACTCTTTGATTACACCTTTCTCTCTCTAGCATTGTTTAATTCTTGCCCATATGTAAATGCTTTTCAGAGTCACAAGTATTTCACGGCGTCACAGTGGAGTCAAAGTTAGTGTTGAAGATGGGTCGACGTTCACAGCTGATGCAGCAATTGTGGCTGTTCCTCTTGGCGTTTTGAAGTCCAAGAAAATATCTTTCGAGCCCAAATTACCACAGTGGAAAGAAAAAGCAATTTCTGAACTAGGAATCGGAACAGAGAATAAGATAGCTTTGCATTTTGACAAGGTTTTCTGGCCTAACGTAGAGTTCTTGGGAGTGGTTGCTTCATCTTCATATGGATGCAGCTACTTCCTCAATCTTCACAAAGCTACATCCTACCCCGTCTTGGTTTACATGCCAGCGGGGAGATTGGCACAAGATATTGAAAAGATGTCCGACAAAGATGCTGCAAATTTTGCCTATATGCAACTAAAGAAAATCCTTCCTGATGCATCTGAGCCGGTAAATTTCCTTGAACCAGTTTTTCGAATTAGCCGTTCACAATCTCCAGAGAGTAGACACAAACCGCTTAGATTTCAACGATTAGAAATCTGGAAATTATTTAGTAGTTAGCGACACATCCTTAGAGTTAGATTGATCGAATATAACTAACACGACCTGTGTCAGGATTATTTGAAAATCTTGATTACAGAAAGTATCTTCAACTTTTACAGAATCTTCAAGTGATTTGTGCCACGTATTCTTCTTTGTGGTTCACGCAGAATATATTTCAAAGATATTAACAGATCACTACTTGTGCTTTTGCAGATAAATTACCTTGTTTCCCACTGGGGAACTGATATAAATTCACTTGGCTCCTATAGCTACCATACAGTTGGAAAATCCAATGATCTGTATGAGAGATTAAGGATCCCTGTTGATAATATCTTCTTTGCTGGGGAAGCAACAAGCATGAACTACCCAGGAACTGTGCATGGTGCATTCTCTACGGGAACTATTGCTGCTGAAGACTGCAGAATGAGAGTCTTAGAACGATATGGGGAGCTGGATTTGCACAATTTAGCCATGGACGAGGAAATGTCTACTTCTCTAGCTGTACCGCTCCTCATTTCTCGTATGTGAAGATTGCATTTTATGTGATGCTGGGGGAAACAAAACAAAAATAACCTTCTTTTTGTTCCCTGTCATGTAGTCTAAATATATTCTTCTGTATAGTGTAGGTTACTCGAAGAACATCTAGCCGCACATTTACATTAGAACCTAGATGTGGTATGAATTGTATCAAGTTGTTAATAATTGAACTTTGGATATTTAAAGGGATGGTATTAGTTTCCCTTCAAGAGGTATGTAAGTAATAAAAAAAAAAGTATGTAAAGGTATCATCAGTATCAGTGTATCACTGATGTTTGAGCTTTTGATAAACGAAGCTTCAAAAGCAGCAACTGCTTTTCTTGCGAACATAATTTTGTGCAGTATTCGGTATTTATTACTTGCAGCATAACTATTGCTACACAATTGTTCTGCTATTGCAAATAAACCAAGGATCTCCAATTTTCTTTCTTAACTAGTGAAATTAAAACTGAACAGTAAGAGCAGCACCCCTTTTTATTATCACTGAATCAAAAAACTGCCTTTTCCAGTGTTGCCCTGCTCTGTACTTCCTCAGCCACCCGAGTCTTCAGTTCCTGGTCATCCAATATCTAGTCACCTCTAGAAAAGCCAAATATTTACATAGGTTCCTTCATATAAGCCTAAGGGTAATATCTAGTCACCTCTTGAAAAGCCTAAGGGGCTTATTTTCATTGGATAGTCACAAGGCTAATATCTAATCTAATAGATGTAAACAATATCCTAACTTACAGAGCACAGTTTCATATTCAGAACAGACCAACTTTTCTTGAGTACACCATACATCTTGATCAAAAAATCTTATACTAATATAAAGAAAAGACCTCTTTTTGGTAGGAGACCCCCTAAATTACTTAATTGTCTTTATTTCTTACATATTTATATAAATACCATTGTTTTAAAAATAGATCAAAATTTTTAAAAACTTAATATCTTTCAAAATATACACCGGATTTTTTGTAAAATTTATATATTTGAAAAGCTCTTTCAATTATCTATCTACGTAACGAGTACAAATAAGAATGGTAAATTTTTGTTTTAGGAAAAAAAATTCATGACTTTCAAATTTAGTATTGTTGGATGAGTAAAATTCAAGCATGTGTGATGCACATGTGTCCTTACTAGTAAATATAAAGTAAACATCCCACATTTGGTGGTGCTCCTCCAATCACAGATTTAACAAGGAACTCCTTATCTTTCATAACCATAATATTTATAAACAGAAATATGTCCCAAACTTGTCTGTTGCACAGAAAAACCTTTAACATGGTAAAAGCGAACAATTATGTTTAAGCACACATAATATATGTACACAAGACATGTTGTATCTTACCCTCAAATTATTACAGTAACCTCCGTTCAAGTATGTACGCTTCAAGAAGGGGATCCGACATTTCTGGAGAAACTGTCTAGGCATAACAGCGAGCTCTTCTACTGACGAGGCTCGTGCAGAAATTAGCCCGATATATTGTTGGGGAAAATGTTGCATTTGATCGTATGAAGTCCAAGATGTGATAACTGGGTTATGTCAATTATGCCACCTGAAGCAGTTACAACCAATCATAAATAATTAAATGTAGCAGACTATAGTAATTAAGGTCGGTTCGAACTCCTACGACAACCTGATTTATGTAAAAACGAATAAACATGCGTAACAAAATCAGACTGCTATTCAACACATTATAGGACAAGCCATATTTTTCTTTTCATCTATTACATCATGAATTGTACTATAAAGTACTTGAAAGAATTGTCAGAACGAATGAGCACTATCGGATGCAAATGTGAGTTTCTATTAGTGTGGGACATCATCTAACTATTCAATTAGAGTATTCCTATTCCAAAAAATTACTAATTTTTACTGTATGTATTCTCCCTTGAATGTTTGGTAGCAATATCTAGTTTATTCCTCGCCCTAGTGATGAGCGTGGTTGCATCTTAGGTAAAAAGAACAGAAGGGTGATTTAGCGCTAACCAGACAGTATAATTGGGCTAATCTTACTATTCTTATAGCAGAAAGTTTAACCGCTTAAACAAAACAAGTACACTTAGTTTAGCACATATAGCACCCAAGTATGAGGATTATCGCTTCAAACATCATATCTTCGGTTGCAAAATTGTAAGATTAAGATTAAAGAATGTCGGTGTTACTGTTTAGTAAAAAAAAACACACCAAGGAACAAGCAACCACATTTAGATCAGGTAGCTGAAAATGCTCATAATTACTTAACCAACGTGAAATACTCTTTACCATTTAAACCTTGATAAAAGATCTAACATTTAGGATTCAGGATCGAATTGCTCCTTCTGTTTGAGAAGATTACAGGAAAAAAGAAGTTTTACCCTTTTTTTGCAGATGCACTAATCAACCCTCTTAGCTAGCATTGCTCTTCCTGTTCCAAGATAAGTAGGTTGTGTCCCCATAAGGCCTGGAAGAAAAATTGCAACACCCATTAGCTCCCTCTGTCGCCTCTCACCTAATTACCACCCACATCAAGAGGAAAATAAACTGTGCAGGAAAAAAAATTAAAAAGAAAAAGAAGAATAAAGAGAACAGTTGTAACAAATTAAATCAGTCATAATAGGTGGCTTGCCAATAATGCAAACGATCAAAGGTTCTATAACACCCCACTATCCCAGAATGATGGAGATAAGACAGAGTTATAGTAGTATATAAAATAAGCTATCAAGTAAAACAGAAAATCCAGTTAGCCTCTTTTTTTTTTTTATGTAAAGCACCAAGAAATGCCATTAAGGAATTTCCTAGCGAACCAAAATATCCTATAATTTGAGATACTAATAGAATTCGTCGTTCTGTATAAGCCACAACTAGGAAATGAGTCTAATATAAACTTTTGAGATAAGTCTCTCTTCTCGTGAGGTATCGTGAAAAGATACTCCACATGAGTGTGTAATGTAAAATTCACCTTGGAGTCTTCACATGAAGCAGCAAAAAAACAATGCAGATGAAGATGCAGCATGATCCGACAGCAATATATGCAAACCCGAGGAAGTCATTCTTCCCCCCCAACCAGCTTGATGTTGAGAGTACAAGCTTTTTCTTCCCTCCAAAACTGTAAGTGTTGTAATTGTTAACAAGGCGTACTATGATCAAATCATCAGCATCTAGATCCTGTTCGATTCTCCCATACAACTTTCTGAAGCTAGGGAGAGCAGCAGTACGCATCCATACGATGAGATCCTCCTGATCGCTTAGCTAATTCACACCACAAACCCCACATACAAAAGAAGACAACAATGTAAATTATAGGCAATAGACGTTTGGAGGCAATACAGAAACACTAAAAGATGAATTATGCATCAGCATTAGAAGCAGACAGCCTTGCTTAATAGATAATGAGTCAATTCCCAAGCCAAATGCATTTTTGTTGACTATGACACGATAAAATACTATCAGTCTATCAAGCAGTGCTGGCATCTAGTATCTTTTACTGATTGACAAATCCCATCACACCTCCATTTACTTGACCTATCCATTATTTATTTATATTGCACAACAAGATACGAATACAGCAACTTTTGATACTTACAGGAACAGTAGGATTTAGCGTCCCACCACCAATCAAGGTCCCATTCTGGAAATTGAAAGGATAAACATCTTTTCCAAACTTATGCTCCCTATCACTCTTCCAAGCAATATTCTTCCGGTTGATTTCCAATTCCTTCGACTGATGATAAAAAGTATATGTATCATTAAACAAACTCCATGCAACTAATCCACAAGGGACAATTGGTTGACCGTTGCTATTCTCTTCTGGCTTGCATGAACTTGTATCTTTGTAGTTCAAACCATCTAACAACTGGCGGTCACTTCTACTTTTGACATACCTGGAATGAGTACAAACCATTCAGCCAAGGTCGAAACTACCAACGATCACAAAACAGCAAATGAGGCTTGGACAAGAATGACATTCAAGTGACTCAAAGAAGGAAATGATTGAATTATCAGAACATACACCCTTACCGCCTATGGTTCTGGTAGTAGTTGTCTAACTGATAGTATATATAAATAGGAGCTTTCATATCCTTACGCACCTGGAGATGACAAATTTAATCAGTAGGTTGGAAAGATATTCAGGAATTGAACCACTAAGACATAAGCTTTTATTGAATCATAAAACAACTCTCTTAACTGTCATACAAAATGTAGACCGTGTTTGGAAAAGAAAACATTAAAATAAAATCATGTGCGCCACGAGTTCACTATTCCAAGGATCGCGATGTTCAGGTCTTCAGGATCTGGCATCAAAAGACCATCAATATGGCAGATATGGGTTATGTGCACTTACTATTTGCTCTCAAAAGATACCAAAACGTAGATGGGAAACAAATCAACATGATAAATGGATCACAGAATTGCAGAGAATCGCAAAGTTTACAGATCCCCAAATAACAAAGAATCAACCTGGGTTTACACTTTAAAGAAGTGATCATATATAATAACTTGTCCATGGAGAATTCTCTTGGAAATCAACTCCCAAATTTAACATGCTCTTGAAGTCAATGTGGCAGCTTCTGTTAACGTAAGAGTTCTTCACGTGTGCCAAAGTACGGACGATGGATGAGAAGGAAATTAACCTTTGAGAGTACATAATCAAGGTAAAGAAAATTAAGAAGCATAAGGAATACGATTTTTATCGAAGTGAAAACAGAATGGTGTTGAACTCCCTGAAAAGTTGGTTAATACGAAAACGCTTAATAGTGGATCATGTGTAGTAGTGGATTAGAAAGCAGAATAGCAACCATCTATAAAGATTTGTAATTTTTCATTGTGTCCCATAAATGCTGCTAGATACAATAAAAATAACAGTTGAGTAGCAACGGGACACTGTGCAATCATGTGCCCTATGACTTCCTTTCTTCTTTTTTCCTTGGTGGTTCTTGTAGCTCACCTAGAAGTCATGTAAGCTGCTATTTAGCATGTAAGTTTTGCTGGCCCAAAATGAACCAGAGCATATGATGTGCTAGTCCCTGTTGGTCGACTCAGAAATTTCTGTGAACCATCATCCCATCTTTTCACACTTCATTGTTAAGTTTTTATTAAAGACTGTAAAGATGAATCTTCTAAAGAGGTGATACACTAGCATCTTTATATGACTTATGATGTTAGTCTGAAGGAACTTATCACCTTTAATATTCGTGTGCAGTTTTTAACAATGGAGTCATCTTGAATATATGACACCTTGTTATTTTTATGTGTCTCAGGTACACAATCAGTGTCATAGCGATCCACAATTTCTACTACCTGCAAAGAGAATTCAGATTGAAGCTCGGATCTTTTTTATTAGAAAAATTGAAAATGCATAAGATACAAACTTTTAATTAGATGAGACTAAAAATATTACACTCTGTGAAGCACGGAGAGCTATAAGTCCAAGTGGAATAAAAATTACACCCAACAACATAAATGTAGTAATCACCTGCAAAAGAAATACTTAAAATTTACCAAATTCCATATAGAAATGTACTGTACATAAGTAGATTAAAAAACTGTGCATGCTAGCTTACCCATGCTGGTGTGAGGATGGGTTTACAGGCTGGGAGGTTCTGTTGAGTGAACTGATATAGAGCTGGAAGACCACCAAATTCAATGTCATAAGGGAGCACCGAGCATGTCAAAACCGTCGTTATTATATAAGAAGTGCATTTTCTTAGTTATTATCCAATAAAAGTCTATTCACATACGTATTGTATTCTACTATATTTTAGTTGAAGTCCAATAAGCACATTAAATTTCTTATGCAAAACATAAGAGCTTAACACAGGTTGTCCGCTCCTCATATCCATTATCACCACCATATTATAGTATAATAACTAAGTAATTTCTATAAGTAACAACATCCGTTTAATGAGCTCCTTGCACAAAGTCACTACCTATGCATGGTTTAATTTATCGTATTGGACAAGTGAAATTTAAAACGATCCAAAAAGGTAGAGAAGATTTGCGTACATTGGAACTGCTCTCATCCATATGCATTACTATTGAACCAAGTTTTAACAAAATGCAACTACATTTTATTAGTAAAATTAAAGATTATCCAATCGAAAATATTAGGGTTCTATCCTATTGAAAATTGTGGTAAAAAAAGTAGTCTACCTACCTTTCTGTCGCCTGGAGAGAACAGGAACAGATTGAGCTACTACACCAGCAATGTCTACTCCTGATGTACTCCCTCCTCCGTCAACATCCATTATATATCCGAAATCAGAACCTCAAGAATACAAAATATAACCTCGGTACAAATTGTTTGCAATATTGACTAGAAATGCAAAACCCTAAAACATGAGGAATGCAGGAAATTTTGAGTTTATTTTGAAATGTATAAAGAATTGACTAGTAGATGGAAAAGATGTTAGGGAGATTGGAGCAGTTGGGGTTTCTTCTGAGAAACTAAAAAAAAAAAAAAATCAAATATTGAAAAAGGATAATTGATTTGGTAGAAAGGAAGGAAATGAAGTTGGTTTCTTCTTCTTCGTTTGTGTGTTTGTTTGGGTATACCTTAATTTGCAAACGAAGATACCTCTCGTTGTGGCAAGATTTCGAATATTATGCACTGATCGAGAAAACATAAGGAGTTCCAAGGACCATGCGGAACTGAATAGTACTAGTCTTTGTTTTTGTTTTGTTTTTTCTTTCTAAAACATGAAAGCCGGACCCGGACCCGGAACCAGCCAGTCAGACTGGCCTCATTACCGGACCCAACCCACCATAATTGAATGGTACAACCATATTATTATAAATTTTTATTATTTTTATGGTGGGGATTGAAACTCTGACTTCTTTTTTACTGGAGTTGATGGGAAACCGTTGAGCTATATGTTTGGACCTATACTAATATTTGTTTTGTTCTCGATCCAAAGACTCCAAACTCAAATGTCAGGACGCGAATACACTTCGAGTGTGTAGGACAATAGGAGCTAACGTATAGTCCCAATTCTGTTGGGCTTTAGACGCTATAATCCTACCCTTTCAAGCCAGTACTGGTTAGTTTAAATTTACCGTATCATGTTCCTTTTGTCAAAAAAAAAAAAAAAAAAAAAAAAAAAAAAAGTTTGTCCTTTCCTGACGATTCAGTCCAAAATGATATTTTCGATGACAAAAATGCTCTACAAAAAAAACGCATATTGTACGTTTAGATAACCTAGAATTCCATATCCTCTTAGGGTTTAGGATACATGTATTTATAGAATTTATGTATACCTGATTCTGATATGAACTTCTCATGCAAGCAACTTGGGCAACAAGACTTCACGGGCAATACGGGCTTGTTTCGCTGGCTCTCCATCTACTTTATGGATGGTACAAACATCGCCCTTTTAACCTCCAACTTGTTGGGGTTAAGAAATTTGTTTTCATTCTTGCGTCGATAGTTGATGACGTAACTCGCCCCAAACGTGAATAGAGACATTACAAAGACGCCCCCAACAGTGATAACCTACAATGAAATTTTCTCACGTGTTAGGCGAGACTTTTTGCCATGTGGTGGACTTGATGCTCGAGAGCTAGTCGAATCTTGAGAGAAATGTAATGTGCGTGCTTGCGGGGCAAGGCTTTTTGCTCGCAACGTAACAAGACTGTAGCGTTCACTACTCGGGCAGGCGGGTTGTTGCTTGTGTTGAGTACGAGTCTTTGGACCAACATCGGGCGTTGGGCTCCTGATCGATACGAGACTTTATGCGGAGCAACATCGGGCATTGGGCTCGTGGTCGAGACGATACTTTATGGTTGCCTAGGTGCAAGTCTTCCGTACTCGCGTGTAAGACAAGATTTTATGCTTGCAAAAGCAAGAATTAAGTGTTCACGTGCAAGGTGGGGCTTAAGGTGCTTGCAATGTGATGCAAGGATAAATATTGAAGGGTCTAAGCACTATTCATCTAGAACTCGATCGTACCGCCATCCACGAACCTCGAACTCGATCATGTCGATATCCACGAACTTGATCATGTCGCTGCTTCAAGTGTACATAAAAGTTTCTCGAACGCAAGAATTTTTGCGTCCATGTTCAAGGGCTTGAAAGACGATTCGAACGAGCCAAAAATAACTCAATTTAGACTTAAAACGAAGAAGTTATCGAAGAAACAAGATTTTGTGTTGTTGCGGCGGGCGGTGATGATTGGGCTGTCTGGCCGACGTTATGATGACGTGGTTCTTGGTTGGACTAGTTGCTAGAATGGTTGGGTCCGTCATCAGACCGAAAGGTGAACACGATCACCTAGTGAACTGGTTGGGGTTGGGCTTCTGGAACACTTTTACTTTTCTTGTTCTCACGGATTTTGCAACGCCTCTGCCAGAATCTTTTGCCCGCGGTTTCTTCAATTGGTTCGTAACGGTTTTTTTCAACCTCGTAATAGTTTCTTCAATCTTTACTTTGCAAACAGTTCCTTCAACTGGTTCATAACGGTTTCTTCAACCTCGAGACGGTTTCTTCAACTTTCGCAACAATTTCTTCAACTGTTTCGCAAAAAAATAAATCTGAACCCTAACTTTTTCTTTTTTGCTGATTTTTGTATATAATTCGTGCACGATTTTTGCTCCACTTTTCTCAATGGAAGAACACGATTGTTTTACACTAATCCCGACGCCAATGTTTATACCCAAAATTACTTTTAGACACTAAACACGATTGATTTGATGATGAAGATACGAAATTAGAGTTAGAAAACATGTGAAAATAAATAGAGGAGACAAGAATTTAACGTGGTTCGGCGTGTGATGCCTACATCCAAGGATGGAATCACGTTGGGCGAGATTTTATTGATGTGATGATTACAATAATCTTGTACGGTTAGCTAACCAAGATTTCCATATCCTCTTAAGGTTTAGGATACATGTATTCATAGAATTTATATTCCCGACACTCACAAAGAAAAAAGGAAGTGACTTAGACAAAAAGAGAAATGACTTGGACAAAAAGAGAAGTGATTTGGAGAAATCTTGTTTGTCGATAACCTCGGACCAATCAATCGAATATTGATTACAATACGTAATCAACCGAACACTACTTGAAAACGGCAATGACTGTAAGGAACCAACGATTCTCTATTCTTAAACAACCAATTGCCTCTGTACTGAATCAGCATTTGATAGATTATCCAACCCCGAGCAATTTGAGATACTGGTGGGGCTTAGGGTCCCTAACTGGTATCTGTTTAGTCATTCAGATAGTGGGTTTCCCCTTACTGATCCCATCTTTCACGGAATCGATCCTCTTTGACTGTACAAGAATATATGGATCTCAGCATGTCTGAAAGCACGGGAAAACGCGAATTGATTTTTTGTTACGATAAATGGACGAAACAATGGCTGACCTAATAGCTGCTTCAGCGGCTGCAATATCTATAACAAAAATTGAAATATAAACTTCTTATGCAAGCAACTTGGCAACAATACTTCTGGAATCTTCTATCACGGGCTATACGGGCTTGATTCGCGGGCTCTCCGTCTATTTTATAGACGGTACAAACAATAACTAAGAGAAAATTTCATAGAATTCTTAGTGTTTCCTTATTTTAAATCTCGTGCACTGTTTGGAAACTATCTAAAAAGAAGTTTAGTTAGAATGTATGGCTTTTAAGGTAAAAAAAAAAAATGGATCCATAAATCCCTCTTAAGTTTTCCAGCAAATCTTAGGGAGGGAGGTGGTATTCAAAATGAGGGATTTGGTGGAATTACAAATCCTGAGGGAAACATGAATCCAGGAAATTTGGGCAACCAAATGTACTAAGGGAATTGTAATTCCACCAAATCCCCTAGATCCATGAATCCCACCTTTAGAATTCTGCATCCAAACCCACCATAAAAGAGAAATAGGTTGTATTCGTTGGAGTGACGGAGATTACCAAAGCTTTCAAATACTTTATCTAGTTGTTATTCATCTTCAATCATGACAGTTGTTAAGCTCATCCAACAGTTTATTAATTGGGAAATTTATTGTTTGGTCCTGAGCCCAAAGAAGTATCTATAGTAGGGTCCACCTGAATTCAACCTTATTCTATGGTCCAAAAATGTCCAATTACCCGACTACCCTTATTTTTCAAATGTGCGATAATGATAAAATCTAAAAAAGATACATATATGTTCAACAATACTGACATTGCAAAGAGGTTTTTACGAGATGATTCAACAATACATATATGTTCTACTAAGAAACCTGGTTAAATTTTCTTATTTTCAGAGGTTTAACTCTTAAATTGTCATTGCAGTTGCAATTGATAGCATAATTCAGTAGTACATATATGATGTACTGAAAAAACTGGTTGGATTTTGCGATTTCCACAGATTCAACACTTATTTTGACATTTTAATTGATTTTTACAGCATGTCCAGTAGTACATAAATGTTGTACTGAGCAAAACTGGTTGGATTTTGTGACTTTCATAGATTAAACACTTACTTTGATATTGCAGTTGGTTTTTACAGCATGATCTAGTCATACATATATGTTGTACTGGTAGGCTTAGAAACAATACCTACAATGATAACTGCAAGTGCATAGTGTCCTAATGTAACACATGGCAAAAACAGGTCGATCCTCATGGACAAGGTGGGTGTAAGTTGAAGCTACATCCTTACTAAAACTGATTCGAAACAAGAGTAACACAAAATGGTTTTGTTTTTTCGATACGATTGAGAGGTTGGTAGTGACTGAAATAGCAAAAACGAAAGCAAAAAGTAATCTAACAAGCAGAGATAAATAAGGTGCTAGTGCAGTCGAGTCCACCTCGTAACCTACACTAAGTCAATTCAGTCTCAATACTATTCTTGTCTCTTGTATAGACATCGGTGAACTTATAGGCTCTGCCGACTATCCAGATAGCAGTGAAGATTCTAGTCTGCTGCACATCAAAGGGTAGTTTCAGGAGGATGATTTAGTATCACTAAGATAATTATCTAATCCTAGTATTAGCTTCCCTCTCATAAAACAAACTAACCGCAGATCAATTACTTAGATGAGTAAACAATCCTGATATGGATATTCTAATCGCAACTAAGGTGCCCCTCCGAAGTACTAACTGTCTGATTAAGGCACAACTAGTCAAAGGATCGAACAACAATCAATTAAGCATGAGTTGCAGCACAAACAACACAGTGGTATTCTAACTACAATTGATACATGACATACACTGTGAAAGCAAAATGTTGAAGTGCTCAGATTATATTTATCCAAAACATTACAGTATAACAAGAACAATACCAAAACTTGAATTAAATCTAAACCCTAACTATGAAATTAGAACATCATGGAGATAAAATCAAACATGAACTACTGCTTGGTGCACCGGCTAATCCGGGCATGAGTTTTACATCACAATCTCCTCCCTATTTATACACAAATTTCTTCTCAACCACTAGAATTTGATAATTAGAGAATACCCACTTACTCAAAACACGTTTTAAACAAACCCCTTCCGCAATTGGACACCGCAACTCTTGATTTGATGTTTGCTTTAGCTATTGAAGATAACCCTAACTCTATCTCTCTCAACCATAGCTTATAGGGTTATTGTTTTTGACAAGAGAAAAGATAAGATTAAGAGAGATATAGATTAAGAGTCTAATTGCATAGGGTGGCTGATAGAGTGGCTGAGCTCAGAGGTGGTCGGGGATGGAAGTGACCGATGGAGGAGAAATGGTGGTTCTGCGGAGCTTTGGAGAGAAGATGTGAATGACTTGATGGAGTGTTTGGCTTCTGCTCGAGTTGGGGAATAAAAGAAGGTGCTTGGTTGTTAAGCAGACACATCAATATTTGATGAACCGTTTGGATATGACGTTGGATGTTCAACAGCTAAACTGAATCTGACAGCTGGTGTTGGAAACGGTCTTGGGTCTTGGTTCTTATCTCTTCCAGGCCCATGTCTTCTTCAAAGCTAATATATCAAGCCCACTTCTAGTTTTGGGTCGTGCAAGCGACATTCTTCACTATGGTTGAAGTGCAAACAACATTCTTCACTGCCTTCTAGCGGGAACTTTGTTGTCTTTCTTCCATTGTCACCAATTCCAAGATTTATTTAGTACCTAAAAACACAAAATTAATTAGTACAAGTAGTTATTCTTGAAAACAATGAAAATACATAATTTGGGACAATATATGATTTTAAAGCGTAAAAGATGAGTTAATTGCCATTAAAAAGGTGTATAAATATGCAATATTTGGCACTCATCATGTAAAAAAAAACTGGTTGGATTTTGTGATTTTCCATAGATTCAACACTTAGTTTGACATTTTAATTGATTTTTACAACATGATCTAGTAGTACATGTTGTCTTGAACAAAACTTGTTTGGATTTTGTGACTTTCATAGATTCAACACTTACTTTGACATTGCGGTTGGTTTTACAAGATGATCTAACAATACATATATGATGTATTGAAAAAACTGGTTGGATTTTGTGATTTCCCATAAATTCAACACTTATTTTGACATTTTAATTGATCGTTAAAACATGATCTAGTAGTACATATATGTTGTCTTAGAACAAAGTCAAGTTAGGTTTTGTGACTTTCATAGATTCAACACTTACTTTGACATTGTAATTGGTTTGTACAGCATGATCTAGCAATACATATTTGTTGTACTGAAAAAACTAGTTGAGTTTTGTAACTTTCTATAGATTCAACACTTATTTTGACATTTTAATTGATTTTTACAGTTTGATCCAATGGCAACATAACTAAAGCTTAATATAATTTGAAAACAACGGTTCATATTGGTTTAAATAGATAAATGTTTCAGTACATATTTGTTGCATTGCTTAGATTTTGTTGTACTGTAAAAATAACACTGACAAAAAATACTGAAATTTAATCACTGACAAAAATAACAGAAATATTTCAATCTAAAATAAAGTAGTGAATAAATTCTTAATTGCATACAAAGTCCATAAAAAAAAAACTATACACAATACCAAAAAATAAGTAAGCAGATGAGAGAATTTAGAAGCTTGGAGTTTCACTAGGTTGTCTAGTTCAAGAACTTCATTTAGAAGATGCTTTAAGGGAAGTCTTACTCTAGTCGTTCGCCAAATAATAGACATCGTTTAACTTATTTGTCTTTACTAATTTATACCGATACTTGAAAAATTTGCAACTTTATATTACGAGCATGTCACACCGGTGCGTCATTTCTTAGTTTTAGCAATTGGTATCCAAAACTGGTTGCTTACTTCCTCAACTTACTCTGATTCACAACCCCACCTCTTTTGCACATTCAAAATCTTGGTCGATGCTCCACGAAATCGATTGGTTCTCGTATTAGTCCAGTCTCATCAATTTACATTCTCTAATCTAAAAAATGTTTGTTGAACAATCTAAAAAAAAATTGCATTCTCTAATCAACACATCAATTCTTCCTACAATCGCCGACAAGAACAAAAATAAGAAGCAGTACGGCCAATATGCACTGATTCAGCTGTGAAAAAATTGAAACAAAGTGTAGTCATTCCAGATAATTGAGCGACCTTTTTGATTGACAAAAGCACTTTAACTGTGAGACTACTAAACATAAACTCATATAACAAGCATCATGAAGATTAGTTGTTCCAATACATGAAAACCATTTAATACAATACCATATAAAAATCCTTTTACATATATAGCTTTCCTTTTTACTTATATGTCTACAATAATGTGCTTAAGATCTTAGAATTAGCTATAGTCTACCAAAATAGACGTGAGGGTTGTCTCTAACTGTAATTAATTTTCATCCCTATCGTCTTGCTCTTTGAAGGCGGGCAGTCAAGTGGTTTAAAATTGTTAATTGAACCATGCATAATCAGGAGGAACTACAACATTGTACATTATTATTTTTTGATTGTCTGACTCTCTTTTTGCTGGGATACCCAAAAGAAAGTTTTGGTGTCATGTTTTCTTAAGTTTTCATTTTATAAAAGGTCACACAAAATGTACCACCACTTTGTGGTCATCTCATGAAACTTAACATCATGTGGAGTTCAAGATGACAAGTCTGTTGGTGCATCGTGATTCTTGCATACTTCCATTTCGTAGTACTGCTTTACATTTTTTAAAATACGGGGGTACAAGCGGGATAGGTGTAGAATACACCGTATTTACTATCTAGTAGTTACGCTTTCTTTGCTATTTTTCTTGTGAATTATGTACTTTACGTGTGCTTTTGAGTTATCAGGTACGCTGGAGTCGCATGGGGAAAAAGAAGGAGAAATTACCAAATACTGAGCAAAAAAAGAGGCAACCTGGTCATTTCTAGGCCAAGTGCTATTCTTTAATTGCATCGTTAAGGGGTAGTCACCTGTTATAGGGTATCCATTGGGATAGCCCTTATCTGGGACTAGGGGTTGGCTGAATCTAGTCATTACAACCCCAGATCGATTCTCTTCCTCCCCTTCATTTCATTCAATGCTTTTCACCTGGAACTGAAAATGAGAAGAGAGAAAAATTGGCTGCTGTTCAAGAGTGAATCGAGAGAAAGAACCAGAGATTCAAGGGGGAAAACGGAAGTAAGTGAATGGGTGTTGAGTGAAAATCGACTTGAATATGGGTCTGGGTGATTTGATGGGAATGTTTCTGTGAGAGAAGGAGTTAGGGTTTCCACCTGAAATCCAGATCGAGAGAAAGAAATGATTTCTGTGGATGATTCTGATGACAGAGTGCTGGTGATGATTCTGATGGTGAATGCTCAGGGAGGAAATGAATTGAGACACAAAACCAGGAGGTGATTTAGGGTTTGTGGAAGATATTCAGTGGTGGTTCTGCTCAAATCTGATGATGAGTTTGTTTCTGGAGCAGTTAATGATGAAATTGAAGATGGGTTTGGTGTTAGATTGAATTAGGGGTTTTGGTAGTTCAAGCTAGAGCTGTTTGGATATTCACAATGGGTTCTTCACAGGTTGAGCTATGAAGTGGTTATGTTGGATTCTGAGAATGATGGCAATAGCGAGTCCTGGTGATGAGTTGCGCGGTGAGTTGTGGTTGCGGGTGGTCTTATGGCTTGGTTGAAGTGCTCTGTCACAAATGGAGGTGTTGGTGCTGGTGAAGTTAGTGCACTGAGTTAGCTGTAGAAGGTTGGGGCTGGAATTGGAGCTAGTGGATTTGGCAAGAAGTTGACTGTGTTGCAGCTGGGATTTGGCGTTGCTTTGCAGAAGTTGTTCTGATGGGTACTGGTGGAGTTGGGTATTACTTGAATTGAAACCCCAATATCATATGAGCTCAAGGAAGTGGTGATGCTGTTGCTTAACTGGGAATGGGTTGTGAATTGCAGTTTTGAAGCCTGAGCTGGCATTGAGGTTACAGGGAAGATGGCAGTGAGCTCAGGTCATGTTGTTGAGCTGGTAATTAAGGAGTATGTGCTCTGTGCTTGAGTTGTGTGCTGCTGCAAGACAACAAATGAAGCAGCTCAGGCTGTCTAGATGGGAATCAATTGAGTTTGGTCATGAGATTGAAATCACGCGTATGATAGAAGGTTAGGGAATGTGTTCTGGAAATGAACCGAGCTAGTTGCGAGGTGGTAGTGATGGATTGCGGTGGGAATTCTATGGAGTCACGAGGCAAAGGGAAGCGAGGAGCCAATATCGAGGTCATTGGTGGATAAAATGCGGTTGTGGAGACGAGATGATTATAGTGATGTCTCGGAGTTTGTATGCGAGGTGGTTGAAATGCCATGAAATTGTGGAGAGCTGTGTGTGCGGAGTTAAGTCTTTGGCCCAAGCCAAGAATGCTAAAGACCCGAATTGTATAGCATTTGGTGCTTTGAGGCTTATTATGGATTGTAGTTGGGTGAATGTAGCAAAGAAAGCAATTGAGATTAAAGGGGGATGGAACCGAGTTGTGAATTTGTGGCAGTAGCATGGCAGGGATAATGGCGTTAACTAGTGCAGGTCATGGCAGGCTGATGGTATTGGTTGGTGCATCAGTGGCAGGGTGATGAGTGCCAAATAGTGCATATTTATACACCTTTTTGTTGGCATTTTACTCATCTTTTGCGCTTAGAAATCAGATATTATCCCGTTCTCGTGTTTTCTTTGTTTTCAAGAATAAATATTTGTATTAATTAATTTTGTGTTTTTAGGTAATAAATAAAGCTCGGAGAATCGAGGAGCCAAGGAGCGAAGAATTGGAGTCCGGCATTTATGGAGCGGAGATAGCCAAAGCCAAGGCGCGTCGATTGCAACCCAACAAGGAAGACATGGGCTAGAGCTACCCACGACCGGGATCCGAACCCGCTCATCCCGAGCCGTTGAGATATCTATCTTCCACATCCAATGGTCGCCGCCTCCACGTGCATCATAGATCGCTCTCCCGTGCAACACCGAGATCAAGCCAAAACCGCTTACCTCCCCGAACTGTTCGGATCTCCATCGGCTCCATCCGACGCTCGCTAGGCCATTCTCATCGACTCCATTGTTCATGCCTCACATCAAATTGCCCATACCCCTATACCCTAATCGAACCAAACCATTCTCTCCTTTCACTTTCTCTTTCTTCTTCCCTCACTCGACAGAAGCGGAGCTCTGCTCTTCCTCGTCTCCACCATCCCTTCACCACCTTCGCCCATCCGCTCACCAGACCCATCATCACCTTCTTCCATCACCAACAACCCCATCGGTAGTACCGCACCGGTTCTCTAGGTCTAGTCATCTCAATCATAGCTTCTCTCAAAACCCTAGAAGCTAGGTTTGAGATAACTAGAACTAGGGTTTCACCACAATCGAAGCAAGGGAGTTGTTGAAGCCGAATTGACAAGAGAGGCGATTCGAGAGAGTAGAGGGTATGGGTTGTTTTACTTTTTTGTTTTTAAATAAATTAGGGTTTTGAGTTTTTGATGATTGCATGTATAAATAGCGAGTGAGGGGTTTGTGTAGAAAACTACGCTGGATTAGCCAATCTGATCAATTAGGTTTAATTTCTGTTTTTCATGTTTTAATTTAGTTGCTAGGGTTTGAGATGAAACCTAACTTGCAACTGTGTTTTTCATGCTCATGTATTGTTCTTGAATGATTGAATATTTTCTAGATGGAATTAATTTCAGTGTGATAACACTTTGCTCTCACAGTGCATGCCAATACCATGGATGCACTGTAGTTTGATTCACTCTGTGTTATTTATGCTACAACCCAAGTTTAAATTGATTATTATGTTCCTCGAGATTATTTGTACTTGTAATTAGACAAGTAATACTTGGGAGATATACTTTAGTTGCGATTAACCTGTCAAGCGGAGAAACACTTTAGGTTAAGGCAGACTTGACACCTTGCCTTTATCTAGCATAAGAATAAGAACAATGTCATGAGTTAAAGACACAGCGTAGGTTAGCGGTGGATTTAAGACCCTAGCAACACCTCTATCACTGTCTTATACCTTAGTTTAGGTTTATTTCATTTCAACTCAGCCGTATCGGCAAAACCCCCCTGTTGTTACCTTGTCACTACACATTTTCACTTGAAACTCAGTTGAGAAAGCCTTAGATCACACACAAAGCACACCCTAGTCCTTGTGGGATCGACCCGTACTTGCCGCGTCTCCAATAGACGCCGTGCACTTGCGGTATAACCCGTAGGCCATATAATTCATACACTTTCGAGGCCTACCAAGTTTTTGGCGCCGTTGCCGGAGACTTGGCGCGTGCCTTGCTGATTTTAGGCTTGTTTCACTGAGTTTTCATCATATCCATTTTACATTGTTCTTTTAGTCCTGTTTTCGTATAACTTAGCCTAATTTTTGTAACTTGCATGTCTTAACTTTGCTGTTATTTTTGTTAGCTTAACTTGGCTTAATACTTACCTGTCTTAGTTTAATACTTGCATGTCTTAGGGAATTCTGCTATTAGCTTAACTTTATGTTTCTCTGTTTCCTAGTTTAGCTTAGCTTAAATTGTTGTTATTAATCATCTTGCATCTTAGAGTCACTAGTAACTGTTATTCCCTGTCAGTCCAAAATATTCTCAGGCCATCTTTGCCTTAGATGCACATCTCTGAGTACTAAACTCTTTCTTGAGTGAGCAGTACTTGTGCTTCTTTGTCCTCACTGTCTTTGCTCACTGTTGAAAGTCAACCAGGGAAAGACAAGGAGCGGGACAGTATAGCCATTCTTGGTGAAGCGAGTTGGTCATTCCCAAACTACTGTTGTGTCGTGTGATGCTCTGTGTGCATGTTCTTTGAGAAATAAGAGCTTAGCCAAACATGTTAATGACTGCGTTGAGACCACATGCATGTTAGTGATTTGCTTCATTGATAAATCTGCCATTATTCTGTTCTATTCAATATCTCAGAGCTCATGACACCCATGCTTGCATAATATTGATACTCTCTGACCTATTGAGAGTTGAGCTGCCATCTGCACCCTTGTGTGAGCTGTTAAGCAGATTATTTGCTATAACCACCTTAGTCTCATCTGCCCTGTACCTGTGCATTGTGTGTGCTGTTAAACCTTGCCTTGCCTTGGCTGAGTGCACAACCCTGTTGACCCTGCCACTCTGACCCTCTGTGTGTTTTCAACGGGGCTATACGTTGTTCACTGTTGCATCTGCTGACCCAGTGAACTGAATCAATTGACTAACTCCAGCCCCCCTGAAGCTGTGAGTTGAGATGTGGTTGAGCTGTAACTATCGGCCCCTGTAGGTGTATTTTTGAACTGTGCATTGTTCTATGCAATTTGTAAACTCCATCTGCCCTGCTCACTTGCTAGCCCCTGAAGCTGCAAGTTTGAGCCAAGTTGCAAACCTTGTAAGGCTGCCATCAGCTGAGCATAACTCTTTATCAGCCCCTGTAGCTATGTTTTTTTAAACCATGGCAGCCCTTTGCATATTTAACCTTGCATACTCTAGGCATACCCTGAGCATAGTCTCGTTGGTACTCTATGGCATGTTAGGCTTGTGGTAAAGTGCTCAAACCGATCATCTACTTGCTTGTTGTACACCGCGAATCTTTGCATACTTTTGACTAGTGAGACCTTGAATAGCATGATTGACTTGTTGAATCTGCTGAGCCATGATCACATCTTTGAAATTTTGTGCTTCCCCCTTTGTTTGTAGCCACCACCTGTCTTGAGATGCTTGTCTTTGTACCCCATGTGCTAGAAGTACATTAGGTCATTTTGGTTTGCCAAAGTCGTGCTAAGATTTACACTTAGGCATGTGCAAATTGTTGTTTCTGTTTGTTGTGCTGTGTTCAAGTTAGGGAAATTGGGTCATTTCTTTTATGAGTTGGTGTTTCTCTTGTGCTTGGCCTGACCAACCTGCACATAGCTTACCAAGCTGTGTCTCAAAGACATAACCAAAGGCACACAACCGAGCCGCAAAAACCTAAACCGAGAACTGGGTTTTTGCAAAACCAAACATAAACCCACAACCACCGGGTTTGTACTAATACTTGGGCGGCTTGATCAAATGGAAGCCCAAATTGGCCGCATAAATCAAGTTGCACATCTGAGCTAACCCAACCATTGGGCTCCACATAAGCTGAACCACCCAAGCCCACATAAGCCTCCCACCTGGGCTAACACAACTGCTGGGCTGTCTAAACAACCACTTGGGCCGCACATTTGCACACAACCAAAGCCTGCACAACTGGGCTGCTCATAATCACACAACTCGCTCTAAACCAAATTGAGCCCCAAAAACATGATTAAGCCCGCATTATCGAGCGGTTGGGCTCGCACGTTAACTCAAGCCCAACTATGGGCTATACATTTTTCGACCTAATCTGACAGTGCAACCAAAGTTCTGAACTGACCATCTAGGCTAGAACCTATTCTGTTGGGCTGTTTAAACATCCAATGGGCTATACTTTCCCAAAAAAACCAAAACCCAAACAAACCAAATCCCAACAAACCAAATGAAGCCCAATAAACCAAATTCCCACACAAACCAAAGCCCATTTTTAAGAATGTTTATGTTTGTTCATATTTTCTATTGGGTTGACCCGCAACTCTTTAGATTGTTAGTGTATGATGAATTTTTGTATATAATCCCGTAGGACTTTTAATTTTCTTTTCTTGAATCGGTTGAGTCTTCTTGTGCATATTTTGTGCTAATCCGATATGATCTGTTGGATTCTAGCCTTAATTTAATGAAGCTCTAACCATGCTCATTGACATCCCAGGTAATCTCTTCCCTTTTATCTTATCGGCATAGTTCTCGTGGTATGTGACTGTTTAAATTTTTTCTATATGAAGACACATTGAGGACAATGTTTGATTTAGGTTTGGGGGTGCATTTGCATATTTTTGCATTTAGAGTTTTTAATCTTTTATTTTACCTTTTATTTTAGTCTTTTATTTTATCTTTTATCTTAAAAAAAAAAAAATAAAAAAAAAAATAAAAATTCATAAACTCTTTTTGTAAAAACCTCCAACTTTTAGAGATTTTAGAGTCACTAGCATGCTTTTAGCTATGTTTACATAGAGATTCTGACCGAAATAACGAAACTTGGAAGTAGGAGAACACAATCGGGTTCCTTAATTGATTAGAGCGTTAAAGTTGGATTTAACCATACCGGAGGGCGAATTAGGTCTTCATTTAGATATTCGGTAGTAAATTGTGATCACCCATAGTGGAGACTACCCAATTTACATCAAGTGAGGCACCAACCTTCAATTTTTGCAACTTTCTAGAAAAGTCATTAGAGTGTGTGTCACCGTACGTAAATTCGGGTAGAATGGTGAGGTACCCAACTTCGCACCAATTTCAAAGACTACTTTTGATCTCTTGAGTGCTAGTTTTTGTCAATCATGAGGGTGACGTCTAAAGATGAAAACTCCTTCTAAATACCGATTTGTAGTTAGCATCATTCTCTCTCAATCAAGCAAGACCCATAGAAACTCATCATCGTCGAAGAACCTAGGAGCAAGAATCGAATATTGAAAGAAAAATTGATATAGTCCAAGGTTTTTGTGCAACAAAGAAAAAGAAAAGAAAATAGGATGAGAATTAATAAAATTTATAAAATCAAGACAATACAAGTTGTGGAAAAATTGAGTGATAAAGTCCTTTGTCCATGGAGTTAGTTGTGTCATTATTTGTATTTTTATTTTCACTTTTTGCATTAAAAAAAAAAAAAAAAAAAAAAATTCAAAAAAATATTGTAGTTTATTTTTGCTACCACCATGGTAAAGAGAGTTCAAGAAGAAAAATCCAAACAACAAGGAAATTGAGTAGAAAAGTTAAAAAAATTGTCAAGTTTTGTGAAGTTTAGAAGTTCGTCATCAACAATTGAAGACCAAGACCGAAGATTGAAGACGTTTCTATGGTTCTTATGAGAGAGTGATATTAATTGCCGATCGGGTGAGAAGTGAGTGAGTACTCCCACCCCTTACTAATGGTTGATTTTCCTTCTTAGAGATCATCGAGAAAAGATTCTTTTTGTCCACACTTTTGTGGAGTCTCGATTTTATTTCGGAAGGTTATCCTTCTTACCTACAACGTGTGCATGATTTCTCTCTTTACTCCTGCTGCACACATGAGAGACTAAAAGCGATCTTTTGAGTGCAATTATCATAAAACCCTAATGGTGAGGCGAAGTTGAGACTTATGATCACAATCGAATCCGAATTCTTTCATATGGTATGGTTACTTCTCACTCGGCACTTAAGGATGAGAATGCGTTCTTTGGTAGTTCTAACTTCACATTACTAGCATGCATAAACTCTATGTCCTCATAGCTTCTAGGATGCTTGAGACTCTTTTACACTCTGAAGTTGGAGAAGGTTTTGTGGGTACACCTCTGGTAAACCCTCACGAGACTACAACTCGTCCACTAGGGACACCTAGGGGTTTAAAGGCTTAGTGCATACGCTAAATGCATTCGAGAGACCTGCGACAGGGGGTATAGTTAGGATTTCTTCATTTCTGTTTCACTTGAGGACAAGTAAAATTCGGGTTTGGGGGTATTTGATGAGTGCCAAATAGTGCATATTTATACACCTTTTTGTTGGCATTTTACTCATCTTTTAAAACTAGAAATCGAGATATTATCCCAGTTCTCGTGTTTTCTTTGTTTTCAAGAATAAATATTTGTATTAATTAATTTTGTGTTTTTAGGTAATAAATAAAGCTCGGAGAATCGAGGAGCCAAGGAGCGAAGAATTGGAGTCCAAAGCATTTATGGAGCAGAGATAGCAAAGCCCGCGCGCGAATCAGTTGCAACCCAACAAGGAAGACATGGGCTAGAGCTACCCACGACCGGATCCGAACCCGCTCATCCCGAGCCGTTGAGATCTCTATCTTCCACATCCAATGGTCGCTGCCTCCACGTGCATCATAGATCGCTGCTCCCGTGCAACACCAGATCAAGCCAAAACCGCTTACCTCCCGAACTGTTGGATCTCCATCGGCTCCATCCGACGCTCGCTAGGCCATTCTCATCGACTCCGCTGTTCATGCCTCACAAAGAAATTGCCCATACCCCTATACCCTAATCGAACCAAACCATTCTCTCCTTTCACTTTCTGCTTCTTCTTCCTCACTGACAGAGCGAGCTCTGCAGCTCTTCCTCGTCTCCACCATCCCTTCACCACCTTCGCCCATACCGCTCCACGCACCCATCATCACCTTCTTCCATCACCAACAACCCCATCAGTAGTACCGCACCAGTTCTCTAGGTCTAGTCATCTCAATCATAGCTTCTCTCAAAACCCTAGAAGCTAGGTTTGAGATAACTAGAACTAGGGTTTCACCACAGTCGAAGCAAGGGAGTTGTTGAAGCTGAATTGACAAGAGCAGAGGCGATTGGAGAGAGTAGAGGGTATGGGTTGTTTTACTTTGCTTTGTTTTTAAAATAAATTAGGGTTTTGAGTTTTTGATGATTGCATGTATAAATAGCAGTGAGGGGTTTGTGTAGAAAACTACGCCTGGATTAGCCAGTGCAGTCAATTAGGTTTAATTTCTGTTTTTCATGTTTTAATTTAGTTGCTAGGGTTTGAGATGAAACCCTAACTTGCAACTGTGTTTTTCATGCTCATGTATTGTTCTTGAATGATTGAATATTTTCTAGATGGAATTAATTTCGATGTGATAACACTTTGCTCTCCAAATGCATGCCAATACCATGGATGCACTGTAGTTTGATTCACTCATGTTATTTATGCTACAACCCAAGTTTAAATTGATTATTATGTTCCTCGGTTATTTGTACTGTAATTAGACAAGTAATACTTGGGAGATATACTTTAGTTGCGATTAACTTTTGTCAAGCGGAGAAACACTTTAGGTTAAAGCCCAGACTTGACACCTTGCCTTTATCTAGCATAAGAATAAGAACAATGTCATGAGTTAAAGACACAGCGTAGGTTAGCGGTGGATTTAAGACCCTAGCAACACCTCTATCACTGTCTTATACCTTAGTTTAGGTTTATTTCATTTCAACTCACCCAGATCGGCAAAACCCCTGTTGTTACCTTGTCACTACACATTTTCACTTGAAACTCAGTTGAGAAAGCCTTAGATCACACACAAAGCACACCCTAGTCCTTGTGGGATCGACCGTACTTCTTAGCGTCTCCAATAGACGCCGTGCACTTGCGGTATAACCCGTAGGCCATATAATTCATACACTTTCGAGGCCTACCACAGGGCTTGCAAGACAATGATGGTGCTGGTTGTATGCTACGGGTGATGGCCTGAGGGGATGAAGATGCAGTGAGGAAGAGTAGCCATCATGGCTGAGTAGGTATTTAGTGAGGCACAAGGATGGTGCATCACAGAAGCAGGCCTGTGCAATGGCTCAGAAAGGTCGGGAACCAAGTCAGCCAGTTAGCTTTTATTCACACAACACTCGGATCGACTCTCAATCCTAACTCACTCGATGACCCGAGCTTGACTCGGTGAGTTAGCCCATTGACCGACCGACTTGACCCGCCGATCCGAACCGTTGACCGGTGGCCGGGCGGACTTTGCCGGTCACCGGAGCTGTTTTCCGGCAACTTCTCCGGCCAATTTCCGGCCATAATACCAGAATTCCGGCGACGATTTTTGGACATATTTTCTACATGGGTTTCTCTTTCTCGTGGGCTTGGTGGATTTTCATCTAATGGACTTTGAAGGCTTGACCTAATTTTGGAAGGGAGGAAAGGCTATAAAAAGAGGAATTCTACAACTTTTGGAAATCATCTCATCTCATATCTTATTCTTGGAATTGTGGAGAGCCGTTTTGTTTACGCTTCTAGGGTTTGGTTTTGTTCTTCTTCTTCTTTGTTTTATTATTGAATATTGATGATGATGAACTTCATAGCTATGAGTAGCTAAATTCTCTATTATTGGTTAAGGATGTAGTCCGATTTCTAAAACTTGTGTGTGCTTTATGTATTAGTTTTCTCTCTTGTTTATCGTTCAATTCTCTGCGGTTTTTATGATCACATGATTGAAGTATTGTGATAGGATTATGGTGTTTGATTAGTTAAGTGGCCAATTAATTGAACTTGCATCTTAGTCCATAGCTATTTTAGGGTTTTCATCAAGCGATAACCTTGAATACAAGTAGCATGATATGTTTACGGTTTGTAGTGATACACTCTCGTAATCATATGTAGAGTTTGACCATTGTCCGAATTGTTTTGCATAACGCATGACAATTGCATTGATTAGCCTATTTAAAACTTAATGCTCCTAGGAATTGAACTTGATTAGCGCAAGCAAGAGCGTTAGGTTATTCTTTAGGTAGAATTCACATACGCAGCCCCTAATGTGTGTGTTGATGAACTTGAGAAATTAATAGATTATCTTGCTTTCTTGATTCTCTAGGCTTTTGATAACACAAGAGATTAAATCGTAATTCTAATCATATATGCACGCACATGTCTAAGTTTGAAGATGAATTCCTTGACCAATATCTCTCTCCATTGATTACTTTCTACAATTTACTTTGCTTTTAATTTGTTTTTATTGTTTAAATAGAAATAAGAAATCCTCCCAATTGGTTACTTTAAGAAATTGATTACTAAATAACTACAATCGCCTCCGTGGATACGAACTCTTTCTTATCATATACTTCATTCATATATTATTGAGTAGGAAAGTGAATTATTTTTGTGTCATACCGACAACCGATCAAATTTTGGCGCCGTTGTCGGGAGGCACACGGCTAGTTATTAAGTTTTTAGTTTCTTTTTACAATTTCTGCTTTCATCTTTGCTTTTTGTTTCTTGTCTTGTTTCTCACTTGTTTGCGAGAATTGTTTGCAGGTGCCTAATCTCTGGCTTCTAAGGATTGGAATTATCCAAGGTGCGGGATAGCTACTCGACGAGGCACAATACTCCAACCAAGTCAAGACACAACGGACGAGCACGAGGAGGAAGTAGGAGAAGAGATTTTCCGACAACAAGAAGAAGGAAAAGAGGTTCCAATCGTAGAGGAAACACACGTGGAAGAACAAGGAGCAATGGGTGATGCAAATCGTTCACTCAAGGACTTAGCTTCTCATAGGCTTGATATACAACAAGGTGTATTCAAACGGACTCTACTTTTGAAATTAAACCGGGGGTTACTTAGAGAATTACCAAAGTTCCATGGCATGGTGAATGAAGATCCAAACAAACATCTTATGGACTTCCACACCATTGTCACTACCATGCTTCCGTGGATGTTGCGAATGATGGTGCAATGTTGAAAGTTTTCCGTTTCTCTTTAATGGATAGTGCTAAGGATTGGTTGTTCTATTTACCTCCCGGAAGTGTCACAACATGGAATGGGTTGAAGAAACTCTTTTTAGAGAGATATTTTCCTGCATCAAAGGCTACTCAAATTCGCAAGGAGATTTGTGGGATGAAGCAAAATGTGGGAGAATCTCTATATGAATGTTGGGAACGATATAAGAGATTGGTGGCAAGCTGCCCTCACCACCAATTTAGTGATGCTATGATCATTCAATATTTCTATGAAGGACTCCAATCAAGTGATAGGAATCTTCTCGACGCTGCGGGTGGTGGTGCACTAGTTAACAAGACGGTGGCACAAGCTAGGGAGTTGATTGAAAACATGGCAATAACTCACAACAATTCTTGAGTCGTGGTTCGGATGTGCTTCTAAGAAGGGTGAGTGAGGTGAGCGAGGTTGAAGAGCTTCGTCAACAAATGGGTAACATGAACGCAATGCTTCAACAAGTTGCAGCCGCGGTGATACCAAGTTCCTCTCAATCTTATGAGGACGAGCAAGCTAATGCGATCTTTCCAAATCAACAAAGACGATATGATCCCTACTCCAACACTTACAATCCGGGATGGAGAGATCACCCCAACTTTAGCTATGCCAATAAGCAAGGAGCGGCTCAACAATCTAGTTTCAACAACCCGAGTGGATTTCAACCTCAACAACAACAATTCCAACCTAGGCAACAATTTCAACAACAACAACAACCTCAAATGGGGTCCAATATGGAGGAGTTGCTGAAATCTTTTGTGCAAAGAACGGAGAGTTCGGTTAAGGAGTTGCAAACTCAAGTTGGTTCTATGGCTATGGAGTTGAATCAATTGAAGGCACAAAATGGTGGGAAACTCCTTCTCAACCTATCAACCCAAAAGAGGGTGTTAATGCAATTACATTGAGAAGTGGTACACAACTTGTGCAACCCGGTTGCTTGATTCGAGCGTGGTGGAAACACCAAAGGAACTTTGTTTTGGAGGAGAAAACCGAGGATTCTCCCAAACTTCTGAGGTACCTATTCCTAACTCTAAAACTCCGGTTTCTACTTATGTTCCTCCTCTACCTTTCCCTCGCAGATTTGCAAGTTCTAAGAAGGCGGAATTAGAAAAGGAGATTTTAGACGTTCTAAAAAGATCCATGTGAACATACCACTCATAGATGCAATCAAGCAAGTTCCAAAGTATGCAAAGGTGTTGAAGGACTTGTGTACCAATAAGCAAAGGCTCAAAGGTAATGAAGTGCTTAGTGTGGGGGAGAATGCTTCGGCAATCTTACAACACAAACTCCCACTTAAGTGCAAGGACCCGGGTAGCTTCGACATTCCCGTCACAATTGGTAACACCAAATTTAACAAAGCCATGTTGGACTTAGGTGCTTCCGTTAATGTCATGCCTGCGTCTATGTACAATTCACTTGATCTTGGTCCTCTTAAAAAGGCTGGAATTGTGTTGCAATTAGCCGATCGTTCTAATGTCTACCCAATGGGTATTGTTGAGGATGTTCTTGTGCGGTTAATCAACTTGTATTTCCAGCGGATTTTTGCGTGTTAGAGATGGATGAAGGTTCACCGGACTCATCTCTTCCATTGCTACTTGGGCGTCCCTTCATGAAAACGGCGAAAACCATTATTGATGTTGACAAGGAACGCTAACTATGGAGTTTGATGGAGAAATAATACGTTTCAACATTTTCGAGACGATGAGATATCCTAGTGATGTCCACTCTTGTTTCTCCATTGATATGATGGACACATTGGCGCAACAAATGTTTGAGTTGAATGGTGTTGATACTTTGGAAACCGTGCTCACTACACCTATTGACAACTGTTATGCGTATAGTGATGAGATGAAAGAAACCATTGGTTCTCTTAACTCATTACGGGAAAAATCAGCAACTAAGAATATTTCATATGCTTCTTTACCTTGCAATAATGAAAAACTTGTGCCATCTATTGTTAAATCTCAAGTTTAGAATTGAAACCTCTTCCAAGTCACTTAAAGTACTTGTACTTGGGTGACAATGAAGATTTACCCGTGATTGTTTCTAACGAGCTTAATGAATTACAGGAGCAAAAACTTCTAAGGGTGCTAAGGAAGTACAAGACGGCCATAGGATGGACAATCGCCGATATCAAGGGTATTAGCCCCGCGTTTGTATGCATAAGATCCGTGTGGAGGATGATTCAAAGCCTACAAGGGAAGCGCAACGCCGTTTGAATCCTCCCATGATGGAAGTGGTGAAAAAGGAGATACTCAAGCTTTTGGACGTGGGTGTTATCTACCCCATCTCCGATAGCAAGTGGGTAAGCCTGGTACAAGTGGTACCAAAGAAATCGGGTGTGACGGTGGTGGAGAATGATAAGAATGAACTTGTCCCAACTCGTGTGCAAACCGGTTGGAGGGTTTGTATTGACTATAGGAAATTGAATGCCACCACTAGAAAAGATCACTTTCCTTTACCTTTTATTGATCAAATGCTTGAACGTTTAGCTGGAAACTCTTACTATTGCTTTCTTGATGGCTATTCGGGTTATAATCAGATTGTGATAGCACCGGAGGACCAAGAGAAAACCACTTTCACTTGTCCTTTCGGTACTTTTGCTTATAGAAGGATGCCTTTTGGCTTATGCAATGCTCCATATACTTTTCAAAGGTGTATGGTAAGTATCTTTTCGGAATATGTTGAAAACATAATCAAGTGTTCATGGATGACTTTAGTGTCTTTGGTGATTCTTTTGACCTTTGCTTGAACAATTTGTCTCTAATCCTTGAACGATGTGTTGAAACAAATCTTGTGCTAAATTGGGAGAAATGCCATTTCATGGTAACACATGGCATAGTTTTATGCCATATTATATCTTCTAAAGGCTTGGAAGTCGATAAATCTAAGATAGACCTTATTCGTGCTCTAACCCCTCCCACTACGGTGAGGGAGATACGCTCTTTTCTTGGTCATGCGAGTTTTTATCGTAGGTTCATCAAGGACTTTTCCAAGATAGCATCACCCCTTTGTACCCTATTGCAAAAAGATGTGGTTTTTAACTTTGATGAGAAGTGTGTGGCGACATTCAATCGTTTGAAAGAACTTTTGATTTCAGCCCCTATCATTAAACCACCGGATTGGAGTAAGCCGTTTGAACTCATGTGTGATGCAAGTGACTATGCGGTTGGTGCGGTGCTTGGGCAGCGTGTGGGGAAGCTTCCTCATGCCATTTACTATGCTTCTAGAACGTTAAATGAGGCCCAACAAAACTACACAACCACTGAAAAGGAGTTATTAGCCATTGTTTTTGCTTTAGAAAATTTTCGCTCTTATCTAATTGGTACAAAAGTTGTTGTCTTTTCTGATCATGCAAAGACTTAGATACTTGCTTACAAAGAAAGAGGCGAAACCGAGGCTCATACGATGGATATTACTCTTGCAAGAGTTTGATATTGAAATCAAAGACAAGAAAGGAATTGAGAATACCGTTGCAGATCATTTGAGCCGACTTGCTGTGGACAAGGAGACTATCCCGTTGCGTGAAAGTTTCTCGGATGAGCAACTTTTCTCAATTGCCTTTGGAGAACCATGGTATTTGATATTGTTAATTACTTAGTGTCTAAACAAATCCCAAAGAACTTGTCCGTGCTTGAGAGGGACAAACTTAAGAAGTTAGGAAACCAATACATATGGGATGATCCATACTTATGGAAGCATTGTAGTGACCAAGTAATACGTATGTGTGTTCCCCGAAATTGAATTTAACTCTATCTTGTCTTTTTGCCACTCATATGCTTGTGGAGGACACTTTGGGAGTAAGAGAACCGCTCTCAAGGTATTAGAATGTGGTTTCTTTTGGCCAACTTTGTTTAAGGATGCACATGCATTTTGTATCACATGTGATAGGTGTCAAAGAACCTGCAATCTAGGTGCTCGAAATCAAATGCCGCAAACTATTATACAATTTGTGGAGGTCTTTGATGTTTGGGGAATTGATTTTATAGGCCCTTTTGTCAATTCTAATGGGAATTATTATATTTTGCTTGTTGTGGATTATGTCTCGAAATGGGTGGAAGCTAAGGCCGCCCCAACTAATGATTCTAAAGTTGTTTGATTTTGTGCAAGCTAATATATTTGCAAGGTTTGGAATTCCAAGGGCTATAATTAGCGATGGAGGTTCACACTTCAAAAACAGGTTCTTGCAAAGCTTGTTAAGAAAGTACAATGTGTCGCATAGGATTGCAACACCCTACCATCCGCAAACAAATGGACAAGCCGAGTTTCCAACCGAGAGGTGAAATCCATTCTAGAAAAGACGGTGAATCCAACAAGGAAGGATTGGAGTTCGCGACTTAATGATGCTTTGTGGGCGTATAGAACCGCATATAAAACACCTATTGGGATGTCTCCTTTTAGGCTTGTTTATGGTAAACCTTGTCACTTACCCGTGGAAATTGAGCATAAGGCGTTTTGGGCTATTAAGCAATGCAACATGGAGTTGGATGGGGCTGGAAAGCAAAGAAAGTTACAACTTCAAGAGTTGGAGGAGATTCGTAATGATGCATTTGAAAGCTCACGGATTTACAAGGAAAAAACGAAAGCTTTTCATGATAATATGATTTCTAAGAAACAATTTTGCATTGGGCAGAAAGTGCTTTTGTTTAATTCTCGTTTGCAATTATTTCTGGGTAAATTGAGGTCACGTTGGATCGGACCTTTTATTGTGACTAATGTGTTTTCTCATGGTGCGGTGGAAATTCGTAGTTTAGCTACGGGTAATGAACTTAAAGTGAATGGGCACCGGTTGAAACCATATTATGAGAACTTCTCTTCGGATGTCGTGGAAGGAGTTAATCTTGTGGAAGTACTCCCTCCGGAGGAGTCATAGAAAGCAAGGAGATAGTCGGTGACGACTTTAAACCAAGCGCTAATTGGGAGGCAACCCAAAGGATGAGTATTTCTTGTCTTGTATTTATTTCTTTTCTTGTTTTTAGTTTTTCTTGTTTTGTTTTCTTTGTTTTTGCTGATTTCTTATTACGATTTCCCACCTTGACTTACTTTGGACGATTCAATTTACATTGAGGACAATGTAAAGTTTAAGTGTGGGGAGTGGTTTATGTTGTAAATTTTTGCAATTTTTCAACTTTTTGTGAACTAGTGAATAAGAAAACTCAAACTTGTAGTTATTTAGAGTCACATAGTATACATGTCGCTAAGATTACATCGAGAATCTCACAATAGTGACTAAACTTAGAGATGACAGAGAACATGATCGGGTTTCTTAATTGTATGAGAGTTAAAGTTGGATTTAACCATGCCCGGTGGCAAATAAGGTGCAGCAGTGAATCTCGGTATTAGAACAGGTGATCCCCTATAGTGGAGACTACCCATGTTACATAATGTGAGGCACCAACCTTCAATTCTTTGTACTGTCTAAATTGTGCTTTTAGAGTGTGTGTCACCGTACGTAAATTCCGAGGCAGAATGGTGAGCTGTCCAATTTCCCACCATAGAAGCACTATTTTGATCTCTTGAGTGCTATTTTTATCAACCATGTTGGTGACATCGAATTGCTAACTTACATTCCACTTGTGATCTTGTTCGCAGCTTAGCACCATCCACCTTATCTCTCTCTACACCAACAGTCCATAGAAACACCATCATCATCAACAAGAGGAGCATCACAAATTCGAAGGAAAGTTGAATACGTTTGAGGTTTACAAGCAACACTACAGTAATGGGCAGATTTGATTTGAGTAAAGCAACAAAAACAAAAGTGGAATTTTTATAAGTTGAAGACTATAATACAAGAGCGGAAATTATCAAGGATGAAAGTTCGAGAAGTTTATGATATCAAGACATATAAGTTGTGAAGATTCAAGCGGTAAAATACTTACACCATGGCATTGTACTTACATTTTTATTTTAGTTTATTTGTATTTTTACTTTCTCTTGTCTCTAAAAAAAAAAAAAAAAATCGAAAATTAAATAAAAAAAAAAAGAAAAAGAAAAGAAAAAGAGACAAGAGAAAATGTTTAGGTTTGTTAATAGTTTTTATTTTGTTTTATTTTTATTTTGTATTTGTTTTATTTCTTATTTATAAAAAAAAAAAAAAAAAAAAAAAAAAAAAAAAAAGAAGAAGAAAAAAGAAAAAAAAAAAAAATTGGGTTTGTATAGTTTGTTTTTATTCTTTCAATAAAGCTTATGGAAGGAAGGAATATCTATAATGAAGTTTCAAGCGACAAGAAATTTGAGGGAAAGAATCATATTGTCAAGATTCTACGAAGTTCGAGAGTTATCATCAAGAGTTGAAGACCGAAGACGAAGATGAAGACACCGATAGAAGACCGAAGACGTTTCTATGGATGCTGTGAGAGTGGTGCTAGCTGCACGCCGAACGGATTCACGATAAGTAAGCATATTCCCATCTTCGTTAAATGGTTTGATTTCCTTTCAAAGAGATCGTCAGAAAAATGGGTTTTCAAAAATATATAAAAGATGTGGGTTTTCAAAATATTTCTGAGGGTTTTGCCTTCCCACCATTCAACGTGTCTCGGATTCTCTTTTCATTCCAACTTTGGACACATGTGTGACCCATAAAGAGTCATTTTATTATTGAGAGCAATATCATAAAACCCTTTCTTGTGAGGCGAGTCGAGACTTTTGATCACTCCGAACCCGAATTTTAGTCGAGAAGGGATGGTTACTTCTCTCTCTCAACTTTTAAGAATGAGATTGTGTTCATTTATGTGTCTAACTTCTTATGACTAGTGTGCAGAATCTCTATGTCTTCTTAGCGCGTTGGATACTATCATTACGGAGAACTAGTAAGTTGGAAATATAGGTTTTGTGGGTAAATCTCTAGTAAACCCTCACGAGACTATAACTCGTCCACTAGGGACACCTAGGGGTTTAAAGGCTTGTTATTTATGCTAAAAGTGACCGTAGCCTCGACGACACGGAGTTGTTGTATTTTATTGTTTTGTTTGATTTGCTCGAGGACTAGCAAAGTCTAAGTGTGGGGGAATCTGATAGGTGTAGAATACACCGTATTTACTATCTAGTAGTTACGCTTTCTTTGCTATTTTTCTTGTGAATTATGTACTTTACGTGTGCTTTTGAGTTATCAGGTACGCTGGAGTCGCATGGGGAAAAAGAAGGAGAAATTACCAAATCTGAGCAAAAAAAAGGGCAAACTGGTCATTTCTAGGCCAAGTGCTATTGCCGCCCCACTGTACGTTAAGGGGTAGTCACCTGTTATAGGGTATCCATTGGGATGGCCCTTATCTGGGACTAGGGGTTGGCTGAATCTAGTCATTACAACCCCAGATCGATTCTCTTCCTCCCCTTCATTTCATTCAATGCTTTTCACCTGGAACTGAAAATGAGAAGAGAGAAAAATTGTCTCATTGCTCAAGAGTGAATCGAGAGAAAGAACCTTGAGATTCAAGGGGGAAAACGAGAGTAAGTGAATGGGTGTTGAGTGAAAATCGACTTGAATATGGGTCTCTGGGTGATTTGATGGGAATGTTTCTGTGAGAGAAGGAGTTAGGGTTTCCACCTGAAATCCAGATCGAGAGAAAGAAATGATTTCTGTGGATGATTCTGATGACAGAGTGCTGGTGATGATTCTGATGGTGAATGCTCAGGGAGGAAATGAATTGAGACACAAAACCGGAGGTGATTTAGGGTTTGTGGAAGATATTCAGTGGTGGTTCCCTCAAATCGATGATGAGTTTGTTTAGGAGCAAATTAATGATGAAATTGAAGATGGGTTTGGTGTTAGATTGAATTAGGGGTTTTGGTAGTTCAAGCTAGAGCTGTTTGGATATTCACAATGGGTTCTTCACAGGTTGAGCTATGAAGTGGTTATGTTGGATTCTGAGAATGATGGCAATAGCAGGTCCTGGTGATGAGTTGCAGCAGTGAGTTGTGGTTGCAGGTGGTACTGTAACTGGTTGAAGTGCTCTGTCACAAATGGAGGTGTTGGTGCTGGTGAAGTTAGTGCACTGAGTTAGCTATAGAAGGTTGGGGCTGGAATTGGAGCTAGTGGATTTGGCAAGAAGTTGACTGTGTTGCAGCTGGGATTTGGCGTTGCTTTGCAGAAGTTGTTCTGATGGGTACTGGTGGAGTTGGGTATTACTTGAATTGAAACCCCAATATCATATGAGCTCAAGGAAGTGGTGATGTTGTTGCTTAACTGGGAATGGGTTGTGAATTGCGGAGTTTGAAGCCTTAAGCTGTGCATTGAGGTTCTTTCTTTGAAGATGGCGGTGAGCTCGGTCTAGATGGGAATCAATTGTTTGTTGAGAAATCATAATTATAGAAGGAGTATGTGCTCAGATAAGTTGAGTAGAATGAGGGTGTGTGGATCTTTGGTTTGGCATTAATGTTGTTGACAACAAATGAATGCTAGTCTAGATATGTCGGGTCATGTCTGGATGGATGGAATCAATTGAGTTGAATGAATTTGCACTATGTTGAAATCACAAGTAGCTGATAGAAGGTTAGGTCTTGTGTTGAGGCAGCGGAATTGAGCTAAGGCAGGCATAACCCGATGCATGGGAGTTGCAGGTGGTAGTGATGGATTGCAGTGGGAATTCTATGGAGCTGCAGGCAAGGGAAGCAGGGAGCCAATATCTGAGGTTGTTGGTGGATAAAATGCAGTTGTGGAGACTGAGATGATTATAGTGATGTCTGGAGTTTGTATGCAGGTGGTTGAAATGCCATGAAATTGTGGAGCTGTGTGTGCGGGTTAAGTCTTTGCAGAAAACTGACAAAGAATGCTAAAGACCGAATTGTATGGCATCTGGTGCTTTGAGGCTTATTAACGATTGTAGTTGGACTGAATGTAGCAGCAAAGCAATTGAGATTAAAGGGGGGATGGAACTGAGTTGTGAATTTGTAGCAGTAGCATGGCAGGGATGATGGCGTTAACTAGTGCAGGTCATGGCAGGCTGGTGGTATTGGTTGGTGCATCAGTGGCAGGGCTTGCAAGACAATGATGGTGCTGGTTGTATGCTACAGGTGATGGCCTGAGGGGATGAAGATGCAGTGAGGAAGAGTAGCCATCATGGCTGAGTAGGTATTTAGTGAGGCACAAGGATGGTGCATCACAGAAGCAGGCCTGTGCAATGGCTCAGAAGGCTGGAACCAAGTCAGCCCAGTTAGCTTTTATTCACACCGACTGGATCTGACTCTCAATCCTAACTCACCTGATGACCCGGCTTGACTCAGTGAGTTAGCCCATTGACCGACCGACTTGACCCGCCGATCCGAACCGTTGACCGGTGGCCGGGCGGACTTTGCCGGTCACCGGAGCTGTTTTCCGGCAACTTCTCCGGCCAATTTCCGGCCATAATACCAGAATTCCGGCGACGATTTTTGGACATATTTTCTACATGGGTTTCTCTTTCTCGTGGGCTTGGTGGATTTTCATCTAATGGACTTTGAAGGCTTGACCTAATTTTGGAAGGGAGGAAAGGCTATAAAAGAGGAATTCTACAACTTTTGGAAATCATCTCATCTCATATCTTATTCTTGGAATTGTGGAGAGCCGTTTTGTTTACGCTTCTAGGGTTTGGTTTTGTTCTTCTTCTTCTTTGTTTTATTATTGAATATTGATGATGATGAACTCCATAGCTATGAGTAGCTAAATTCCTATTATTGGTTAAGGATGTAGTCCGATTTCTAAAACTTGTGTGTGCTTTATGTATTAGTTTTCTCTCTTGTTTATCGTTCAATTCTCTGCGGTTTTTATGATCACATGATTGAAGTATTGTGATAGGATTATGGTGTTTGATTAGTTAAGTGGCGAATTAATTGAACTTGCATCTTAGTCCATAGCTATTTTAGGGTTTTTCATCAAGCGATAACCTTGAATACAAGTAGCATGATATGTTTACGGTTTGTAGTGATACACTCTCGTAATCATATGTAGAGTTTGACCATTGTCCGAATTGTTTTGCGCAACGCATGACAATTGCATTGATTAGCCTATTTCTGAAACTTAATGCTCCTAGGAATTGAACTTGATTAGCGCAAGGCGTTAGGTTATTCTTTAGGTAGAATTCACATACGCAGCCCTAATGTGTGTGTTGATGAACTTGAGAAATTAATAGATTATCTTGCTTTCTTGATTCTCTAGGCTTTTGATAACACAAGAGATTAAATCGTAATTCTAATCATATATGCACGCACATGTCTAAGTTTGAAGATGAATTCCTTGACCAATATCTCTCTCCATTGATTACTTTCTACAATTTACTTTGCTTTTAATTTGTTTTTATTGTTTAAATAGAAATAAGAAATCCTCCCAATTGGTTACTTTAAGAAATTGATTACGAAATAACTACAATCGCCTCCCTGTGGATACGAACTCTTTCTTATCATATACTTCATTCATATATTATTGAGTAGGAAAGTGAATTATTTTTGTGTCGGCTGACAACCGATCAACAACAACCACACCCAACAATTCGTTTGGCAATCTGAGAGGACTTACTCCAATATACTTTCTAGAGAATCAACTAGACAGTCAGACTCAATCTAGAGAAAAGTATATACAAGAGTTTATATCTCTAACTCTCTATTCAATCTGCAATTAACAAATAGAAATTTGCGAGCCCAATTGAATATAAGAGTAGTAACTTGAACGGTACCAAAGACCAATGTTCAAGGATCAATCAATTTCAATCAACAACCAAAGGTTGGATTTCCTAATAGATCGATACAACGCACAACCTGTAATATTTCAATTATATAACAAAATATAATGTGAAAAAGAAATAACACAGACACCAGAATTTTGTTAACGAGGAAAACCGCAAATGCAGAAAAACCCCGGGACCTAGTCCAGCTTTGAACACCACCTGTGTATTAGGCTGACTGAGACACAAGCCTACTACTAATAGACTTCAGGCGGACCGTAGTTGAACCCTAATCAATCTCACAGATTCAAGGTACGATTGTGTTCCTTACGTCTCGACCCCAACGGGGATACTACGCACTTGATTCCCTTAGGCCGATCTCACCCACAATCAAGAGTTGCTCGACCCAAAGTCGAAGACTTGATAAACAAATCTGCCTCCACAGAAAAGTCTATTGGAATAGATAAATATGTCTCCCACAAATACATATGAGTTTTTTGTTCCGTCTTTTTGATAAATCAAGGTGAACGAGAACCAAAGCGATATGATTCTTACATCCCCGAAGAACAGCCTAGTATTATCAATCACCTCACAATAATCTTAATCGATTAATGAAATAAGATATTATGGAATCACAAACGATGAGACGAAGGTGTTTGTGACTACTTTTCTATCTTGCCTATCGGAGATATAAATCTCGAGCCAATTTTACAATTGTACTCAACACGATAGAAACAGCAAGATCAGATCACGCAACTACAGAGAAAATAGTTGAGTCTGGCTTCACAATCCCAATGAAGTCTTTAAGTCGTTACCCTACAGGGTTTTGTGAGAAACCTAAAGTTAAAGGAGAATCGATACGGCTATGCAACTAGTAACACGCGAGTGTGGGGATTAGATTTCCCGTTGCTAGAGTTCTCATTTATATAGTTTTCAAATCAGGGTTTTACTTGATCTAAGTTACCTTGGTAACAAATCATTCAATATTCACCGTTAGATGAAAAACCTAATTCAACCAAGCTAATATCTTTCAACCGTTAGATCGAACTTAGCTTGTTACATACAAATAAAATGTACCCTTATTTAGGTTTATGTAACTTATTTAAACGTGTACACCATGTTGTCTCAAATAATAGTTAACCCGAAGTTAGCCATATGATCACTCTCATATCAAACTTGTTCATCTTAACCATAACTAGTTCAAATGACTCAAATGAAACTAGTTAAAGAGTTGTTCAATTGCTATATTCTCATAGAAGTATATAAGAACACAATTGAAGCAAAATCGGTTTGATTCACTCGAATCAATTCATGAACATTATAGCCACGGTTTGCAAAGATTGCATTCCTTATTATATAAATGTTTAAGTTCATGTACACAACCGATTTTAGAACTTTAACCTTCAAGTATGCAAACGTGTACGCATACTTGAAATATACTGCAGACAAGATTGGGTTTCGACAAGACGCAAACGGCACGCAGCGTACTTCCAATCCCAACGAAATATTCGGACATGAACTCACGCCCGATGCGCTAACATGTACGCATACTTAGGTTCGGTTTCTCAAGCCAGAGTGCACGCGTACGTGTACGCATACTATGGTTCCCAGCATGGATTACATATGTGCAGAGTACACAACATGTCATATCCAATAATGGTTAAGTGTTATAAACTCTTATTTCAATCATTGAAACTTTCTTAGAGGATGACAATAGCCGCCACACACTATTAGCATCAAAGCAATTTTCAAGTTATTGAAATAATCATAACGAAACATTCCAAGTCTACACCAAATGATCGTATCACACAAACCATGTAAGATGTTACTCGGCAATTTTCAGATGATCATCTTTTGACTTATGTCAAGAATATAAGATGAACTTGGTCGAAGCGAAAGCTTGCCAACACATATTCCGAGAAATATGTAAGCGAGTTAAACTCAGCTCGAAATCTCAAATGTATATAATAGAAAACTATATCGTAACACGACTTATGTCTCAATATAAAAGATAGAGTAGAAATAGACTTTCCAAGTGATAGATGAGTTTCAGTCTCCACATACCTTTTGTTGATGAAGTTCCACAAGCTCTCCTTGGTAGTTTTTCGTCTTCAAATGATGAACATCGCGAAGTCTAAGGCTCAACTACACAATCTTTGTCCTAGTCCGAGACATCTATAAGTAGACTAGAAATCAAGACTTATAGTTTTGATCACTAACATTGACAAACATGCTTGAGATAGCAACGCATGCGAGTTCGACCGAGCAGTTCTCTAACAATTTTCTCCATTCTCCGTCTCACTTCCTATTGAAGCATGTGAAGTTGTATATTGTGTGTAGCTCATGGAAACAAAATCTTCCATCGTAAATAGCAATCAAGGATCGATCAAGTTATCGAAATGAAATCTTTATCATTGCACGTTCTAACATTTTGTTTATGAAATTCGTTAATCTTTCTTTTATTGGCATCCTTTAAGAATATTCTTGGTCTTATTTTTTCTCTAATATTTTATATATTGAGCTTCTGAATTGATTTCTTGAATGAACTTTGTCTTATAGATAAGGGGATGAACCAGTTAAGGAAGTTATAGTGATCGGATGTATAATACTTTTCTTCAATAGTCGACTTAGCTCAAGTGAATTATACATTGACGCAGGCATAACATTAACGGAAGCACCTAAGTCCAACATAGCTTTGTTAAAAGTTGTGTTACCAATTTTTTACGGAATGTCAAAACTACCCGGATCCTTGCACTTAAGTGGGAGTTTGTGTTGTAAGACGTTCTGAGGCATTCTCCCCACACTAAGCACTTCATTACCTTTGAGCCTTTGTTTGTTGGTACACAAGTCCTTCAACACCTTTGCATACTTTGGAACTTGCTTGATAGCATCAATGGTGGTATGTTCACATGGATCTTTTTAAGAACGTCTAAAATCTCCTTTTCTAATTCACTTCTTAGAACTTGCAAATCTGCGAGGAAAAGGTAGAGGAGGAACATAAGTAGAAACCAGTTTTAGCGTTAGAAATAGGTACCCTCGGTTTGGGAGAATCCTCGATTTTCTCCTCCAAAACAGTTCCTTTGGTGTCTCCACCTTGCTGAATCGGCAACTTCGGGTTGCACAAGTTGTGTACCGCTTCTCAACGTAATGGCATTGACACCCTCTTTTGGGTTAATAGGTTGAGAAGGAAGTCTCCCACTATTTTGTGCCTTCAAATTGTTGATATCAACCGCCATGGAGCCCATTTGTGTTTGCAACTCCTTAATAGCACTCTTAGTCTCTTGTTGACTTTCCTTGAACATGGTGGAAATACCTTGCATAAAAGTTTGAAGCTTTGCATCAATATCAGCACCTAGAGTTTGCATTGCTTGTTGTGCTTGAGGTTGCTGAAATTGTTGTTGTTGTGGTTGAAATCCACTAGGACGGTTGAAAGTAGGTTGTTGAATGGCACCTTGCTTGTTGGCATAACTAAAATTGGGGTGATCTCTCCATCCGGATTGTAAGTGTTGGAGTAAGGATCATACCAGTCTTGGTTGATTTGGAAAGATCGCATTAGCTTGCTCGTCTTCATAAGATTGAGAGAACTTGGTATAACCGCGGATGCAACTTGTTGCAACATTCTAGTTGTCATGTTACCCATTTGTTGGCGAAGTTCCTCCACCTCGCTCACTTCACTCACCCTTCTTAGAATCACATCCGAACCCACGACTTAAGAATTGTTGTGAGTTGGCTGCCATATTTTCAATCAACTCTCTGGCTTGTGCCACCGTCTTGCTAACTAGTGCACCACCACCCATGAGCGTCAATAAGATTCCTATCACTTGATTTGGAGTCCTTCATAGAAGTATTGGATGATCATAGCGTCACTAAATTGGTGGTGAGGGCAACTTGCAACCAATCTCTTATACCGTTCCCAACATTCATATAAGGATTCTCCCACATTTTGCTTCATCCCACAAATTTCTTTGCGAATTTGAGTAGCCTTGGATCTTGCGGAAAATATCTCTCCAAAAAAGAGTTTCTTCAACCCATTCCATGTTGTGACACTTCCTGGAGGTAAATAGTACAACCAATCCTTAGCACTATCCATTAGAGAAACGGAAAACCTTCAACATTACCATCCAGCCTCAGCATTTCTTTGGAAGCATAGCGGGTGACAATGGTGTGGAAGTCCAAAAGATGTTTGTTAGGATCTTCATTCACCATGCCATGGAATTTTGGTAATTCTCTAAGCAACCCGGCTTTATCTCAAAAAGTAGAGTTCGTTTGAATACACCTGTTGTGTATCAAGCCTATGAGAAGCTAAGTCCTTGAGTGAACGATTTGCATCACCCATTGTTTCTTCTTCTTGTTGTTGGAAAATCTCTTCTCCTACTTCTTTCGTGCTCGCGATCGTTGTGTCTTACCCTTGGTTGGATATTGTGCTTTTTCGAGTATCCACACCTTGGATAATGAATCTTTAGGCAGAGTTGATACCCAAAACAATTCTCAAAAACAAGTGAAAACAAGACAAGAACCAAAAGCAAAGATAAAGCAAATTGTAAAAAGTCGGTTGTCAATCAGGTCCAAATATAATTTCACTTTCTCAATCAACTAAATATAAATATAGTATGCGATTGAGAAAGAGTTCGTATCCACAGAGAGGCGTTTGTTGTTATAAATTTTCAGTTTCTAAGTAACCCAAAGTATGTTTGTTGTATTTAAGCAAATAAAAGTAATTAAAAGCAAAATAAGTAATTGGAATTATCAATAAGGAGAGAATATTGGTCAAGGGATGGTATCATTCACAAACATGTATTTTCATCAATGATTAGAATTGGTATTTAATCTCGTATTTATTAAAAGTCCTAGGATATCTTGATCGCAAGTATAACCCGTTAATTCCCTGTTTTTCATCACAACCACATTAAAAGATGCATATGTGAATTCTTCACAAAGCAACCTAAAGTGTAAACGCACAATTAAGTTTAACTCCTAAAAGCATTAAGATTTATGTAATAAGACTCATCAATGCAAGCAATGTGTAAAAGCACTAAACGTTTTAACAAAAGTTATGATTCACTTGTGACTAATAGGATATATCACTATAAGCACTAATCACAATTATGCTACTTAGAATCGGGGATAAACAACGTTTTCGTATTGAAAACCCTACAATATAGCTCTAGAGATGAACACAAATCGGATTGATTCAGACTCGGCCTAACAAGTTTTCAAATCTTATAACAATATTAATTGTGAATCACAAACAATAATTCTTGAGACAAAACTAATTCATTGAATCAAAGCATGTTGAGAAATCAACTTTTATCCCATAACCAATAAGATGTTTAGCTACTCATAGCTATGGAGTTCATCATCATCAATATTCATAATAAAACAAAGAAGAAGAAGAACAAACCAAACCCCCTAAACGTAAACAAAAGTGGCTCTCAAAATTCAAGGAAAAAGATATCTTGTGTTGTGAAAACCTCCCTTTTATAGCCTTTCTCCTTCCAAAATTAGGTCTAGTCTTCAAAGTCCATTAGGCGAGTCCACCAAGCCCACAAGAAAAAACCGTGTAGAAAATACGCCCCAAAATCGGTCATCGTAAGTCTGGGATTGTGGTCAAAATCGGCCAGGAAAGCCTTGGAAATCGGATTCGGTGGCCAGGCAAAATCCCATGATCATAGGGTCATGGATCAGGATCGGTCGAGTCAAACCAGGTTGGATCGGATGAGTCAAAACCAGGTCAGACACTGGTCGGGGTGAGTCGGACTGGATCGGTGGTGGTGATTGGCCGAGGCAGGGCAGTCTTTGCACAAGCCAATGCGCGTGGTGCACAAAGATAGTGCATCATTCCTTCTCTGCCATTTCTTCTGTTCTTTTCTCATGCTGTAGTGTCTTCACGGTCTTGCACCTGCTTTATGCAACATCACCCCCTTGCCACTGAGGCCCACGGCCTTTGGTCTCCATTTCCATTGCTTTGCCCTCCATCACATTTGCTGCTCAACCCGGACACCATTGCTTGCTCCCAGGCTCACTTGCCCAACTCCATCTCCTCGGGCCATCACACCGTAGCTCATTGCATTGCCCGCATCTCAAATCCATTCCTTCTTTAACATCAACAGCTTCACTGAAATCCACACATCTCATCCCCAAACCCTTGTTAATAATGCCACATCTTCACCCGACTTCTGCCCAGCATCAACTGCGCCCGAATCGGGCCACCGGTGCGGCCTGACTCAAGCCGATAACACCTGCAACCAAACTTAGCATGCACCTGCCACTACCACCAACGGCTTCACCTTCTACTTCCCTGCAACATCTTAGAAGCTGCACACTTTGCCCGATCCACCGCACGAGGCCGGCACCGGCTATTGCCTCAAATCCTAAGTCCACGGCTCATTTACAAACCCAGGCTTTCCATCAACCTTGTCAAAGGCCATTTGAGCCACTGTCTCAGAAACCAGTGACCATCTTCTTGCCATGCCATGCTATCTCCACTCCGAGTATCAACCGAACGACTCATTACCTCCAACTTTGCCATTCTAGCTTCCCGATTCCAGTTTCTTTTATCACCGCAATGATTCCAACTCGACCTTCCAATTACTCCATAGCACCATTTCACTGCGAAATGCAGCTTTAGAACCAATTCCAACCTCATGCTCACTGCCACATCCCACTCATGCCAAGTACAATCATCTCTGTGTTAGAGCCACTGCATTGCAACTTGCGGCTCCGAGTCATGACATCTTGCCCGACCAAACTCCTTCAAACAACTAACCTGGCTCCCATCATTCATCTAATCCCCTATTGCCAAGAACCAACGACTCAACCATGCCCCTGTACCAGACTACATTTCCCTTGCTCTCACGCTAAAATCGCCCAGCTCACAATGGCGACATCTCCATAGTAGCACGGCATTGACCTAGGCATCTCATTTTCCTCGACGGGGCACCACCGTCAGTCACGAGAAAATCGGACAAAACCCATTTGTTTTCATCTTCCTTGAGATGTAGAAATTCATCTCAAATTCTTCACCACGAGCTCGCCAAACATTCACCAAATAAACCCCTAGACTACTCTCACGTTCGGACCCATCTCTTCATCTTGCAACTCAAGCATCACCCGATTCCATCACCTTCCTCCATTCCAGCTAACGGATTTAACCATGAGCTCAAAATCACTGATTCGACTGAATCCTAACTCGAGTTTCTCGATCTCTGTGTTCTTCGATCTTCAGTGACGCGCATTGTTCTTCACTTCTCAATTTCGGTTCGCGACCACGATTCATCCACTTCAACTCCATCGACTCAATCAAGCACAGTAAACTCATTGAACACTTCAGTCACGATCACAATACACCTTCATCTTCCCTGTATTCTCTTCTCGGTCGATCTCGCATCCTTTATTCAAATAGCTCCCATCGATTTCACATTTGCGGGAAGGCGTGACCATTTTCTTTTCTCATTTTAGAGGCAAAACGAAAGAAATGATTGAGAAATAAATTCTCAATTTAGGGTATTAGGGTCAGATTTGGGTATGGTTTTACCACTTAGGTGAAATGGGTAGGGGTATCTTAGAATGACTATAGGCACCCATTCTTTAGATAAAAGCCACCATAGTGATACTTGCTTGTCGGTTTTGCGGGAACCAGTTGCCTATTTACTTCCTTGTTGCGTATATTCTTAGCCGACTCAAGTATCACCATATGAAATGACCAAATTCGTTCCTTGCTCAAAATGAATGATTTCTTCTTCTTTTTGCTCCGTGCGACTCCAGTATCTATAAAATCCAAAAGCACGCGTAAAGTACATAATTCTTTAGAAAAATAGCAAAAAAGCATAAACTCTATATAGTAAATACGGTGTATTCTACACTGTCAGATTCCCCCCCACACTTGGACTTTGCTAGTCCTCGAGCAAATCAAACAAAAAACAATAAAAAATACAACAACTCCAAGGTATCTGAGAGCTACGGTCACTTTTAGCATAAATAACAAGCCTTTAAACCCCAGAGGTGTCCCTAGTGGACCAGTTATAGTCTCGTGAGGGTTTACTAGAGATATACCCACAAAACCTATATTTCAAACTCAGTCTATTCAAGGACAAATCAATGAGCGAATCCAAAATGACTACGGAGGAGATACCTTGCAAATTCAATTCAAATATTAGTAAATAAACTCTAATTAGATAGTTGAACAAGCCACAATACTCGGAAACTAACAAACCACAATCACAATGAAAAGATTAAGAAGATGGACATAGATGTAGATGTTGGCGAATATTCTCAAGTGTTCGATGTTTCCCATATCTATCTGAAGGTCACTGCTAAGATGAACCTAATCCTATTGGATTGAGCTACTTAGTGCTGAATGCTACATCAAATCAATTGGCATATACAAGGGAACCAAAAGTGACTTTATTCAACACAATAATATTTTTTTTTTTTTATATGATTGGATCAAACTGGATCCAATTTCTCTTTTTTTTAGACGGCATGATTAGATCTTTTGGATCCAAGCGCATGCTTCTTGTCGACAAGTACATGATAGTTGCCTTGGATCCTTGCATTCCACGCTTGTTTAGGCGACGGAGAGGGGACTACGTTTCACACATCTTTCTATTCCCAAGTGTCTTTTTATTAGTTTTGGTCTCATTGATCGGTCCTTTTTTTCTTTTCTTTTCATTATTATTTTTTTTTTTTTTTTTTTTTTTTTTTTTTTTTTTTTTTTTGTAACTCAATCACTCTATTTCATCCTAGCGGTAATAACACGTCGATTTTTGGTGACCCACAAAGCTTAGAGAACAATAGATAAATATGGAAAAATAAAAATAGAATGTGATATGGTGATATTAGGATATGGTAACAACTATCATATAATTTGTGATTTACATTTTATGTTCTTCCCTTTTAGTTAATTGGTTCCTCAACTCCGCATTCAAAATGGTTCCATCCACTAATGGTGTCATCCTAAAGGCACAAGTTCTAAATTTTTCAAAAGCACAAATTTTCTTTTTTCTATTTTTACGTTTTTTTTTTTTTTTTTTTTTTTAACTCAATCACTCTATTTCATCCTAGCAGTAATAACATCGATTTTTAGCAGTGACCCACCAAAGCACTTAGAGAACAATAGATAAATATGGAAAAATAAAAATAGAATGTGATATGGTGATATTAGAGATATGGTAACAACTATCATATAATTTGTGATTTTAGAGCTATGTTAGTCCCTTTTAGTTAATTGGTTCCTCAACTCACCACATTTCAAAATGGTTCCATCCACTAATGGTGTCATCCTAAAGGCACAAGTTCTAAATTTCGGAGTTCAAAAAGCACAAATTTTTTTTTTTTCTATTTTTTTGATTTTTTTTTTTTTTATATAAAACAAACTAAAACATATAAATGCTCCCCCACACTTAAACTTTACATTGTCCCCAATGTAAATTGAATCATCAAAAGTAAGTCAAGGTGGGAAATCCTAGCCAGAAATCAGCAAAAACAAAGAAAAAAAAAACAAAAAAAACTAAAAACAAGAAAAAGAAATAAATACAAGACAAGAAATACTCATCCTTTGGGTTGCCTCCCAATTAGCGCTTGGTTTAAAGTCGTCGGCGGACTATCTCCTTGCTTTCTATGACTCCTCCAGGAGGAGCACATCCACAAAGTTAACTCCTTCCACCACTTCGGAAGTGAAATTCTCATAATATGGTTTCAACGGTGCCCATTCACTTTAAGTTCTTTCCACGTAGCTATACTCACAATTTCCAGCACCATGAGAAAACACATTAATAACAATAAAAGGTCGATCCATCGTGACCTTAATTTACCCTAAATGCAAGCGAGAATTAAACAAAAGCACTTTGCCCTATGCAAAATTGTTTCTAGAAATCATGTTATCATGGAATGCTTTCGTCTTTTCTTTATAAATGCGTGAACTTTCAAATGCATCATTGCGAAGCTCCTCTAGCTCTTGGAGTTGTAACTTCCTTTGCTTTCCAAGAACCCATCCATCTCCATGTTGCATTGTTTAATAGCCCAAAACGCCTTATGCTCAATTTCCACGGGTAAGTGACAAGGTTTACCATACACAAGCCTAAAAGGAGACATTCCAATAGGTGTTTTATATGCGGTTCTATACGCCCACAAAGCATCATTAAGTCGCATGATCCAATCCTTCCTTGTTGGATTCACCGTCTTTTCTAGAATTGATTTCACCTCCCAGGTTAGACACCTCGGCTTGTCCATTGGTTTGGGGATGATAAGGTGTTGCAATCTTGTGCGACATTGTACTTCCTTAACAAGCTTTGCAAGAACACTGTTTTTGAAGTGAGAACCCCCATCGCTAATTATCGCCCTTGGAATTCCAAACCTTGCAAAAATATTAGCTTGCACAAAATCAAAACAACTTTAGAATCATTAGTTGGGGTGGCTTTAGCTTCCACCCATTTCGAACATAATCAACCGCAAGTAAGATATAAAAATTTCCATGGGAGTTGACAAAAGGCCCCATAAAATCAATACCCCATACATCAAAAACTTCAATAAATTGAATAAAAGTTTGTGGCATTTGATTTCGGACACCTAGATTGCGGTTCTTTGACACCTATCACAAGTTGTACAAAATATATGCATCCTTAAACAAAGTTGGCCAATAAAAACCACTTTCAAGTACCTTGTGCGCGGTTCTCTTACTCCCAAAATGTCCTCATAAAGCATAAGAGTGACAAAAGACAAGATAGAGTTAAATTCGGATTAGACACGCACCTTCGTATTACTTGGTCACTACCATGTTTCCATAAGTATGGATCATCCCATATGTATTGGTTCCCTAACCTCTTAAGTTTGTCCCTCTCGGCCTGAGACAAGTTACGTGGGATTTGTTTAGAAACTAAGTAATTCACAATATCGGCATACCATGGTTCTCCAAAGGCAATCGAGAAAAGTTGCTCATCCGGAAACTTTCACGCAGCGGGATAGTCTCCTTGTCCACAAGTTGGCTCAAGTGATCCATGACGGTGTTCTCAATTCCTTTCTTGTCTTTGATTTCAATATCAAACTCTTGCAAGAGTAAAATCCACATAGTATGAGCCTCGGTTTCGCCTCTTTCTTTGTAAGCAAGTATCTAAGTCTTTGCATGATCGGAAAAACAACAACTTTTGTACCAATTAGATAAGAGCGAAACTTTTCTAAAGCAAAAACAATGGCTAATAACTCCTTTTCAGTGGTTGTGTAGTTTTGTTGAGCCTCATTTAACGTTCTAGAAGCATAATAGATAGCATGAGGAAGCTTCCCCACACGTTGCCCAAGCACCGCACCAACCGCATAATCACTAGCATCACACATGAGTTCAAACGGCTTACTCCAATCCGGTGGTTTAATGAAAGGGGCTGAAATCAAAAGTTCTTTCAAACGATTGAATGCCGCCATACATTTCTCATCAAAGTCAAAAACCACATCTTTTTGCAATAAGTTACATAGTGGTGATGCTATTTTGGAAAAAGTCCTTGATAAACCTACGATAGAAACCTGCATGACCAAGAAAAGAACGTATCTCCCTCACCGTAGTGGGAGGGGTTAGAGCACGAATAAGGTCTATCTTAGATTTATCAACTTCCAAACCTTTAGAAGATATTATATGGCCTAAAACTATGCCATGAGTTACCATGAAATGGCACTTCTCCCAATTAAGCACAAGATTTGTTTCAACACATCGTTCAAGGATTAGAGACAAATTGTTCAAGCAAAGGTCAAAAGAATCACCAAAGACACTAAAGTCATCCATGAACACTTCGATTATGTTTTCAACATATTAGAAAAGATACTTACCATACACCTTTGAAAAGTAGGCAGGAGCATTGCATAAACCAAAAGGCATCCTTCTATAAGCAAAAAAAGACTTTAAGGACAAGTGAAAGTGGTTTTCTCTTGATCCTCCGATTGCTATCTATCGATTATAACACGAATAGCCATCAAGAAAGCAATAGTAAGAGTGTCAGCTAAACGTTCAAGCATTTGATCAATAAAAGGTAAAGGAAAGTGATCTTTTCTAGTGGTGTCATTCAATTTTCTATAATCAATACAAACCCTCCAAGGTTTGCACACGAGTTGGGACAAGTTCATTCTTATCATTCTCCACCACCGTCACTCCAGATTTCTTTGGTACAACTTGCACTTAGGGCTTACCCACTTGCTATCGGATATGGGGTAGATAACACCCACTTCCAAAAGCTTGAGTATCTCCTTTTTCACAACTTCCATCATGGGAGGATTCAATCGACGTTGTGCTTCCCTCTTAGGCTTTGCATCATCCTCCAAACGAATTTTGTGCATACAAACGGCGGGGCTAATACCCTTGATATCGGCAATTGTCCATCCTATGGCCGTCTTGTACTTCCTTAGCACCCTTAGAAGTTTTTGCTCTGTAAATCATTAAGCTTATTAGAAACAATCACAGGTAACTCTTCATTATCACCCAAGTACAAGTACTTAAGGTGGTCGGGAAGAGGTTTCAATTCTAACTTTGGAGATTTAACAATTGAAGGTACAAGCTTTTCATCACTGCATGGTAAAGAAATAAAAGAGATATTATGAGTTTTCGGGCATTCTTGTAGTGAATTAAGATCACCAAGAGCTTCCTTGACTTCATTACCACACTCTACACCATTATCCATGGATGTAGTTAACACGGTTTCAAAGCATCATCACCGTTTAATTCAAACATTTGTTGTGCCAATGTATCCATCACATCAATGGAGAAACAAGAGTGGACATCGCTAGGATATCTCATCGTCTCAAAAAATGTTGAAACGTATTGTTTCTCCATCAAACTCCATAGTTAGCGTTCCCTTATCCACATCAATTATGGTTTTCGCCGTTTTCATGAAAGGACGCCCAAGAAGCAATGGAAGAGACGAGTCCGGTGCACCTTCATCCATCTCTAACACACAAAAGTCCTTGGAAATACAAGTTGATTAACACTGCACAAGAACATCCTCAACAATACCCATTGGGTAAACATTAGAGCGATCGGCTAATTGCAATACAATTTCGGCCTTTTTAAGAGGACCAAGATCAAGTGAATTATACATTGGCGAGGCATAACATTAACGGAAGCACCTAAGTCCAACATAGCTTTGTTAAAAGTTGTGTTACCAATTTTACGGGAATGTCAAAACTACTAGGATCCTTGCACTTAAGTGGGAGTTTGTGTTGTAAGATTCTTGAGGCATTCTCCCCACACTAAGCACTTCATTACCTTTGAGCCTTTGTTTGTTGGTACACAAGTCCTTCAACACCTTTGCATACTTTGGAACTTGCTTGATAGCATCAATGAGTGGTATGTTCACATGGATCTTTTTTAGAACGTCTAAAATCTCCTTTTCTAATTCCGCCTTCTTAGAACTTGCAAATCTGCGAGGAAAAGGTAGAGGAGGAACATAAGTAGAAACCGGAGTTTTAGAGTTAGAAATAGGTACCTCAAAGTTTGGGGAGAATCCTCGGTTTTCTCCTCCAAAAAACAGTTCCTTTGGTGTCTCCACCTTGCCCAGAATCGGTAACTTCGGGTTGCACAAGTTGTGTCCGCTTCTCAATGTAATGGCATTGACACCCTCTTTTGGGTTAATAGGTTGAGAAGGAAGTCTCCCACTATTTTGTGCCTTCAATTGGATATCAATAGCCATGGAGCCCATTTGTGTTTGCAACTCCTTAATAGCACTCTTAGTCTCTTGTTGACTTTCCTTGAACATGGTGGAAATACCTTGCATAAAAGTTTGAAGCTTTGCATCAATATCGGCACCTTGAGTTTGCATTGATTGTTGTGCTTGGGTTCTTGAAATTGTTGTTGTTGTGGTTGAAATCCACTAGGATGGTTGAAAGTAGGTTGTTGAATGGCACCTTGCTTGTTAGCATAGCTAAAATTGGGGTGATCTCTCCATCCCGGATTGTAAGTGTTGGAGTAGGGATCATACCGTCTTGGTTGATTTGGAAAGATCGCATTAGCTTGCTCGTCTTCATAAGATTGAGGAGAAGTTGGTATAACAGCGGATGCAACTTGTTGCAACATTGCTTTGTCATGTTACCCATTTGTTGACGAAGTTCCTCCACCTCGCTCACTTCACTCACCCTTCTTAGAATCACATCCGAACCACGACTTAGAATTGTTGTGAGTTCGTTGCCATGTTTTCAATCAACTCCCTAGCTTGTGCCACCGTCTTGCTAACTAGTGCACCACCACCCGCAGCGTCAATAAGATTCCTATCACTTGATTGGAGTCCTTCATAGAAGTATTGGATGATCATAGCGTCACTAAATTGGTGGTGAGGGCAACTTGCAACCAATCTCTTATACCTTCCCAACATTCATATAAGGATTCTCCCACGTTTTGCTTCATCCCACAAATTTCTTTGCGAATTTGAGTAGCCTTGGATGCGGGAAAATATCTCTCCAAAAAGTTTCTTCAACCCATTCCATGTTGTGACACTTAGGGAGGTAAATAGTACAACCAATCCTAGCACTATCCATTAAAGAAACGGAAAACCTTGAACATTGCACCATCCGCCTCAACATTTCTTTGGAAGCATAGCGCGTGACAATGGTGTGGAAGTCAAAAGATGTTTGTTAGGATCTTCATTCACCATGCCATGGAATTTTGGTAATTCTCTAAGCAACCCCAGGCTTTATCTCAAAAGTAGAGTTCGTTTGAATACACCCCTGTTGTGTATCAAGCCTATGAAAGCTAAGTCCTTGAGTGAGCGATTTGCATCACCCATTGTTTCTTCTTCTTGTTGTTGGAAAATCTCTTCTCCTACTTCTAACTCGTGCTCGTCAGTTGTGTTTTTGCCTTGGTTGGAGTATTGTGCCTTTTCAGTAGCTATCCAGCACCTTGGATAATTCCAATCTTTAGTAGCCGAGTTGATACACTGAAAACAATTCTCTGAAAACAAGTGAGAAACAAAAAGACAAACAAAAGCAAAGATAAGCAGAAATTGTAAAAGAAACTAAAAACTCAATAACAAGTAAATTGTAAAAAGCTCGGTTGTCAATCAAGTCAAATATAATTTCACTTTCTCAATCAACTAAATGAAATATAGGTAAGAAAGAGTTCGTATCCACGAGAGGCGTTTGTTGTTATAAATTTTCGTTTCTAAAGTAACCCAAGGTATGTTTGTTGTATTTAAGCAAATAAAAATAATTAAAAGCAAAGTAAGTAATTTGAGAAATCAATAAGGAGAGAATATTGGTCAAGGGATGGTATCATTCACAAACATGTATTTTCATCAATGATAGAATTGGTATTTAATCTCGTATTTATTAAAGTCCTAGGATATCTTGATCGCAAGTATAACCCGTTAATTCCTGTTTTCATCACAACCACATTAAAAGATGCATATGTGAATTCTTCGTCGAAAGCAACCTAAAGTGTAAAAAACACAATTAAGTTTAACTCCCTAAAAGCATTAAGATTTATGGAATAAGACTCATCAATGCAAACGAATGTGTAAAAGCACTAAACGTTTTAACAAAAGTTATGATTCACTTGTGACTAATAGGATATATCACTATAAGCACTAATCACAATTATGCTACTTAGAATCGGGGATAAACAACGTTTTCGTATTGAAAACCCTAATATAGCTCTAGAGATGAACACAAATCGGATTGATTCCGGACTCAACCTAACAAGTTTTCAAATCTTATAACAATATTAATTGTGAATCACAAACAATAATTGCGAGACAAAACTAATTCATTGAATCAAAAGCATGTTGAGAAATCAACTTTTATCCCATAACCAATAAGATGTTTAGCTACTCATAGCTATGGAGTTCATCATCATCAATATTCAATAATAAAACAAGGAAGAAGAAGAACAAAACCAAACCCTAGAAGCGTAAAACAAACGGCTCTCCAAAATTCCAAGAAAAGATATATCTTGTGTTGTAGAAAAACCTCCCTTTTATAGCCTTTCTCTCCTTCCAAAATTAGGTCTAGTCTTCAAAGTCCATTAGGTGAGAGTCCACTTTGCCCACAAGAAAGAAACCCGTGTAGAAAATACGCCCCAAAATCGGTCGCACCGTGTCAGGGATTGTGGTCGGAAATCGGCGGAAAAGTCCGCTTTCTTTCTCATGGCCAGCAAAGTCCAGTCTTCCACGGTCAACGGTCGGATCGGTCGGGTCAAACATCAGGGTTGGATCGGATGAGTCAAACCGGTCTCCATTTGGTCTTGTTGAGTCAGACCTCTTCTCCGATCAGCTTTTCGGGCCACGGTGGGCCACAACACAACTCAAGCCTTCCGTATTTCCTTGACGCACATCTTCAACTTAAGATGCACACACACTACCACCAACGACTTCACCTTCCTACTTCCTGCAACATCTTCCTACGAGTACATCTTCGAAGCCAATCCATTGCCACGAGCCGGCTGACTATTGCCTCAAATCCTAAGTCCACTGGCTCATTTACAAACCAAATTTCTCTGGCAAGGCCATTTGAGCCACGTATCTCGTGCCAACCGGGCGACCATCTTCTTGCCATGCCATGCTATCTCCACTACGAGTATCAGTGAAACAACTCATTACCTCCAACCTTTGCCATTCCTAGCTTCCTTGAATTCAATTTCTTTTATCATTGCAATGATTCCAACTCGGCCTTCCACATTACTCCATAGCACCATTCCTCGCCAAATGCGGCTTTAGAACCATTCCAACCTCATGCTCAACTTTGCCACATCCCGGCTCATGCCAAGTATAATCATCTCTGTGTTAGAGCCCCCTGCATTGCAACTTGCGGCTCCACAAATATGACATCTTGCCAAATCACCCCGAAACTCCTTCGGCTACCAGCACCACTAACCACCATTCATAGCTTTGGCTCCCATCATTCATCTAATCCCTATTGCTCAGAACCAACAGCTCAACCATGCCTTGTGCATTCACCAACCACAGCTCCATTCACCCTTGCTCTCAACGCTAAATCGCCTAGCTCCATTTCCCTTGCTCGTCCCTGGCTCATGAAAGCTCACCATAGTAGCACGGCATTGACCCTAGGCATCTCATTTTCCTCGGCCGGGCACCACCATCAATACCCAAATCGGACCAAAACCCATTTGTTTTTAATCTTCGAGATGTAGAAATTCATCTCAAATTCTTCACCCACGAGCTCATAAAACATTCACCAAATAAACCCTAGGCGGTACTCCTCTCACGGATCGGACCCATCTCTTCATCTTGCGCTCAAGCATCACAGTTTCCATCACCTTCTCCATTCACTCTCTTTGATTTAACCATGAGCTCAAAATCACTTCAATTCTCGACTCGAGAATCTAACTTTCGGTTTCTCGATCTCTCTGTGTTCTTGATCTTCAATAGCCATGGGTACATTCTTCACTTCTCTCTGAATTTCGGTTCGGCAACCACGAGATTCATCCCACTTCAACTCCATCGACTCAATCAAGCACTGTAAACTCATGAACACTTAGTCACGATCTGATACCACCTTCATCTTCCAGTATTCTCTTGGTTAAGATCTGCATCCTTTGATTCAAATAGCTCCCATCGATTTCATATTTGCGAAAGGCGACTGACCATGGCTTCTTTTCTCATTTTAGAACAAAAACAGAAAGAAATGATTGAGAAATAAATTCTCAATTTAGGGGTATTAGGGCTGGATTTGGGTATGGTTTTACCCACTTAGGTGAAATGGGTAGGGGTATGCTGAGATGACTATAGGCACCCATTCTTTAGATAAAATCCACCATAGTGATACTTGGCTTGTCGGTTTTGCGAACCATTGCCTATTTACTTCCTTGTTGCGTATATTCTTAAGCGAGACTCAGTATCACCCCATATGAAATGACCAAATTCCGTTCCTTGCTCAAAATGAATGATTTCTTCTTCTTTTGCTCCGCGCGACTCAGTATCTATAAAATCCAAAAGCACGCGTAAAGTACATAATTCACAAGAAAAATAGCAAAGAAAGCATAAACTCTATATAGTAAATACGGTGTATTCTACACCTATCAGGATTCCAGGTGTGGTTGGTGCTGGTGTGGTGGCGCGAGATCATGAGGCTAATATTATTGGTGCAATGAGTGTTGGTTTGGGTATAACTTCAAATTACCTAGCTGTAAATTTTGGTATTATAGTGGGGCTGGAATGGGGGTGTTCAATGGGGGCACTTGAAAATTTGCATTCGTTCTGATTCTTTGAGTGCAGTATTGGCTTTTACTTCTTCTACTCTTTCGTGGTTTGTTAGGCAATGACGGAGTGAAGTTTCTTCTAATCATGAGTCTATTCGCTTTGAGCATACTTATAGATAGGCTAACTTTGCAGCTGACAAGATGGCAAAAAGAGGTTGTGATCTTCCTAATGAGGAGGGAAGACATTATGTTGGAAGACCAGTTTTTTGAATTACATTGAATACCCAAATGTTTTTATTTTCGTTTCAAATGAGTAGTAAGTTTTTGGGGTTTTTGACCTCTTTTCTTCTTGCCGCTATTTTGCTTTATAATTAAGTTATTTATTAATACAATTTGGATTTACCAAAAAAATGTTATTAGTATGAATTTTGGTTATATATTGTTTGTGATTGTGATTATGATATTGGTAGGAAAAAGAAGAATGAGAGGCTAAGAATAACAATGAAGATGATGATGCGATTCTCGAGTTTCAACGGCAAAGAAAAAACCCACACACCATAAACACACATGAGGTGTTTTCTAAATCAACCCCTTTTTCTTCTTTTTTTAAATCTGTTGAACCCTTTTTTCTTCTTTTTAAATCTGAAACTTACAATGAAGATAAATATGCAATATTAGATTATATTTTATTGCATTTTCAGAATGGATTGTTTTAAAATTAAGGTTTTACATTGTTTAACTTCTTTCAATTGTGGTAGGAGTTATTGGTTATCGTCATTGTCAAGCCTTCTCAATATTTTACTTGTAAGTCTCCTTTCCCCTTTATTTTATATCTTACTAGGGCTTAACCCGTGTCATAACTAAGACATGCATAATTTTTATTGGTATGTATTTTCCGATGTTTGGATATTTGATTTAATATTTATTATTTATCGTGTTACCCTCCTTATTAAAAGTGAAGAAAAAAATTGATTGATATTTCCTGGTTTTCAGTGCACAAATCCTTTCTCATGTACTCATGTATGATTTATTTCTAGTATGTTTGAAATTTTCACATCTTCCCAAATATGTTAGAGTTGTATCCTCAAGCCACGAATTTATCATAATTAATGTTCACACTCTCTTTCAAAAAAAGATAAAATAAAATGTTATAGTGTTTTATAGTTTACAAAGGTATTTTATGAGTCATTTGAAATGATACCGCATACAATTTCCCTTATTTTAGTGACCATGCAAAACCAAAACATTGGACTATGTTAGTTGTTAAAAAATTATGTCATCTCGAGTTCATTTGTCCCCGGATAGTTGGGTAGGCCTTAAAAATGTCCGTGTCCTTGTTGACTTTTTCCACTCGAAGAATAGTCCAAAAATATTAAAACCGGTATGGACTCAACAATAAATATCACATTCTATGTTCTTACGAATTCAATAACACAATAAGATCTCTAATACCTCAAAACTTCTACACATTCTACGATATTGACCTTCCAAATGTGTGGTTATTAGCTGCATAAAAATGATGAAGCCATGCTTAGCTAGTCAATCAAATGGTTAACCACTTCACCTAATAACAGTAGGCTCAGTTATCCATCATTTAATAAAACGATGTTAAAACATTTATTAAGGAATATTTTTATGTGAAATGCCTTATGGAATCTCTTGCATGTAATAATTCTTACAGCCAAATTTTGTTAGCTCTTAACTTTTGTTGACTATAATATTATGACTCATCAATTGGCATTATTTTTTTTGTTTGCTACCTAAAAATTTAAAATCATGTAAGTGTTCCCAAGAAAGCCTCTTAGTAAGGTAGGAAAACAATCTCGATGAAAAAATTATAGCGGTAAACATGTGTACGTTATCAATATCTTCTTTGCACTATCTTATAGTAGTAAACACGTGCGCAAAAGAAATATATGTTCTATTTACAATAGTACTGTTTTAAAACCATGATATCGTTGTCACTGATCTACAAAAGAGTAAAATTCTAAAAATCCATGAGAACAAAGTTGAGATAAAATATTTAGCAGTGCGATCAAAGTTTGAGAATATAACAAATAAAGCGTAAGTCATTCAAGGATAATAATTAGTAATAGGATAGAGACTAAGAATAAGAAGGTTAACTTGTGATTTGTGTGGCGAAATGAAATCAAATAGACAGAAAAATTATGAGCCATAGATTATATCAGGGTAGTTGTGTGACCAAGACATGTAACTTAGCAGGTGAATATAGAACCAAACTATTAAAGCTTCTAAATTATATAAAGTCGAATAGGAATATTGGATTTTTTTAAAGAAACTTTTAGATCCAACGACTTAACATTTGATACTGAGGAGGAAACAGACACAGTATCACTAACAAATTAGTTATCCGAAGATGATGAGTCCCTTATCCGATTGTTAGGACAAAATAATAAAGCATTTGAAAGTGTTATTGTGCTCGTTGTTTCTTTCCCTACATTGAACGCCTTTAGGAACGCGGGAACATTAACGAGCACGAATGAAATGGATGATTTGCAAAACATACAACACATTATAATTCATATAAAGAAAAAAATACGTAGGTGGTTAACCTTAAGATTAGTTGCTTATTTGGTATAGGATATATGATTTATGATTCTCAATACTCATTTCCACCAGCATTAAGGAACTTTGTTTGTAGTAATCTGAAAACGAAGATGTAAAAAAACAATAAGGAGAAAATAACCAAAATCACAAATGCAAGAATAATGATCAGACTCGAAGAAAAAAAATCAACGGGTTCCTATTTTTCAAAGTTTAACTTAAAAAAAAAAACTAAAAATAAATAAGATAGAAAACCATGGAAAATAATATTTGGGGAAGTGAACTTCATGAAAATAACATAATCCATTGAAGAATTGAGAAAAGCCCATCACCTCCCAATTGTGCTTGTCGAAAGCCCGGTGGAACATCTAAAATAAATCATACTATATTCAATGAAATAACCATAATTTTCATTTTTAGTCGTTTGTTCTGATTATTCAAAGCCATATCAAAATAAGAAAAGTAAATAAAAGATGACCGATGAGCAAACAATAAAGTGATAGTGATTTAAGACTATGCAACTAACTCGATTTGGAGAAACATAAAAAGATTAATCAAATACACGTTATTATGGTTGAAGAACATGAGTGCATTTTATTTTTCACCGGCCACCGTTGTTCACCAATAGTTACCACCACCACTCTTGCTACAAAATGACTTACTACCACCACATCCATAATGCCATAACGTTTTTGTCATCTCCACCTGCTCACGGACTCCACCATGACCTCCACTCCACTTATATAATTGTTAGAAAATCTAAGCATTAGTCAATAAAAATATATTTATATAATTAATGGAGTAATTTATTCATTATAATTTTTAATATGACATTTATTATTACATAATAAAATATTTATTGTAAAAAGTAATGAGACATTAGTGATGTGATAAGTAAGTTTTGTCCGTTAGATGCATTTTTAATCTCAATCACAACCATCACTTGTGAGAAACAACCACTAATAGTTTCATTAATGAAATTATGTATTTATTAAATTAATTAAGAGAAATGAATTTTTAATAAACCTTTCATCATGAGCAATTAATGAAATACCAAGTTAATGGGTGTAGTTTATTTTTGGTGGGAGCATCCGTAGCCGTTGATTTATCTTTTGTGAGAGTAAATCTTAACCACCACTTACATAGGCAAAGTTATCCAAACCGTGCTATGTATTCTAGAAAATCGGTTGCGAGTTAAATTTTATACTTAAATTCAATTTATTATCTATTAGTTTGTTACTTAGGTGCCTCGTTCGGACAAGGTAATTAGCTTTCCCACGATTACCTATATGTCTATAACAATGTGCTTAAGATCTTGGAATTAGATATAGTCTACTAAAATAGACGTGAGGGTTGTCTCTAACTGCAAATAGATAATGTAGTTATTGATTTTGTCTAGAGTGGATACAAAGATGAAAAATCAAGATACAGGTTTGGAAAATCAGAGTTTGATGTATTGGTTTTGTAGACAGTGACATAGCTAGTGCTCGAGAAAGTGGGGGTGGTTAAGGTGAAATGGGGTTAAAGAGGGAGGTGTAAGAAGTATTAATGTTAATTGGCTGGGGCCAGAATCAATGAGAGAGCTCTATTTCCCAATACTCTCACCACATCAGACTTTTGTGGGGCCAGCATTAAGGAGAATCCAGTACTTGGTTTCAATTATCATTTGGTTTGATATAAAAATCCTTCAAAGCATCATAAAACAATTTCATAAACTTAACGAATCAAATGCTCCAGAAGCAACGACAGCTACTGCAAAATGTTGTGCATCAACAATCTATCATTACAGATACAACATGTAGCATCTTAGCTCTAATGTTCATCGGCACATTGCACTATAAGTTATCCAGATACTAAATTGGTAAAACAAGTGATTTTGGTGTATAAAAGGAGGTCCACACATACATAGATGAAAATACCTTATATTTGACACGTCAATGAATATTCCTTTATCAATAAATAGAAGAGGAAAAAAGTAAAGTAGTGATGCATTCAGTATGATACTAGTTCATTCATTTACAATACATCATATGTGTACTCTCAAAAAACCCTAAAATTAAATTGAATTTATCTTAAACACAAGAGATGGATACTACAAATTTTAACAATTATATTATCTTGGTACAACATATGCACATTCGTATCATATTCTCCAAAAATAAACTAGGTTTTTGCGAGTACGACATATTTGTACTGTCAACTTAATATAAGACCTATATATAATTCCACGTGAAAAAAAAAAACTTCAATCAAAAGCACTTATTGAACTGTAATATTTTGCAGGTTTACAGATTTAAATCAAGACAACTATTTCAAGTAAAAATCGACTTTAACACTTACTTTATCACGACAATTATAGTTTTTTGCACCTTACTTGTCGACATTCTCTATTGCACTCAATTTGGTACTAGTCCATTCATTATTGTACATAAAAAATTTCATGAGAATACAGTACATCCATTACGCGTTCCATCAAACACACTAAAAAATGAGAATGTAGTACATGCATTACGCACGCTCATCAAACACACTAAAAATGCATGAGAATACAGTACATCCATTACATACTAACTATACGAGTTCTGCACTACTTAAAAAAATGTGAAACTTAAAGATCTTAGAGACGTTTATATATTTTTTCAAATCACAATGTCTTTAATGCATAACATATTAATCTGAAGACTAAATTATCCTTACACAACTAACACAATGTCTCCAATGCATAATACATTGATCCAATCATTAAATCATTTTTACATTAGCGATTGTATGATAGAGTAAGGATAAAGGAACATTGTAAAGTACCCGATAAGCGTCTAGAACACAAAAGAGCAAGAGTTATTCGAATACAATCAATTGTAACAGTGTGGTCCTTAGTTGTACCTCTTCTTATAGTAAGTTTCTACGGGAAACACCAATATAAAAATAATAAGCTAACAACTACTAATTAATGCAATATTTAAACAACAAATTCCAATAATGTTACTAAAATGCAGTTGTTAAACTAGATTTCTTGTCAGTACATCATATATGTACTGTTGGATCACACCCCAAAAAATAAACAAAAAACAATATGTGAATTAGTAAAAATAACTTAGGTTTTTTTTCAGTGTAGTATATATGCACTCTGGGATCATATTATCAAAATAAACAAGGATTTTTATCAGTACATCATATATGTACATACAACGTAATACAAAACAAACCTAATTTCTTAAATCAATCTGAAAATAAAGAAAAAAAACAACATTGTTTGGTAAAAATAATCTCATTGGGAGAAGATTCGTGAAATCAATGAGAAAACCTAAGAATCAATGAAAATCAATCAGAAAACACAGTACATCATATAATTACGTACTGATGATTCATACACAAAAGCAAAATGAAAACAGACCTAAAACCAACAAAATGAACTAAAACAAATTAGATCTACTAACGAAGTGAACATAAACCATGATTATCTATCTTGATCTGAATTATTATCATCAATAATCAAGTAAGTAAATACTAATCAAGCATGAAGATCGTAAAACCCAAAAAAAACGAGCTTGATTCCTCTTTTAGAAACCCTAAACTATGATTTTTGAATTTTTTTCCCTAAAATCAAGAGATTCAGATTAAGATAAAATCAAGAAGAATCCTAAAATAAAGATCAATAATACATCAACTTACTTACATACAATCAATCCGGCTTGAGTTCGCAAATCATGAGCTCAAGAATATCTTTATCGCGTAGCTCTGTGGACAAAAATGAGAGAAACAGATAGAATTTTAGAATCTCGATTGTTCCAATATTATTTTATATATCAAGAATATTTTTGGAATTCTATAGAAAATCACACGTGTGCTAGGACCCGCGGATAAAAACTTGAGTCCAAAAGTTTAACTTTTATAAAAGAAAGACTCCGATTACTGTTTCTTAATGGTGGACCTGCCATTGTATATGCCTGTTATATTAGTACCGAATGCTTTATATCCCGTGAAAAAATCCCGGGAATTCTACCGTGACTCACAGCCGCGGGACCCATATCTGCCCACTCCCGATGCTGAGAGCTTTCTCCCTCGTTCGTCCGATCCCCTCACGGGATTTTCCCCGGGTTTTTTTGTGTCAAAGTAGCATCATTCATATTAGTACTTATTGGTATTAATATGAACATTGTTTGGATTACATCATTTATCTTTTTGATCAACTATTTTGTACAATTGTTCTATTTCAGAAATTGGGAAACATTATATTTTGCATTTTTTATGTTGTCTCATTATGATGTACTCGAATTATCATGTTATCATGATTCCAATCGGTAAAATGGTGATTATCCACCACTATGTATCCCTTCGAACCTCAATTTTAATGAACCCACGATTGGGGGATATTGAAACTAATTGGGGGATATAAATTACTTCCCCCAACCAATAGTGTCTGCTAAGGGGTGATTTTTGGGTATGAAAATACTAAAATACCCATTGGTTAATTAAAAAACATTATGAAAAGACTATACTACCCTTTCCCCTAAAACTTAAAATCTAAAAACCAAATTCATATATCCCTCATTCTCTCGCATCTGTTCCGGCACTCATCTAGGTTCAGGGTTTTGGAAAAAAAAAAATTTTCATCTTCTTCATCGACGATTAATCGTCGATTCAAAAATTTCTTCGTCGATTAACCTACCTGAATCATAACCATGCCTCCAAGAAAGAAATCAGATGCCTAATCGAAGTCAAAATCGATTGCTCAACAAACAGTTGAATCGATTTATAGCAGTGGGTTTGGGTTAGAATCGTTAGAATCGCGAACCCTAACTCAAACAGTTGAGTTTCAGTGAGTACCGGCATTGATTTTAGTATGAATACAGTGCCGGTAATGGATTACGACATTCAATTTAGAATGAAGGCAGTGCCAGTACTTAGTTATGGCATTGAATATGGTATGAAAACAATGCCGGTACTGATGCTAAAATCACCTGAAACTGAATGTTCTGTACCAGCATTGAAATTAGGTTGAACACTATGCCGGTAGGGTGTTACGGCATTGGTTTAATTTTTTCGGGTATGCTGGTAGTGCTCTTTTGGTACCCCAGGGAAATTGTTATCAGTACCAGCATTGATTTTAGGTTGCATTGTGTGTCGGTACCTGTTTACGGCATGGAGTTGAATTTTTTCGTGTGTGCCGGTAGTGCTATTTTGGTATCCAGGAATAACATAGGAATTACCGACATTGTCGATAGTTGTTGTTCAATGCCGGAATGGCGTACCGACATGATGTTATTGCCAAATTACTAAGCCGTTTTTGGTCCCGGTATAGATGCTTCCGGCATAGAATTCATACCACGTCTATGCCGACAGCGAGCTTTTTCAGCTGCAAAAATGGTGAGTTCAAAAAAAAAATAATCAAATTTTCAACCTCTTAGCAGCTTTACCTGTGTATTGGGGATGCTTGTATGTTGTGCAAGTTTACTTTCTTGTATAGGTTCTTCAAAAAACTCCCCATGCTTGTAAAAATCATCATTCAAGGGTGTTGGCTCAACAAAGAGTTGCAATTGTGAGTTGTTGTCATTAGCTGAAGATTCAAGATACGCTCCTTGTTGTAGTTGAGCTAAAGATTCTGCAACAACAATTCTCTCTTCACAATCATCCTCCATTTTCACCAAAAAAAGTTCTCTCTCAAATACTTTTCCCCCTCCTTCTACTCTCACCTCACTCACCCAAATACAAATAAAAATGGCCTATCCTCCTAGAAATCCAAACGTTCTAGTCAAATGTCAGGGGCAGTCAACCTTTCATTCAAACCCAATTGACGGACACACCGAGTTTGTCCGTTCTTGTTTCTTTAAGTTTAGCTTTTTTCTTACTTATTTACCCCTCAAACATAACTCTTAACCAAACTATAGTTGCTCCTTACACCAAGGTTAAAAAAATGGATTATGTTTAAAACCCGAATTGAATATGGGTACTATACATTTAAGTTTAGTATTTTCACTTCTCTAACAAAGATGTTTGTTTTTTCCTCTATGTAGAGGCTAACCTCTATTAGCCTTCTACATGTAGTGGTGGGTCCCATTTATATTGGTGTTTGTTTTTTCCACTACCTCTACATGGATAGAGGCAAATCTCTATCTATATAGAGGAAATCAAATAGCACCAATTAGGTTCTATCTTTTTGAGCCTCTACCTCTATTAAACCTTCAAATGACTAATATACCCTCGAACAAACTTATAATGTCCAAAAATAATTCCTTAATTCAAAATATTAATTTTCCTGTTTTAAAAAGTGATACTTTCCCATGTTTGAGGAAAAGTGATACTTTCGTCCCATTTCGAAAAAAATGATATTTTTGTTCTGTTTCGGAAAAATGATTTTTTCGCTCCCGTTTGAAAAAAGTGATTTTTTCACCGTTTGAAAAAAAGTGATATTTTTGCCCTTTTTCAAAAAATGTGATATTTTGCCCGTTTTCCTCGAAAAGTGATATTTTTGCCCTTTAAAAAATTGATTTTTTTGCCCGTTTGAAAAAAGTGATTTTTTTCCGTTTCGAAAAAGTGATACTTTCGCGTTTCAGAAAAAGTGATATTTTTGTTGCGTTTGAAAGTGATATTTTTGTCCCGTTTCAGAAAAATTGATTTTTTTTCCCGTTTGAAAAAATGATTTTTTGCCCGTTTGAAAAAAGTGATACTTTCGCCCGTTTAAAAAAAGTGATATTTTTGCTCCGCTTTCAAAAAAAGTGATATTTTGCCCGTTTGGAAAAATGATACTTTTGCCTTTTTTCAGAAAAAGTGATACTTTCGTCTCGTTTCAGAAAAAATGAACATCTTTGGTTGTATTTTTCTAATACATTTTTTTTGGGAATTTTTGAACATCTTGGTTGTAATGAATCTTCATGAATTTTTTGAATTATATAAGGGTAAAATGAGAAACATATAAAATTGGCTACACAATATAGAGTTATTAGATAGTGGTCAAACAAACATGATTTGAAGAGACATTATATAGTAATATTTATATAGATGTAGAGGTAAACCTCTATGTAGAACCCTCTATTTATATAGAGGAAAAAACAAACATGATGTAAGTATTCTGTTCTAATAGTTAACCAATAGTTTCCAAGTTGTTTTCATCTCCACCATTGCAGAATAAAGATGAACCCTTAATACCCGACATCCACGAACCTATCATATGCAAAGACGCATGATAACGACAACTTTGTATTATATGGTTCAGATGGTCAAACCGTTTGGGAGAGTTTTGATCATCCAACAGACACCATTCTCGGCGGTCAAAAGCTAAAAGATGGAGTTGAGCTGGTCTCTAGTGTATCTATATTCAATCGCCGCTCTGGTACGTACAAATTACCAATTAGGCAGAGTGATGGTTTAGTAGCAATATACGACAGATTTACATATAGAAAAGTCAGGTCAATATTGAACGAGTTTGGGGATTCAATAAATAGTCCAGTGACCTTAAATTTAAATACAACCGGTAAGTTATATCTTGTTGGTTCCGATGATGTAGTACTTGGATATCTTTTCCCAAATAAGAATCAACAACTGCAAGAAAATGATGAGGATGACTATATATACAGAGCCACATTGGAGCCAAGAGGAGATTTTGTTTTGTACAAAGAAAGAATTGATGGTAACGAGAATTCCTCTTCAAACGTGGTACTCCGACGATGGTCCTCTGCTCCAAAGTTTTATGAGAATTGGATTTTTGTTTCGGCTATAGCTAGTGTGGTCTTGTCTGTTACTTTTTTATCTTTATATACGACTAGTGTTAAGTTAACCAATGAAGGGACAAGAAAGTAATTGCAACAAAAATCCTAGCCAACTAGAACCGATCTGATTCATTGGGTCCGTCAAAATAGGATGACTCAAATGTTGTCCTTATGTGGGGCAAAAACCAAACTACTGGATTTCCATGAAGATGGCCCAATAAAAATACTCTCTAATCTTTTAACAAATACTTAAGATTTTTCCTACTTATAATTAAACACTAATCCTGATTAGTGAGGGTAGATTACGAATTAGGTAAAATATTTAGATAAGGGGTGACCCTGATTTGTTATTTGGATCCATGTTTTGTCCTTTTCCACTATCCCCCAATTTATTTCAATATCCCCAGTCGTGGGTTTATTTTAACGAGGTAATTAAATAAAGAATGATTAATTGGGGGATATTTTACTGTAGCTGCCGGCATAGTTTTTCAATGCCGACAGTCCATCGACCATGCCGATTTTCATTGAAAACTATGCCGGTCATATCCCGACTAGTTTTTCTATCTCCCAATTAATCATTCTAAATAAACTACGAAAAACCCATCTTTCCTTCAAAAAATAAAAATAATAAAACAACACGTGTCAAGTTCACGTATGTTCCCTCTTTCTTGTTTCTTTCTTTCCATAACAAAAATGGATTACGCTAAAAAAAAAGTTAAAAACTGGTGACAGTAGTCGATTAGTCTCAGGACCTCTTTCTTTGGATTGGAAATTGGCGAAAGAGATGATGCAGTAAGTAAATAAATATAAATAATTAATGATGCTCATTCCAGAATTGGGAAAGAAACACAACACAGCTGAGATTTTACGAAACCCTAAAATTCTCTATGGACGAACAAGAACAAGAAGCGAAACCTGCTGCTCCTCCTCCGCCTCAGCCATCAACGGTTGCGAGAGATGATGCCGCTGCAACTCCACCACCTGCACCTGCAAAGTCAACATCAACTCCTCTTCGATTTGATCCCATCCTAAGCCTAAAATAAACACATGAAGTAACTCTCTCTCTCTCTCTCTGTTGAATTAATGATGCCCTAGATTTGATTTTATCTCGTCTTACTGTTACTATTGATTTTTCAATTAACATTAGCATTGATCAAATTTAATGTTTAAATTCTTAATTAAGATATTTATGATGTAAGAAGATATTTATAATGAAAACCTTTTTGTATGTTTATCTTTCTGAAACTTCACCATTATTAGGGGTTGTATACTTGTATTCCTCTTATGTGGTTGTGTTGCCAATTTTAGGTTTCAACTCATTTGTTTATCAATGAAAATACTTAATTCCGCATAATGTTGAATCAGCTGTAAACCATGCTGGTTAGTTATAAATTGTCACGACACTAGTCCAAGTTTAGATGGACCATACTGCAATATGTATAGAGTCTTAGTTTATCCATATTTATTGAGTCCAAGTTTTCCCTGCATCCTCAAAGGTTACCTGTAACCTGTAGTTTTTTTTCATTCAAAAGAAGGAAAGACAAATTGAATAGTAAAGCTTAGTGATGATTCTTGTTTTCTGAGCATATATAATTCATGTAACTGATTCGTGAATATGGACGCTTAAATGTGTTGTGAGCAGCTAGAATTGTGTTTCCTGGATTAATGTTTTTTCAGAGAAAATGTTATCTGGATTTTACTAATAGTTCTTTTGTTCTTTTGTAGTGATTGGTATTATCAGAAGGAAGGCCATGATAAAAGACCTAGCTGCAGTATACCATGCTGAATGTTTAGCATACGCTCGAGAACTTCTCGAACTTCAAAGAAAGTGGGAAGAGGTTAGAAGCTAATGGTCTTCTTAATCCAACCTTTTGGTTTTGTTTATTAAAAAAAGGTTTTTATTTATGAAAGTTAATATAATTTCTTCTTTTTCAGTGGCTCTTATGAATTGTAACTTCTAAATTAGTTGCCTGACTTCATGGCAATGTGTACAAGTAGAACAACAGCTTATCCACATCACTTATTCTCATGTGCTACAGTTTTCATATTTTAAGTTTGAGGTATATGGTTTCAGAAAGGGTATCCTGATTCCCTAGTATAGTGGACTGGAAATACCTTAGCTGCTTGGATATGAACCACTAGTGACTGAAATCCTAATTTTTAGTAATGCAGTGTGATGTGTATGAATCTGTGCAGCCTCCCACTATAAATCTGTTTTACCTGATTCTAACCGGCTTTCACATGTTCTGCAGTCATATGCAGATGGCAAACCTCCAGAAGACTTCCGGAAGGAGATGATACGACAGCCCAAGCGTTTGAAGAAAAGTCGTTGAGAAATTTATCCACTGTGTAAGGTCTGTAAAATGCTTTTTGTGAATTTTATGGCTTACAGCTATTTCTTAGAAATGATAGTACCAGTCAGTAATCCTAGACCTGGTTTACTAATAGAAAACCTATAATTAGTAAGGTGAGGTCATGACCTGCTTATGCCATCTAATTGCATTTATACTTTAAAGTTGGAGTTCCATATAATGGTAAGCAGATCCTTTTCGAAACAATAACAACTACTTCAACCACAAACTTTGCAATCTAACCACATGTCTTTTATAAAAGCTTAAAAATGATGACTACTGTTGTAATAGTAAGAAACTTCTATAGCAGATAATGTTTGTCAGTTATCCCAAACAACCATGTATCTTCAGATTCATTGCTCTTGTAGTCCTAAAGCATTCAACGGTGGTAGATAAGCTCTAGAAAAGCTCCAGTTTTTCACTTCAATTTGGTTTGCTCTTATTGCAGTGTGTGACATACACGTTCAAGTTTATGCTACCTCAACACCGTTATTCTCTTTTGAAGCATGGACAGTAGTTTCTATAGTTATAGATGTATGCGAATTTTTTGGAGGATCCAGATCAAACATGTATTCATGAAGTTGATATTCATTACAAGACTTGATTGTAAAGAGACACGAAGTTCAGCAGTACACAATTCTGTTTTAGATATGGGTACCATATCCCTAATATTGATATGTTTGGGCAAACTGGTATTAATTCATGTGAAGTTTGTATAGTCCTACTAAAATGTCCTGCTAATCCCCTTTCCTTGTATCTCTTCTTCTTCTCAAGGTTTGAATCTCTCTTGTAATCTAAACATTTGGTGGCCCCTTTTAATACGACTTTATTTGAATATGTGAATCTTGTTCCTGATTTGAAGAATTGTTTCACTTGTGATGAATCTAGATGTTCCTTTTGTCAATTAATAATTGATTTTATATAATTTGATACTCATATTTATATTTAGTTACACTGTTTTAAATGCTTTTGATTAAAATCACAAATATCCATGTATAATTTGAAATAAATCATTTTTAAATTGTCTGAATAGTACTTTTTTTAACAAGATACTGCGAGCATAGAGTGAAAGGAATCCAAATTGTGATGGTTTATCCATTGTAGGTGCATCGCAATCTGTGACGATGATAAATATTAGTAGTATTTATTTTATTTTATTTTGACCAAAGAGTCGGGCGGGTATTGGGGGAAAGCTCTCCATTCTTGGTTCGGCGGTAAAGATAAAAGCATGACATGGCTGCCATCTCATAGGAAAGGGTAAAGAGAAAGTCTTATCTTTACCTTCTCCATGATCCAAGGTCTTTTGACACATCATCAATTCTTTAGTCAAAAATTGATTTTTCTCCTTCTAGGGTAACACTACCTTGGTATTGGAGATGAAATTTTAAGTAGAAAGTATAACTTTAATTTTTTTAGCCACATATGTCACCCAAAGCATTGGAGATGCTCTAAATGAACCGTAGATTCCATAAAAAAAAAAGTACTGATTCCTGTTTTTGCTCAGAGTAATAGTTGAACGCAGAAAAATTCTATTTATGAGTATAAATCACTTGAATGTTTAATTGATTCTTTTGACAAGGATTGAGGACTCTACATAGTATAATCCTTACTATACTACTCTATATCCTCACTGTGTATTCTTTAAAACGAAATTTGAGCATTTAAAGATATGAACAGCCGAATCTTCTTTCAGTGAATTTCCATCCTTGACTTCAAAATTTGGTTTATGACCATCTCAAAGCTATCACATTATCTGTTTGTCACTTTACCGCAGTTTAGATAAAGAAGTCCATATTCTTCGCCATGTGCTAGTTTGGACAGCATGTGCAAACACCTGTCCCTCCATGATCTTTTCAGCTTTTTGGTCCCATTTGACGAACTAATTTGACAGATTCTGAGAGTCTATTCAGAAGATTCCCAAGGCAATCACTTCATTCCGTTGCAGTTGCAGCTGAGATATAAAAACAAAGAAGCTTCAACTCAGTTGCAAGATAAAATACATGGCAACTAAGCCCAATAAAAGCTGTGGTAGAGCGGAACTGCACATGAAAAACGGTGCAGTATACAATTAACCTATAGCAATATAAAAATAGAATACTGCAGAAAAGGAAGAAAAAAAGTGTGTTCATCAGTTTCAAGCTTTGTTTAGCTTTTGATCATCACTATTTTGTTTAGCTTTTGATTAAGGTGGCCTAACACCATTTCACTTCGAACCAAGATCACTTCCACTTGCAAAAACGAACCCTGAATCAACTGACCCACCTGATTCTAGCCACCTTTCCTAATCACCAGTTCCTGCCCAGCCAAGACGACCAAGGTGACTAAGAAGAGATCTGGCAGTACCTCGACCAAACATAGTTCAAAATCTAGGGGCTCATAACCGTAACCATAAGCAAAGATTCTAAATCTTTCAGCCACAAAGAAACTACATTGTATAACAGGTAACTTACATGCTGGTCCACATGATCCTGGCCATCAACAGAGAAAAGGATTTTCAATGCAGTTCCTAGTCCAAGAACCTGAAGTTTACCCCAAAGTCGACATTTTTCACAACCCACGCAATCCATCAATGCACTGCAACATGTAAAAATTTATATTACATTGGAGGCCTGAGCGTAAGCTTCTATGATATTAGACATACATTTACAAGAACAGAGGATAAACAACAATTCTCCAATGACATGACAATTGCATGTAATGCCATAAAAGAATTTGACCGACACTCCACTAAAGTTATCAGCGATGTACAATTAGTTTTATCTTCCTTCGTAAAGAAAAGATAATTATGAGGGCAAAAGGAGTTTCAAGTTGAGCACAGCAGTAGATATAGCGACAAAGAGAGAGAACCTGATATTTCTGAACTGCTTCTGTATCTGCTGCTTCAGCTCAGGTCCACTTTGGCCTTGCCATAACTTGGCTTCGTCGAATGGGATAGGGCATGCAGCTTGTAGTTTAGGATTGTAAAGAAGTTGCTTCATCAATGATTTTGTTTTTAAGTCCTCTGTCGGGTTCCCTGTGTCATACTCTGCTTGTTCCAAATAATCTGCTGCCTAATGGACATTGAGAAAAGAAAGTAGCATTAGGATTAGTTGCAAATCTTCAGCCTAAGAGCAACAAGTTTGATGCTCACCTTAGTCACGGCTCGGAGGACGAAAAGATACGTGAAATACAAGTTTCTGACACGATCTGGGTACTGTAAAACACGATCATACATCAACTGAAGATTTTGGCCCCACTGCAAGGAATACAAGAACCTTTAGCAATCTAGATCCAGAAATATTAAATGGCTCAACTATATTTTCTCCATAACAAAAGTACTTGTTCAATTTCAGAAAATTTAGGAATTAGCTCTAAGAAAAGAATAGTCACAGAGCTATGATTATTGTAAAGGAATCATTGAATTGGCTGAAAAAATATCTAGGTGACTATAATATAGGGCATTACCACATTGGCAGCTTCATCTAGAAGATAATCAGCAGCTATGTGAATTGAAATGGAGGAGTGAAGTCCAGATATCAACTTGTATAACACTTTTTTTTCTTTACAAAACTCTCCAGATGGATCTGCGGAATAGGTTGACAATCAGAAGAAAGAAAGTAGGTTTCCTAATAAGCAATGCAATATAAGCAACAATATTGGGGAAAACCCATTCATACGCACAGTAGTTAATCAATGAAAATAAGTAAGACTCTCATTTTGATGACCAACCAAAGGTTCTCCACTACAAAACTGATGCAACTAGTTGCATAACTTAAGACGCATATGAATAGTCACTGATAGATCCCAAAGCAAACTATAACAGGTTACAAGCATCAGGTACCAGCATAAATGAAAACATCCTACACCCATGATTCAAGATGAGTTCAACTTGGGAGAGTTATTGGCACTCCCAAAATGAGAACTGCCCATTATAAGTTCACAGTATATGCTGTAATTTCCCTCAGCCCAATGAAGCAGCCTTTCTAACATAGTTCACAAATATCAATCCGTATCCAACTAGTTTACGGTACAGGGAATGAAACCAAAATGAAACTCTAGAAAATAAATGAAGGAATAACTCACATCTTGGACAATTTTCTGTATAAATAGCATCCCATATTCTTCTAGCTGATGGACCAGTGTATCCAGTATAACGTTCAGGATTGAGCTGAAGATTCACATATGTCATCTCAGCTGCAAAAGCCATGTGATACCACATATTTAAATTAAACATAGTAGAAGCACAACTGCTTACAGAAAATGAGAAAAAATTAGTAATTGACTGCGACCCCAAGGTGCTGATATGTGAAATTAATAGAGTAAATGAAGTTTCATATGGACCAACGCCAGCTGAAGGGTTGCATGCAAAACTATATAGTGTTTTCATGCATTAAACCACGCATTTGGAAGAATCATATGAATTGCTACACATACAATAACACGTGTCAATATCCATGGAGAAAGTTGTCTACCACAGTGCTGTAAAAACATTATCTCCTTATCCTTATCAGAAGATCCTAATAAAGAAAAGATAAAACTCATTTTTACATCACAGAACAATGGTGGTATCTTTTCAAAAAGCACAGAGTAATGAATCACTTAATAAGAAAAACAGATTTATGAAAACTTTTAGATTCTCCCCGTTTCAGAACTCATTTCCTACGTAGTCTACGGATCAACTTAAGTATTAAGCATTTAAAGCACCTACATGTGTAAGTTCTCGACTTCTTTTTTTTATTGCTACCACATAGGAACATAGGATTATAGAAAGGTTAAACATACCGTTGTCAGTTTCATCATCACTTGTCCATGGATTGTCTATTTCAACCCAACCTCTGAAAGCTTTGCGATCCAGAGTGCGGTCGACAGTAGCCTGTGGTTTTCCCTCTTGACATACCAAATCTTGAGATGAAATTCGTCCCCGGCTTCTTAAATATCTCTGGGAACTCATTTTCCTCACATTCGCAGACACTGCAATCCCTCAGTCGGCACATGCCATCATCAGGCCAGAATGGGCAATCACACCACAGCTTAACCTACAACAAGATTCCATCAAATAGTAATTAGTAAGTCACATAACAAAATGCCAAGCGTCAAAGTAGATTTTTGACACATAGTAGAACTACAAATTCTCTATCTCCCTGAGTGTTCCCTGATTAATAGCACTATGCCACTTTGTCTCGGAAAGGTAACCATAAGTTCAAGTAAGATGTCCATTCTATACCATTATAAAACCAGGCCATACCTTGAAATACCGGAAGAACGGAGTTGTCACAAGCTCTTGCAGTAACGGGTTCAAGACTTCCTCATTAAGACTGTCAACGGTCTCGTAGTCGCAACAACAGTCCTCAACAATGCCAGTGTATTTCTGTGAATCCTTCACATATTCAGATAAACAAACTATGCAATTTAGAAATAACTCCGTGACTAGCATCGGTTTCAGATTCTTGAAACAAACAAAAAAATGTCAATTATCATAAAAACGATTATTATAAGAATGGTGGCATTATCAAGACGGGATAAAATCATTGAACAGAGCTGCATGAAAGATTTTATATTCTGGTTAATGAACTTTAGCAGAATCCTATATGGATCAGATAAAAGCAAAATGCAATGAAGATGAAGGCATAAGTGATGAGTGAAAAGAGAAACGAGTCATGCTGTGTATTTTTGGGTGATTAAGTGGGAGATGTTTAAACTAATTGATCCTAAAATGAATATAGTTCTGAAACAGATTTTAACCCAAGGAAATAAAAATAAAAATAAAGAATGGGACTTACCGCACAATTACAAGCTTGATTATTAGTATTTCTGGAAGACGCAATTGCTGTGGCAAGTAAAACAACAAGAATCGCACCAAATATCCATACCCATCTACTCTTCTTCTTCTCACTCTTGTCTCCAATTTCCCCTTTCTTCACCATTCCCAAATCAAACCCTGCAAAAACCCTAATTACAATTGAATCAAGGAAAACGTATCTCTCTCAAATTTAAACTAAAATCTTATTTCAGCTTGGAGAACATTTATTGGGAAAAGAATTTCAAGTCTTTAAAGTTTCAAATCCTTTGTCGGATTTCTTTCATGTCCCCTGGTTTTCAAAAGCGTGGTATGTGTGTATATATTTACTGTGTTCCCCCAAGGAGTATGAGCTCATTGTGAATATATTAACCGTTGGATTTTTATTCGTGCGAAGAAATGTATCTTGACGGCTAACATTGGGAGAAACACGTCATTAGTCTACGATTTGCTTATTGCCTCCTCCTGTCCAGTGGGTTTGTTTGCTTGGTGTTGTTGACTTTTTGGGTTTCTGAATGGCTTGATCGTGGTGGTTAGCCACCTCCTTACCACGCCAACTAACCCTTTCTTTTTCTGTGTGACCAAAACATGATTACAAGATTACAACCATGCAAAACAAAATCTTGAAGATTATTTGTCAAAGATGCATGAAGTTGGACACTATTACATGATACTTGTACCGAAGCACATGAATTTATACGAAAATGAAAATAACTACCTATGCAACTGTCCGCCCAAATAGCAATTTCTCGCAACATAATTTCTTTGGTTGATGTCCTTTAAAGATTTAGGAGTTGCTTCAACCTAAGGAAGGCTTTTTATAACTATTCTCCTCTAACGAAAAGCCTATTTTGATTTCTTTTAGAAAGATATTCAATCAAGGTATGGAAATTTATATACGATGAGAAGTTTGATTTGAATTACAAAGAAAATATATGTAATCAAGATGCACAATATGGTTTGCCAGAGCCACGACTAAGTAGTTATGAAACCGACAAGCTTAATTTGTCACAAGATCAAATCAGTTCATGAACTGTCAAAACAGTTTGTGAACTTAAAAGAACTAACTTGACCACATTCTTGCAAAGCTTATCATGAACCCGTATGCGTACTGGTTGGTTTTGCGAAAGTCCAGAACTCAGACGACAATACCCGTACGCGCATCGTGAGGTTCATTTAGGGAATCTCTGAGAGTTTGGAAGGTATGCGTATCGTGCTTGGCGAACCCAAACTTAGTCTGATTTAGGTTCATTACCTAAGTGGTTAATGGTTTGTTCATGAACTAATACATTTATATAATAAGGAATGCAATCTTTTGCAAATCGTAGCTATAATATTCATGACTTGATTTGTGTGAATCATAATCGATTTTGCTTCAATTGTGTCTTGTATACTTCTATGAGAATATAAACAATTGAACAACTCTAAAACTAGTTTCATTTGAGTCATTTGAACTAGTTATGGTAAAGATGAATAAGATTGATATGAAAGTGTTCATATGGCTACCCTCGATTAACTATTGTTGATCCAACAAAGGTGCACACGTTTAGCTACGACACTGTAACTAAATGAAGTCACTTTTCATTTGTGTAACAAGCTAAGTTCGATCTAACGGTTGAAAGATATTAGCTCGAGTCTAATCAGGTTTTCATCTAACGGTGAATATTGAATGCTTTGTTACCAAGGTAACATTGATTGCAAGCCCTGATTTGAAGATGAAAATGCAGGGGTCTAACAACCACACCCAACAATTCGTTTGGCAATCTGAGAGGAATTACTCCAATACACTTTCTAGAGAATCAACTAGACAGTCAGACTCAATCTAGAGTAAAGTGTATCTAAGAGTTTTAATATATCTACCTTTTAATTCAATCCGCAATCGCCAAATAGAAATCTCATGAGCCCGATTGAATAAGAGGACTAACAAATCATTACCAAAGACCAATGTTCAAGTGTCAATCAATGTAAATCAACAACCAAAGGTTAGATATTCTAATTGATTGATCTTAACGCACAACTGTGATATTTCAATTATATAACAAAATATAATGCGGAAAATAAATAAACTGAGACACCAAAATTTTGTTAATGAGGAAACCGCAAATGCAAAAAAATCCGGGACCTAGTCCAGTTGAACACCATCTTGTATTAAGCCGCTACAGACTCTAGCTACTTACCAATTAACTTTCGGAATGGACAGTTTTGAACCCTAATCAATCTCTGCACCGATTCAAGGGGCGATTTGCGCTCCTTCGTCCGATCCCAAAGGATACTCGACTTGATTCCTTAGTTGATCTCACCCACGACCAAGAGTTGCTACGACCCAAAGTCGAAGACTTGATAGACAATATATCTCACCTGAGAAAACTCTATAGGATTGAATAAATCCATCTCCACAAAAATACCCAAGAGTTTTTGTTTCCGTCTTTGATAAATCAAGGCGAATAGAACAATTGATAACCCTGACTTATATTCCCGAAGAACAAATTTAGAATTATCAATCACCTCACAATAATCTTAATCGACTAGCGAAAGAAGATATTGTGGAATCACAAACGAGAAGACGAAGTGTTTGTGATTACTTTTCTATCTTGCTGTCGGAGATATAAAATCTCGAGTCAATTATTCCAATTGTACTTTCAACCACGATAAACATCGATCAAATCACGCAACTACAAAGATAATAGTTGGGTATGGCTTCACAATCCCAATGAAGTCTTCAAATCGTTAACCTATAGGGTCTCGAGAAAAAACCTAAGGTTAAAAAAGAATCAACTCTAGTTATGCAACTAGTAACACACAGGAGGTGTGGGGATTAGGTTTCCTTACTTGCTAGAGTTCTCCTTTATATAGTTTTCAAATCAAGGTTTGCTATCCAAGTTACCTTGGTAACAAAGCATTCAATATTCACCATTAGATGAAAAACCTAATTTAACCAAGCTAATATCTTTCAATCGTTAGATCGAACTTAGCTTGTTACACACAATTGAAATGTACACTCAATTAGGTTTACGTGAACCTCGTACTCCAAACGTAGACCATGTTGGTTCACAAATAGTTAACCGAGGTTAGCCATATGATTACTCTCATATCAACCTTATTCATCTTAACCATAACTAGTTCAAAATGACTCAAATGAAACTAGTTAAAGAGTTGTTCAATTGCTATATTCTCATAGAATTATACAAGAACACAATTGAAGCAAAATCGGTTTGATTCACTCGAATCAATATATGAACATTATAGCCATTGTTTGCAAAGATTGCATTCCTTATTGATAAATGTTTAGGTTCATGTGTGTACAACCGATTTTAGAAAAGTAACACACTCAAGTATGTGTACGGATGCGTACTTAAGTAACCGGATTTGAGTTTGGTTTTGGTTTTCAAACTCAAGAGAAATTGACGGACGTGGAACTTCCGGTCAAGATGCGTACAGGTACACGTACTTTAGGTAACCGGTTGAGTTTGGTTTTGGTTTTCAAACTCAAATAAAATTCACGGACGGAACTTCCGCGATATGCATACGGGTACGCATACTTACCCAGTCTCCTACAACCTTTTTGTATACACACAAGTATGCATAATTTAGGTTCCTATTTTGGACTTATACACTAATGTGCGAACACACTATGCTTATATCCAAAGATGGTTACTAGATTCTAAACTTTTATTTTAGTCATTGAAACATTCTTCTATAAGGACAATAGCCGCTTTCACACACACTATTAGCATCAAAGCTGATTTTCAAGATATTGAAATAATCATTATCGAAACATTCCAAGCCTACATCAAATGATTGTATCACACAAACCATGTAAAAATGTTACTCGACAAGAATTTCTCATGATATAAGATGAACTTGGTCGTTTGCAAAGCTTACCAACACATATTTCGAGAAATATATAAAGCGATATATACTCAAACAAGAATCTCAAATGTGTATAGAGAAAACTAAATCATAACACGACTTATGTCTCAATATAGCAGATAGTAGAAATAGACTTTCCAAGTGATATACCTTTTGTCGAAGAAGTTCCACGGGCTCCCCTTAGTAGTTTTTCGTCTTTAAATGATGAACTCCGTGAAAAACTAAGCTCAACTACACAATCTATGTCCTAGTCCGAGAAATCTATAATTAGGCTAGAAATCAAGACTTATAGTTTTGATCACTAACATTGACGAACATGCTTGAGATAGCAACGCATGCGAGTTCGACCGAGCAACGCTCTAACAATCTCCCCCTTTGTCAATTTTAGTGACAAAACTATCAATACATATGGATTACAAAATAGATAAAAATTGTAGCTTCTCATCCAAATGCTTGATCTCCTTGGCATCTTCAACGTGACTCGAAATCTTCGTCACTTCCAAGTACTCCATGGTCCTAAAGGTTGTAAATTCAGCATCATAGTTGTTGAAGATCCGTAGCGATAACAATGAGAAAACAAAATGCTCTCAATCATTGTTATACGAAAGGTCATAGTATTATTACACAACATCAAAGTTCAATTGTATCACAACTTTGACAACAATACTATGGTGATATGTATCACCCCCCCTTAGTCAATACTTCATCTCAACATGAAACCCCCCCCCCCCCCCTTACATAATGATCCGTAAACCATATGTAATTGTAGTATCATACTACACATTAATTCTCCCCCTTTTTGTCAATATAATTGGCAAAGGTACGAAAACTAGTGGGATCCTCATGAAATTTTCACAGAGAAACTTCATGACAAAAAGAGAAAACCATATCAACTTATTTAGATGTCATCATAAAGCCGAAGCTAAATGCATTCATCAAGGAGTTTATAAAGATACAAGATAACCCCTAATATTCCACAGCCGCACTCCCTACAAAGATTTGGCAATTAAGCACACGTTTAAAAACGAACTCTCCCCCCATAAAATGTCATTCCCGAAAGAACAACAAAGGCGACCTTGCTTTTACAAGAAAAGAAGGATTTCTAACAAACACTAGGATACTTGACAGAAACACATCTACTAGAAACAAATGCAAACAAGACTCAACACTATTTTGGAATTCCAAACTCAATTGCCCAAAAGATCGAGATAAAAGCATGGGCAAGAGTTATGAGGAGCTAATGAACTAGAACAACACCAACAAACTGCCGCAGGTGCTGAAACGTGGCAATGTCTAATGGTTTGGTGAGAATATCAGCCAATTGTTGTTTAGAAGGCACAAATTCCATAGTGATAATACCATCTTCATAAAGATCTTGAATAAAATGGTACTTGATGTCTATGTGTTTAGTTCTTGAGTTCTCAACAGGATTCTCAGTGATGCGAATTGCACTTGAGTTATCACAAAATATCTTCATTATTCCGGAATCAATTTCATAATCAGTAAGCATTTGTTTCATCCATAGAAGTTGAGTACAACATGACCCAAAAAAAATATATTTTGCTTCACATGTTGAAAGGGATTGTGAATTTTGTTTCTTGCTATGCCAAGCTACAAGATTCATTCCTACATAGTGAAATCCCCCCGATGTACTATTTATGTCTTCCACACACCCCCTGATCGCGTATCCGAATAGGGCAGAAGATCGGTGTTAGTATCAAAAGTGTAAGAAAGACCATACCCTAAAGTGTGACCGATATAAATGTATGATCCTCTTTGTGGCGGCAAGATGAGATTCCTTTGGATTTGTCCAAACCTAGCACATCAAACAACACTAAAAGCAATGTCGTGGCCTCGTGGCCGTGAGATACAAAAGATTTCCAATAATAAATCGATAAAGTTTTTGATCCACGTTTACACCTTTCTCATCTCTATGTAGTTTACCATTTCTAGGCATATGAGTAAGTTTTGGAGTTGACTTATCAAGACCAAATATTGAAACAAGATTTTTTGCATATTTTTCTTGAGATAAGTAAATTCCATCCTTGTGTTGTTGAATTTGTAAACCCGAAAGAATTTTAATTCACCAACATAACTCATTTCAAACTCCTTACCAAGAGAGACTTGAAAATCTTTTGGAACTCGATGTTGATCCATAAATGATATCATCTACATAAACTTGAGCAATAACAACATCTTTTCCACTTCATTTGGTAAACAAAGTTTTATCACTCTCCACCCTTGAAAAAAATTTCCTAAGAAGAGAAGTAGTTAGTTTTTTCAAAACAGCACGAGGTGCTTGTTTTAACCCGTATAATGCCTTATTGAGTTTATGAACATGATCAGGGAAATCAGGGTGTTTAAAACCCTTAGGTTGAGCGATATAGACTTCTTCCTTTAAATTTCCATTTAGGAAAGCGGATTTAATGTCCATCTGAAACAGCTTAACCTTAAGAAAACAAGCATGAGCTAATAATAAACGAATGGACTCAAGGCATGCCACAGGTGCAAAGGTTTCGGCAAAGTCGATTCCTTGATCTATGAATAACCTTGAGCAACAAGTCTAGCTTTGTTTCGACAATGGTGCTAAATTCATCGACTTGTTTTTAAATATCCATTTGGTACCAACAATATTTATATTGGGGGGACAAGGTACAGTTTCCATACATCTAGTCTTTGAAATTGATTTAACTCTTCATGCATTGCATTTACCCAAAAGGATCACTAATAGCTTCATCAATATCCTGGTTCCACTTGCGAAGATAACAACCAAAATTGCAAATATTTTGAAGTTGACCTCGTCTTAGCATTAGAGTCCTTACTCTCGATAATATTGTTAGTATCATGATTCCTTTGAACCCAAAGATGTCGTGTGGAGACACGTTCTTGTTCAAGAGAACGGCTGGCTAGAACTTTTCTCCTCATCACTAGAGACATCGGGATCAAAGAACCGTTGGAATAACTTCTTCGATTATGACTTGTTTGTACCATAAGTAAAAATATCACTTAACGTGGCCAAATCGATACTTGAATCATGTTTTGGTCCTCATCCAAACCCACTAACCGGTGGCCTGAAGGCGCCACCATGCCCACAGATCGGCCAATGGTCAAAGTCGATTATTTATCAAAAGTCAACTTCCTGGCCAAGGTCAATGGTCAAAGCTCTGGTCAACTATCAAAGTCAACTTCCCGTCAAGGTCAATGGTCAACGGTCGGTCAACACAAAGTCAAACCGGTCAACTATCGAAGTCGGTCGCACCTAATAATTTTCATTCTTGTGGCAGCGATGCGCAACGATTGACAAAAACCTTTTCCCAATCCATGCTCAACCATGCGCGCGCCCGCCTCATCCACGGCTCCATGACCATCATGCACATCGGCCATCAGCCAGTCCACTGCATGCAAATAAATGTGTCCGCCCGAATATCCACCAATACCTAGCCATCATTTATAGAATTTATCATGGAAGCATAAATGTGCGGTTGACCATGCGGTGCTAAATGCGGCGGTTTAATGCCATGCGGTACTAGTGCGGCCACTTCGGCCATGCGGTGCTAAATGCGGCGGTTTACGCCATGCGATGCCCAATTGCGGCGGTTTTCATACATGCGGAATTAACTCCAAATGTTTATGCAATTGATGATGGAGACATGAATGAAAGAGTTAATGTAATTTATGTTTATATTTAGATGTGGAACTTTGTATAAATGGAGAGGTAGAAATCGGGAAGGAGGAGAGAGGTAGCCAATGGATAAAAAACATACACGGTAACACAATTATCAATAAAACACCACTCCCCAAAGTTCGTCCGTGGATGTAGGCAGCCATGCAGAACCACGTAAAACCCCGTGCTGGCTGGGTCTGTTCAGTGCTCTCAGCCTAAATACTAACCAAATTATCAATTCATCGTGTTTTCGTGCCCAAAAGTAATTTTGGGTACAAACAATGACGTTTCTTTGATTTTCTCAATTGTCTCGGTTGGAGTATTCGGAGAAATCATGATGAAAATTACTTAGATCATCAATGATAACATTAGGCGATTCCATCATGACTTGGGTTATGAGATTAAAGACTTAAGCCGCGATGTCGATGCATAAGCCCAGAAAAATACCCTCATCTTTTTGAATCAAACTTCCTTCTTGCTCTCGATCCTTTATAATGTAGCACTTAATTTGCCGAACACTGCGAGATAGTGTAAGTTGGGTTTCTTACCGTACCACCGCAACTCATGTGGGAGTGTTTAAGGTCTTTGACCATAAGTAACACGATTGATCAAATAGCAAGAATAAAAACATTTCCACCCCAAAACCTTATTGGTAAGTTTTTGTTATGGAGCATTACCTAGCATTTCTGAATATTTCTATTCTTCCTTCGCAACTCCATTTGCTTGCGGAGTGATAGGTGGTGAGTATTGTTGAATAATTCCTGCAGAGTCACGTATTCAAATACACAGTTTCTTTGAATTATGTGCGATAAACTACAATTTTCTTTAGTTTGCGACCTTGCTCATTAAAGTTCTATTAAAAATAATCTTGAACTCACCGAGAGTTCCATTCTTGTGAGCCAAAAATGCCACCCATGTGAATCTAATGTAATCATCTACCATAACCAAGGCATACTTCTTCCCACCACCGTAGATTGTTGAATTGGGCCAAAAGATCCCATATGAATTAAATCAAGTGGAGCTTTGGTGAGAATATTCGGGATGATTTGTGTGGAACTTCGTTTGTTTACCCTTTTGACGGGGCATTCACATACACCTTCAACCTTAGCATTGATTTTTGGGAACGCCTCTAACAAGTTCTTTGTTAATGATCTTAATTAGAAGACGATAATTGATATGACCAAAACGTTTGCCAAGGGTGTGTAGATTCTACATTAGTCAAATTGCAACAATTCTCAACAGTATCTAGAAGATAACAATTATTTTGCCACGTGATCCTTGAAAAATCACTTTTTCGCATTGTGGGCAATGTCACATCCTTATCATTGAAGACAACCTTATGGCCCTGTCATGATTTGACTTATAAAAAGAAGATTGGGTCTTACCTTTAACGATATCGACATCATGAAATTTGAACGCCAAGTAATTTGATGTCCCTTTCTTTGCATTATGTAACAACGCTTCCATCTCCAATAGTTACGGTCCCACCATCAAAATCGCTTTAGTTGATAAACCATGAGAGATATCCGATCGTGTTCTGCATCCACTATCAAGGAACCATTGAAAGGGTGATGTTGACTTCGAAACAAAATCTCCATACTAGCACTACTAACCATCTTAGGCTTTCTTGTAAGTATTGAATGTCTTTTAAGAGATGACACAATTAAACAACTTTCTTATGAAAATCACTAGCAACCTTTTCTTCTAGCAGAGGACAAACACACATGTTGAAAGTTATTGAGAACCACAAAATAAACATGTACCAACATCATCAGCCTTGTTAGATGAGTTGCAAGCATGTCCGAGGTTTCAAAGCCTAGACCTTGCATCACTGGACAATTCTTCAACATTTAAAACCATTGAATAAGACAAACTTGAATCCTTAAGCTTTGCAATTTTACGCCAAGATCAGAATCATTTGTTTATCTAACCTCAACAACTGTTCTTGAGATTTAGGTTTTTGATATAACCTTCAAATGAGATCTTCAATTTCCTTTATCCATAGAAATTTTCGAACAAGAAGCATTGAGTTTTTAAATGCAGTTCTCCAACCTTTTTGATGGTTTAGAGCATCGATGTTGAGTTTATCCATTTTAAGTGAAGCTTTTTCAGAGATAACATTGTCCATCATCGGATCGCTACAAACACATGACTTGTAAGGTCTTTAACGTGTTTGCGCATGCTACGATACCAATTGAAAATACGGGGGTCTAACAACCACAACCAACAATTCGCTTTGTGCACTGCGAGAGACTTGCTCCAATACACTTTCAGAGAATCAACTAGACAATCGGACTCAATCTATAAGTAAAGTGTATCAAAGAGTTTTAATATCTCTAACTCTTAATTCAATCCGCAATCGACAAATAGAAATCTGCAGCTCGATTCAATAATGTGGAAACAACTTTAACCTGTACCAAAGACCAATGTTCAAGTTGTCAATCAATGTAAATCAACAACCAAAGGTTGGATATTCTAATTGATTGATCTTAACACTACAACCTGTGATATTTCAATTATATAACAAAATATAATGCGGAAAAGAAATAACACGATACACAGAATTTTGTTAACGAACGCAAATGCGAGAAAAACCCGGACCTGAGTCAGATTGAACACCATAAGTATTAAGCCCTCTGAGACTCTGCTTTGCTACCAACTTCTCGTCGATTGTAGTTGAACCCTAATCAATCTCACAATGATTCAAGGGATGCAGGTTGCGCTCCTTCGTCTACGATCCCGGCAGAGATACTACGCATTTGATTCCCAGTGATCTCACCCATAACCAAGAGTTGCTCGGCCAGGTCGAAGACTTGATAACAAATATGTCTCACATAGAAAGGTCTATATGATTGAATAAATCTTGTCTCCAGAGAAATACCCAAGAGTTTTTGTTCGTCTTTTGATAAATCAAGGTGAACAGAACCGAGTTGATAACCAGGACTTATATTCCCGAAGAACAACCTAGAATTATCAATCACCTCGCAATAATCTTAATCGACTAGCGAAGAAGATATTGTGGAATCTGCAAACTGATAGAGACGAAGGTGTTTGTGATTGTTTTTCTATCTTGCCTATCGAGATATAAAATCTCGAGTAAATTATTCCAATTGTACTCAACCACGATAGAAACATCAAGATCAAATCATAACAACAAAGATAATACTTGGGTTTGGCTTCCACAATCGAATGAAGTCTTCAAGTCGTTAACCTACGGGGTCTCGAGGAAACCTGGGTTAAAGGAGAGATCAACTCTAGTTATGCAACTAGTAACTAACGGGAGGTGTGGGGATTAGGTTTCCAGGTTGCTGGAGTTTCTCCCCTTTATATAGTTTTCAAATCGGGGTTTGCAATCCAGTTACCTTGGTAACAAAGCATTCAATATTCGCAGTTAGATGAAAAACCTAAGTTTAACCAAGCTAATATCTTTTGATAGTTAGATCGAACTTAGCTTTATTTACACACAAATAAATGTACAATCATTTAGGTTTGCGATAGCTGCCCAAACGTGTACCATGTTGGTTCACAAATGGTTAGCAGGAGTTAGCCATATGATTACTCTCATATCAACCTTATTCATCTTAGCCATAACTAGTTCAAAATGACTCAAATGAAACTAGTTGAGAGTTGTTCAATTGCTATATTCTCATGGATTATACAAGAACACAATTGAAGCAAAATCGGTTTGATTCATTTGAATCAATACATGAACATTATATCCACGGTTTGCAAAGATTGCATTTCATATTGATAAACGTTTAGGTTCATGTACATGGAGTTTAGAAAAGTAACACCTTTAAGTATGCGTACTTAGTAGCCGGTTGAGTTTGGTTTCAAACTGTGAAGTCTCCACCCAGATGTGAACTTAGCCCGGTATACGTGCGGGTAAACGTAATTTAGGTAACTTAGGATGAGTTTGGTTTTGGTTTTCTTAGCAGCGAAGAAATTCACAAACGTGAACTTCCACCGGTATGCGTACAAGTGACATGCACCCGGTCTCCACAACCTTTTTGTATACACACGAAGTATGCATACTTTAGGTTCCGGCTTTGGACTGCATACACTGATGATGCGTGAACACACTGTGCTTAGATCCAAAGATGGTTACTAGATTATAAACTCTTTATTTCAATCATTGAAACGTCTCATACTATAATGACAGCAGCTTGCCACGTCATTTCATTAGCTTGTCGAAAGCGATTTCAAGATATTGAAATAATCACTACTCGAAACATTCCAAGCCAACATCAAATGATCAGTATCACTACTAAACCATGTAAGATGTTACTAAGCAATTCTCTGGATATAAGATGAACTTGGTCCAAGCCGAAAGCTTACCGAGTACATATTTGAGAAATATGTAAGCGAGATATCCTCGGCTTTCGAAATCTTAAATGTGTATAGAGAAAAACTATATCGTAACACGACACTTATAGTCTCTAACATAGGAGATAATAGAATATACTTTCACGAGTCGAGCGGGTTCGAGTCTCCACATACCTTTTGTCAAAGAGTTCCACAAGCTCCTTAGTAGTTCTTCGTCTTGAATGATGAACTCCGTGATACCAGCGCATCAAGTTAGGCAGGCGCTTATACGAAGACTATATAAATGAGAACTCATGGCTAATGAAACCTAATCCCACCTTCTGTGTGATACTAGTTGCGACTAGAGTCGGTCTCCTTTAACCTTAGGTTTTCACAGGCTGTAGGTTAACGACTTGAAGACCATTGGGATTGTGAACGGACCCAAATATTTTCTGTAGTTCCGTGTTCTAATCTTGCTCTATTTTATCGTATTGAGTATTATCTTCTCTAAGATTTGCTCGAATTTTATCTCAGATAGGCAAGATAAAAAGTAGTCACAAACATCTTCGTCTCATTGTTTGTGATTTCACAATATCTTGTTTAGCTACCATACGGTTAAGATTATTATGAGGTGATTGATATTTCTAAAATTGTTCTTCGGGAATATAAGTTAGGTATATCAATTGGTTCATGTTACTTGATTTATTAAAAGACGGAACAAAATTCATAGATTTTTAGGGAGGCAGTTATCTATACGATAGACTTTTATGTGTGAGACAGATTTGTTTATCAAGTTTTCGACTTTGGGTGTTAACTCTTAGTTGTGGGTAAGATCGAAGAAGGAATCAGTGCGTAGAGTCCTCTTTAGGATTCAAGAACGTAAGGAGCGCAATTGTACCTTGATCGATGAAGTTGGTTGACTCAACTACATTCTAGTCAGAAGTTAACTTGAGTAGGCTAGTGTCGTGCGGCTTATACAATGTGGTGTTCAAATATGGACTAGGTCCGGGGTTTTACTGCATTTTGGTTTCCTCGTTAACAAAATTGTTAGGTATGCGTTTTATTTATTTTAGCATTATATTTGTTTATATAATTGAAATATCACAGGTTGTGCGTAAGTTCAATCAATTGTGAATCCAACCTTTGGTTGTTGATTATATTGATTGACACTTGAACATTGGTGTTTGGTGTCGTTCAAGTTGTTTCACATAATAATCAGGCTCGCGGATTTCTATCTGTTTGATTTGCAGATTACATTGTGAAACTGAGATACAACTCTTGGATATATTTCCATTGATTGAGTCTGACTGTCTAGTTGATTCTCTTGGAATTATATTGAAGTTGTCCATACATATTGTTAAGCATAATATTGGGTGTGGTTGTTAGACCCCACTTTTTCAATTGGTATCAGAGCAGGCAAACACGTTTAAGACCTTACAAGTATGTGTTTGTAGCGATCTAACAATATGGACATAGGTGCTATCTCTATAAACGTACCACCAGTCTTCGATGACTCAAATTACTCATGGTAGAAAATTGCTATGCGTGCCTTTCTTCAAGCGCGTGATTTTCAATCATGGGTTTATGTTGTTAATGGCTATGATACTCCAATGGTTACAGTAGATGGTGTATCTATTGCGAAGGATATTGGTAGATATGAACCTAATGAGATTCTCGCTGCAAAGCAAAATTCTAACGGTTGAAATGCTATCATACATTCCATTACCCCAGATCTTCAGCACCATCTGACTACATGCACTCGGTCTAAAGATGCGTGGGGTATCTTAGAAACTGTATTCGAAGGATATTCATCTGAGAAAGAATTTAGTCTTCAAAACCTAAGTTCTGATTGGGAAAACCTTTGTATGGCTGATGAGGATTCATTTGATGAGTTTAATCACAGAGTGTCTGAAATTGTTAATGCATCTTTTGCGTTGGGTAAGACTATTCCTGAAAAGGATATTGTGATGAAACTTCTCAGATCATTGCCATCTAGATACGATTCTAAGAAACATGCCATCGTTGAAGGAAATAACCTTGATACGCTTTCCAGAAGTACTATTATTGGAAAGTTAAAAATACTTGATCTTGATTAGAACACAGTCAGAACATTTGCGTTCAATGCTGTGACCAACACAAGCAAAGCTTCTAATTTGTCTTGGGCTGATGAATGTTGTTCGAATCATGTTGATTTTGATAAATCACGGATTACACAAAGATCAAGGATTTGTTAAAAAGAAGCAAAAGTTGTGAGAAAGGTCTCTCTCCGGTTAATGCTTCTGATGATTCAATACAAGAAAAATCATCCCAGGTTGTCAATATCTTGCGTACTTCCAATGTGTGCAATGAATTTTCGGCTCTCGCAGCAGAAACTTCGTTCTACTTAAATTTTGATTCAGAGTTTGAGTGTGATACTGAGATTATTGAATTCTTGAATAAGTATGAAAAAATTCACCTAGAAAACCTCCAACTAAAGGCTTCATTGGAAAAACTTGAATCATCACTTCAGGTGAAAGATCTTGAGATAGATTGTCTTAATGATGAATTCACCAGGACCTTATCTCTGAAGGAAAAAGAGATTGATACCCTTAAGTGTGACCTGCAAAGGTTGTATGGAAGTTCTGACAAAATCTCAGCAATGTTATTCGGTCAGAAGTTTTTTGGAAACACAAATGGGTTAGCGTTCAAAAGCAAAACTGCGAGCACAAACAACTCATTTGTTCCATTCGGGTTTGGAACAATTGATGATGAATGTTATGATAAACGGTTGAGCAAATGTGAGACAATAAATCATGTTTGATTTGTTCGTGGTATGGAATTGCAAATCATGTTCAAAGTAAGTGTTGAAATTCAGAGGCAAACAAAGGTGCCAAACTTCAAATGACATGCAAAGGATGAATCTTGCTGTGAGTAATCAACCAGAGTTCTCCACGATAACAGAAGAAATCTAAAAGAACCCGGATGCAAGACGAGGTAAAGTACATTTTATACAACAAACCTTGATGAGTCACCATGATAAAAAGATGTGAGAATTTGTCTCGCTCAAAGTCATTTATCTAAAACTAGTACGTTTTACATCATCAGTTTAACTGGCAGAAAATGAGGATTGCGTCAGGTTGCTCAAGTTTTGTATAATTGGTAATTTCTTGTTTTATTTTTGTTAGAAAATATCTTCTTGTTAAAATAGATAATGGATCATAGACATGCAAGACTTGTTCAAAGTTCTTCTAGGGTTTGGGTGTCCGTAGGTCTATTTGTAATCATTTGTGATCAAAATGCCCTTCACTTCTCTTCTCTTTGAAAGATACAGTTTCATGGCTCTTGTAACTAGAGGTACCACAAAAAGGATGCGAGTTAGGCAGGTTAATGTGTATCTTTGTGAAGGAATCCCTTCCTCAAGGAAGAAGAATGAGAGATCTACAAATGATTAAGGTTCTTCCTCTAACCTGCCTCTTGTCTATTTGTCATTTTGATAATAACTTTAGAGGTATGGTGAAGGATTTCATCAACAAATGAAATGATTTAAAATCTCGAATCATTTTATCTTTAGAAAAGATAGCTCACTATGAACATATGTTGTCTCTAACAAAGAACACCTTGGGTGGACTAAAAAGAGAACTTAGTGAGTTAACTGATATTTCTGAGGATTTAAAGGAATTGAATGATCCTATAATCAATGGTTTTTTCAATAATGAGAAGGAACTCTCAGTAGATGCTCTGAGAAAGATTTACGATGTCTAGGAAACTTCTTATGAGAATTTATTCTTGTGTTTTAAGAAGAATAACTAGGGTTTGTAATAACCATTATTGTGAGTACACATAGCTCCAACGGTTTTCATCTTGCAATGGTTTTAGATTTATTTATTTAAATTCTAAAGTTTATTTGGAAGATGATTTTGCAGTATTAATCTTTATGGTTTTATATATTGCAACTTGTTATGAGATACGTGTGTTTGCGCCCGTGAACTATGATTGTCCCTTATATGTCAAAAGTTAAGTCTTTCATATGTCATTATGCAAATATTGATAAAAGATTGAATGAACTTTTAACAAACAAAAGTTAAGCCTATTATGTCATTATGAAATTATTGATGGAATATAGGATGAACTTTTGTCTTCAAATATTAAGTCTATTATATGTCTTTATGCAAATATGGATGAAAAATAGAATGAATCTTTGAATATTCCGCAGTATTGGTCTTTCCCTAATCCACATCTTTGTGTAAATACTATGTGAGCATTTCCAATTAAATTAATCATGGGTTCTCTTGTGGTTAATTTAATTGAGTATTTTGGATACAAATTCATGTTTCATGTATTTTGTTAATGTCCAAAGAAATCCTTCTTTTCTTGTGAAAGTAAGGTCGCTCTTGTTGTTCTCTCGGGAATGACATTTTATGGGGGAGAGTTCTTAATTGAACTTGTGCTTAATTGCCAAATCTTTGTGGGGAGTGCGGCTGTGGAATATTGTAGGAGTTATCTTATATCTTTATAAACTCCTTGATGAATGCATTTAGTTTCCGCTATATGATTGCATCTAGATAAAGTTGATATGTTGTTCTCTTTTGGTTATGAAGTATCTCTATGGAAATTTCATTAGGATCCCACTAGTACTCGTACCTTTGACAATTTTATTGACAAAAAGGGGGAGAATTAATGTGTAGTTCACACTACAAATACATATGGTTTACGGATCATTATCTAAGGGGTGGGGGGGTGGGGGTTATGTGAGATGAAGTTTACTAAGGGGGAGTGATACATATCGCCATAGTATTGTTGTCAAAGTTGTGATACAATTGGACTTTGATGTTGTGTAATAATACTATAACACTGTATAACAATGATTGAGAACAACTGTTTTCTCATTGTTATGGCTACGGATCTTCAACAACTATGATGCTGAGTTGAACACATTCAGAATCATTGGAGTACTTGGAAGTGACGAAGATTTTGAGTAATTTTGAAGAACCAAGGAAATCAAGCATTTGGAATGAGAGCTACAAAGTTTATTTATTTTGTATTCCATATGTATTAATAGTTTTGTCACTAAAATTGACAAATGGGGAGATTGTTAGAGCACTGCTCGGTCGAAATCGCAAGCGTTGCTATCTCAAGCTTGTTGTCAAGTTTAGTTGCCAAAACTATAAGTCTTGATTTCTAGTCTACTTATAGCTAAATCTCGGATTAGGATAGAAAGTGTAGTTGAGCATTAGATTTCATGGCGTTCATCGATTGAAGACGAAGAACTACTAAGGGGAGCTTGTGGAACTTCATTAACAAAAGGTATGTGGAGACTTGAACTCATCTATCACTCAAAAGTCTATCTACTTTATCTTCTATTTGAGACAAAAGTTGTATAGCTATATAGACTTCAATTATACACATTTGATATTTCGAGTTGAGTTTAACTCGCTTACATATTTATTGGAATATGTGTTGGTAAGCTTTCACTTTAACCAAGTTCATCTTATATTCTTGACGAAAGTCGAAAGATGATCATGTGGAAATCGCCTGGTAATATCTTACATGATTTATGTGAGACGGTCATTTGATGTAGACTCGAAATGTTTCGTATTGATCATTCGATCACTTGAAAATTGCTTTAAAGCTAATAGTTTGTGTGAGATAGCGATTGTCGTTTTCCAAGAATGTTTCAATGGTTGAAATGAGAGTTTAGAAGAATTGGATATAAGCATAGTATGCGTACTTGCATATATGTAATCCAAGTCCGGGAACCATGGTATCCATATCCGTATGCGTACTGGTTGGTTTTGTGAAAGTCCGGGAACCTTGTACGCATACCGGTGCGCGTACTGGCGTGGGGTTCAGTTCCAGGAATTTCTGCTGAGTTTGGAAGGTATGCGTACAAGTTCGCGTACTGGCGAACCCAAACTTAGTCCGACCATTTAGGTACGCGTACCCGTATGCATACCTAAGTGGATAATGTTCTAAAATCGGTTTTTTCATGAACTAATACATTTATATAATAAGGAATGCAATCTTTTGCAAATCGTGGCTATAATGTTCATGACTTGATTCGTGTGAATCAAAACCGATTTTGCTTCAATTGTGTCTTGTATATTTCTATATTGAACAACTCTAGAACTAGTTTCATTTGAGTCATTTGAACTAGTTATAGTTAAGATGAATAAGGTTGATATGAAAGTGTTCATATGGCTAACCTCGGTTAACTATTGTTGAGCCAACAAAGGTGCACACGTTTAGGTACAATTACTCAAATCTAAATGAAGTCACTTTTCATTTGTGTGTAACAAGCTAAGTTCGATCTAACGGTTGAAAGATATTAGCTTGAGTCTAATCAGGTTTTCATCTAACTGTGCATATTGAATGCTTTGTTACCAAGGTAACATTGATTGCAAACCATGATTTGAAGACTATATAAAGGAGAACTCTAGCAACTATGAAACCTAATCCCCACACCTTATGTGTGTTACTAGTTGCGACTAGAGTCGATTATCCTTTAACCTTAGGTTTTTCACGAAACCCTGTACGTTAACGACTTGAAGATTTCATTGGGATTGTGAAGCCAGACCCAACTATTTTCTCTGTAGCTGCGTGTTCTGATCTTGCTTTATTCAATCATATTGAGTATTATCTTCTCTAAGATTTGCTTGAGATTTAATCTCCGATAGGCAAGATAAAAAGTAGTCACATGTTCGTCTCATCGTTTGTGATTCCACAATATCTTGTTTCGCTACCATACAATTAAGATTACTATGAGGTGATTGATATTTCTAGGCTGTTCTTCGGGAATATAAGACCGGTATATCGATTGGTTCATGTTCACCTTGATTTATCAAAAGACAGAACAAAACTCATAGGTTTATCTGTGGGAGATAAATTTATCTATACAATAGACTTTTCTATGTGAGACAGTTTATCAAGTCTTTGACTTTGGGTCGTAGCAACTCTTAGTTGTGGGTGAGATCAGCTAAGGGAATCAAGTGCGTAGAAGTCCTGCTGGGATTCAGAGACGTAAGGAGCGCAACTGTACCTTGATCAGTGTGAGATTGGTTAGGTCTCAACTACATTCCATTCCGAAGTTAACTTGGAGTAGGCTAGTGTCTGTAGCGGCTTAATAGAGTGTGGTGTTCAAATCTGGACTAGGTCCCGGGGTTTTTCTGCATTTGCGGTTTCCTCGTTTACAAAACTTCTGGCGTATGTGTTATTTCTTTTCCGCATTATATTTGTTTATATAATTTAAATATCATAGGTTGTGCATAAGTTCAATCAATTGTGAATCCAACCTTTGGTTGTTGATTATATTGATTAACACTTGAACATTGGTCTTTGGTACCGTTCAAGTTGTTTCACATAATAATCAGGCTCGCGGATTTCTATCTGTTTGATTTGCTGATTACATTGTGAAACAGAGATAAAACTCTTGGGTATATTTCCATTGATTAAGTCTGACTGTCTAGTTGATTCTCTTGGAATTATATTGGAGTTGTCCATACAGATTGCAAAGCGAAATATTGGGTGTGGTTGTTAGACCCCCGCTGTTTCAATCAAACCAATCATACACAAAATCCTTTTTCAAATCCTAATTGAAATCATTAATTGCACTATCATGAATTCGGAAAAACTTATCAAAGAAGAAAAATGAAATGGAACAAAAAGGAGGTGAAGACGCAGAGAGAAATTGAAGAGAGGCGGAGGCTAAAGAGAAAATAAAAACCAAACCCTATACTGACTATTTTGTTTAATCGTAAAGATGAATTTTCTTGACATGTGTAACAATCTAGACGGTAGGTGACGTTAATTTCACCTTCTAGAATAGTGGGCAAATTTATAAATACGCCCACCATTTTTTTATCTTGTATGATGAGAAATTGACAGAGTAAATTTAATTTTTGAGCTGATGTAAAATGCCAGTTGGTGTGCTTATTGACAATGTAAGTAAAATGCCTATTGAATGGCTGGTCTTTAGGCACAAAGGCTTTCGACGACATTCCTTAAGCATGTTTGTTTGCAACTGGAATACTGTAAGCTCAGTGAGTGTATTTGCATATCTGTTGTTCAGATGACCCATTTCCTATGTGATCCTTTTTTCACAGAATGAATTTCGAGTCAAAAATTTAATAAAAAATGACCTGAAGTGTTTCCAGTTACAGATTCACACCTACCTACTTCATTTGTTTCAGCAGTTTTCAGAAAGATACAAAACGATGGTCCATTTGCACAAATGAGTATGTACAGACAACAACAATCAGTATAACAAACAAGAAAACAAAGGGGTAAACCCCAGCAACTTTGCTAATCCTTCATTCTATCTTCCATGCGGCAAGGAAGAGGCTGAAATCAAGAATTGTCGTATGCTGACTTTCAGCAGAGACGTTACCGGTATCTGTGGCGGTGCTACTCACCAGTCTCACTACCACCAGCACTACTACCATCTTTAACGATTATATTCCGGTGCGCCTGGCCGGAAAATAAACATCCATGGCCACAAGGGTTACCAAATAACCAATCATGAATATCCCAAAAACTTGCACTGGTAACTTATTTACAATCACAGTCTCATTTCCTCTAAATTTCATTGCAAATTCGTAACATGGACTACCACAATCCCGTCTACGCTAATCCACATCTCTGATCTCTGGGCCCTGATTGTATTTTCCACAACGATATCGTGTTTCTCTTTCTGCTGTTTTGGTCAAATTTTGCTCTCGTCGAGAAACATTTTTTCCCAAAGATGTTTTCCTTTTTATATAGTAATATAGCATCTATCAGTGATGGTCTTGATTTGGTTCTCTTATATGCTTTTTTTCTTAAGATCTCCTAACAACAACACAACTTGTTCTTCTGATACCAATGCAACATAATAATCTGCAGAAGGTTCAGGACTACCTGTGAGTTTCGCTGATCGAAGATCCCAAAATATGTCTACTCGTTTTCCTTCCAGATCAAATGACTTGAGCCCTTTTTTGCTCCAAAATGCCATGGCTTAAAATCAATTTTGCAAGTGCAATCATTTTCATTCCCCCAGTTCTGGACAGTTAAATTTAGAGACAGATTGATCAAATTCTTTGACCATACTATTGATATCCTGCGACTAACGTCGAAGAGCACTGTTTCATAGACGCACGTAACGGTGCATTGTGCTGCCTTATTTGGGTAGATGGGTCTTCTGTTAATTTTCCGCTGTTGAGTTATCAGGCATTGATTGAATTCGATACGGGATGATTAGCAGCCATCATTTCTCTTTCAAAAAAATAGATCGAAAGTTTGAACTCTGGCCTCCAATTTTGAGACAAGAACATAATCCAAAGGTGAAAAATTGCTTCCCAGTATTGGCCTATAAGAATGTTCAATGCTCGTGAGGCCGCTATGAATCAAATACTAATCAAGTTTGAATCTCACCATCAATATCTTGCTTGTTACACTCTATATATCTTTTGATTTTCCAAGTTGTATTAATCAGGTGCAGTGGCGTGTATATATCAATCTGAAACTAGCATCAACATAGAATAACCACAATATTACCTCGAAAGAAACATTCTTGAATCAGGAGAAATTCACAGAAAGGTGTTGAATATGTTGTCAACTGCAACCATGAAAACCATGCAACAAATCAACCAGAAATTACCTCTCACATGAAAAATGGCGACCAAATTTTGCCGCAGGAACACTAGTCAAATTTGGTGGAGAAAGAAATGGTTGTGGAAGGGTAGTTGTACAATTTGGTAGGGAAGGAGAAATTTCTCACGGTTGTTAGTGAATTTCCTTTGACAGAATGACCAAACTATCAAAACGATATCCAACTCATACCTTAAGAATTTGAGGCATGCTATTTCAAGAACGTGAAAACAATGTAAGTGGTGGTCCAGATTTGTTCTTTGCAAGACAAATCTACGGCTGTGGTTGACTCCACCAGTTTACCTCCCCACTCTTCCTTCGTCCTGCATTAAATTTTTATCCCAAACTCCTCTCTAGGTGTTCTCTGATCTCAACTCTCATTCATTGCCTTTTGCCCCCTTTTGTATTCTCTCATCTTCAACTTACCAAAAACTTAGGTATTATCTCAATCGGCTATTGTTCTTCTGTATTCTTTTGATTTTATTGAACGATGGAAGATCCCACTGGAGGAGGAACCAGATCTGTTTGGCACCTCTTATTTTAGGCCATGTTCTTCTTCCCTGCAAATACAAGTTTGGGATTATTAATTGATGTTTATATTCTGATTTCTTAGTGCATATGAAGATTGGCATTCTAGATTGGAAGTTATTTCCTCTCAAATTTAAGGTAAATCTATTCTCAAATTTAAGGTAAATCTACTCTTACATTTAGTAATATGCAATTTGTTTAGTTGAGACTTTATACCATTAGTGAGTAGTAGTAATTACAATTTAGTTGATACTTGAAATTTATAGTTAATCAGTTGATTTTTGTATGTGGTGCAGTTCGAAATATCTATTTGCCTGGACTTTTAAGTGAATAATTCTTTTTCGATGAAACTCTTGGTTGTTGTTGCAGACTCAAAGTTTCTCATAGCACTAACAAAAAAAAAAAGTCTGTGATATCTGATTCTTTACCTTTTCTTTTTGTAGCTAATAATGGAAGAACTCAAAGCTTTTTCTTTAACAGAATGGGTGTTTCCTAGCCATCCATGCCAAAGTAAGCCTATATCAGCAATTGCTATTACAATTCTTGGATTAGAATGTCAAACCTTGGTATTTATGGCTATGCTTTTTACTAATTAAACCAGGAAGAACATCCAGGAGGAAAAGATGGTATGTTAGAATCTGGAGGTAATTGTTTTATGGAACTACTTGATTTTAATTTTAAGAACTAAACTTTAGATTTTTATTCGGGTTTATTTATGAATAAATGCAATGAATATGATTAACCTAATCAAGGATTTGTAAAAGTTAGTGTGTCTAGGTATGTGTTTTTGTAATGGTTTGATGGACTGTTAAGATACTAGGATGTTGGATATGCCTCCCAACTTTGCACCAGCATTTAGGTGTGATTTCGTAATGGTTTGTTAACCTAATTAACATTCACTTTTGTTGATTTATAGGAAGGTGATGTTATTAATCTTCCATAAAATGGTTGCTCAGAGGCAGTCTTGAGAAAATCGTGAAGCTATAAATTGCTGAAATAGAGAGTAGAGAGATGAATGTGATTGTGTGTGTGGTAATAACTTTGACATTCATCCTTGGTTTCTCCTTTCATTAGTTGCTGGCTTTGACTTTTTCATCCGGCTTGGAGAAATTCAGTAGACTTGATACGAGAAAGGCATATGATCTTGTCCGGAGCGCTCATGTCCATGGGTTCAGTGTTCACTGCTCTCTCCACCACCGGACTCATCCCTATTATGTGTGTTCTAGGTCCGACTCTGTGTGCTACGGTTTTGGCTTAATACATCAGGTATATTTATCTAAGCCTATAATTCTATTTCTATTTATCAAGTCATGTTCTCATATCGTTGGTCTGGGACTTATATGGTGCAAGCCAGCGCCTCCTACTGGATTACAGAAGGCCATGGGTTTGAATCCACGTCATCCTGAGTATGGACTTACCCTTCATTGTGTGTTAGCCTAAGCCGATAGTGGGCATTTTCTTTTACCGAGTGTTTCTTGTAAGGGGAAAGATGTTGCCAGGGTGAACCCTTCACAGGAAAAAAAAAATTCACTCGCTATGGGATCACCACATTAGGTGCGAAAAATATTTGATGAATTAACTTAGGCGGTTCCATATGCATTAGCTCTATTCAATACTATTTGCAACGGAAAACACATTACATTGACATTGACATTGACATTGTGTAGATGTCAGTATGTATTGTTTCACACAAGTTTTTACTCCAAACAAGGTAGGAATCTACTTCATCTCCATACCATGGGCCACCTAACAATGTGTAGTGTCAAATTTAGTGAAAGAGTTGAACTTTCATTTCAGTTCTAGTTAAAACCACCTTGGCTGTTTGCTTATCGTCAGATATTATCGTTTTTTTGATTGTGAACACTGATCTTCTTAATTTGTTTCTCATGCGTAAGGCCAAAACGGAGAATGAGCAACTAAGGGCGTCTTAACTTTTCTTTTTCTTTCGTCTATTCATGACTTTCCAACAGTGAACTATATACACCGCTCCTATTCATTCTGTATCCTTACTTTTGTGCAGGGTGCTCAGCGTATATGTCTGGAGATGGTTTACTTCAGAGACCTACCTACCTTCCCTCAGCGTATATGTCTGAGGTGGCCAATCTTGTGAACTGCAGCACCAACAGTATCACAGATGGGTGGGGCTGGAGACTTAGCATAGGCATTGCTGCGATCCCTGCTGCTATCACCTCCATCGGATCTTTCTTGCTCCCAGACACTCCAATGTCCATGATTAGAGTTAGGTAAGTTTGATGACGCCAAACAGTTGCCCAACGCCTCCATGGTACCGACGATGGGGTTCATGCTCTGTTCAAAAGATTTGATTGGCATGGAAGCATCAAAAGTCGTGAGAAAAGGTTTGAGAAGTAAATTATGTCTCAAACACATAACAGGCCCTATCGTTTGATGGCAATAGCTATCCTTGTTCCAGCAGCTCACAGGAATGATTGTAATAGTTTTCTATGCTCCTTACCTTTTTTTCAAGCTGTAGGCTTTCGGAACTAGTGAAGCTCCTAATGTATGCTGCATCATTGGAGGGGTCCAATGTTGCTTAGCAACTATCATTCATATAATCTCGGTCCGCCAGTTGCGTAGAAGGTTTTCCTCATAGCTGGAGGAGTTCAATTATTTGTTGGTCAGGTAATGGTACTAAACTAACTAAGAAATACTAAGTGTATGGGATAACTACCTTCATTATGTTTCAAAGAGTATTACTTATGTAATGAAATTCTTTGATTCCAGATCATGTTGGGGATTCTGATACGGATCAAATTAGGAAATTCGATGCGTATGACTACTTAATTATAGCCACCAGCTGCATTTGTGTTTCAGGATTTGCCTGGTCATAGGGTCCATTAGGGCTGGATATTTCTCTATAGTGATGATGATCTGCTACTATTATACCCTTGGAGGTTCGTTCATGCAGCCAGAATTTGGCTTCAAACGTGCATTGGATGCTTTCCTCTTTCATCACTCTTGTATTCCCCCCAAGTCTGCCTATTCAAGTTTTATGTTTTATACATGTTCGCTTTCTTTGGGGTGATTGTAACTTATGCCTACTGATTTGCATGCCTAACACAAACCGGAATGCTGGTTGAAGAAGATGTCTCTAAAATATGGAAGCAACACTGGTTCTGGAGAAAGGTACTTCGTGACCTTAACAACGATGTCTAAGAAGATGTCTCTGAAGTATGGAAGCAACATTGGGTTCTGGAGAAGGTACTTTGTTGACCTCGACAATGATCTGATAGTTTGAGTAGCCACTTAAGATACGGTAACGATCTGCCGTCAACCGTAATCTAATTAGTTTTAAATTAGTGTTTAACAGAATCATTGTCTAAAACTATGATATGAACTCGTAGCCTTTACCAGTATTCAGTACTACTACCTAGATTATATTCACCCATGACCCATCCATATACGTGATGATCCAGCATTAACTATAGATGTTCTTATTGTAAATACTGTGGCTGTTGTTTCTGTTAAGGGAATTTTGGGTTCTTTTTGCAGGCCCAGATTGGTTATTCCAACAAAAATGAAAAGAAGTTAAAGTGCTGTGTTGTCCCAAACTGATTTGGATTTGGTTGTCCAAACCTGACCATCCGATGAACAACACAGGGATAATGCCAAGGTACCCAGAAACTCCTTCATTTCATTTGTCTCGATTGATTGGGACTTGGTTTGTGAATCTAGAAGAGGTACGTGGACATCCCTTTGGCACGCCAGTCTACCTTCTCTAATTATTCTTCCCGAATAGGCGCGCATTGGGAAAAAAGCCAATTTTCTTTATCTTTGTCACTCTTGCTCAACTCTATATATTATTTTTACAGTACAAATCAGTTTAATAGTTCTGATGAAATTCAGCTTCACTGATCCAATTAGTGTTGATTTGGGTGACGCGGTCTCTGCAACCCAGTAAAATCTCATGAATGACAAATTTTGTGTTTAGTCATTCAAACTAGAGCTCTTGTCTAAAATTAGTATGTGTTAGAGGTATGATAGATTTGATTGTGAAAGTCCCCATCAGTGACATGACATGTGATATTGTTTCACAGTCATAAAATCTCTTCCTTTTTGCGTTTCAAATTATGGATTCGTTAAAATCAGGTTGCCTAATATAGTGATATGCAGTGATCTTTTATTCCCATATTTGGGTATGATTTTTTTCTTTAGTTACTTGCTTAATCAAACGATGTTGTATCATACGATACAGTTCTTGGCTGGGTCTGCCTGTCTCAATCGTGCATGAATATTGAGTAAGCTGCTAAGTTGATGGAGCGCAAAAGGTTTTCTATATGATCTCATTACATACTCCTCCATATCAAGGCTATCAAGAAAGTTGACAAGAAAAATATACATACACATATTTAACTCTAAACTTGGTATGTTGCTTCTCTTGATTTACTCGCACACATTTTGATATCGAAGGTTTTTATTGTTCAACATGGAAAAGCAAGTAAAAACATTACTTTTAGAAACATAAACTGTCCTTAAAAGGCCACTTTCATGACTGCCTTACAGTTCTCCTTGGTTTTTATTTGTAGTGCTGTGATTTTTTGTTGGTTTTGTTACTCTCCCTCTCTTTGTGTCACTACTGTTTGTTTGTAGAAGGTGTTACGGTTTACCTTATATTCTTGTACATAATTCTAATGAAAATAGTGATTGGGTGTCACTCACTTTTATTACATGTGTTAACAGCTCTTGCAAGTGGAAACCTTCTTTTATTAATGCTCATTCTTATTCTACCACCTCTTACATTTCTCTGTATTCGGATGATTAAGTCACAAAGCTAATTCAGTTGTTGGTAATGTTTAAACCTTTAGATGAATTCACGAAGAAGCTTTTGTTTGTAATGTTGAACATTATGCTGATGATAGACGTACTATAGGTCTATAGCTATAGTGTCGGTGATTATGTTATTGTTATTAGTCATAGCCCTGACAATGGAACCTGGACCTATAAATCCGTTTATAAATTTAGGATTCTATTTTAATTTACTAGTATTAGCACGCACGCGATGCCCAATATTCCGTTTGTTCATGTAAGTGATCACCTCTAAGTGGTGAGAACTCATTTCAAACTAATTTGCAAAAAGTAATTACAACTAAACTCCAATCATCTACAAATGAAAGAAAGAGTGAACTAAAATCAGTGGGAGGGTTGAATAAAAATGAATTCACAACAAAAAAGAGGGAATATTTTCTTAAGCATTCACAGTGTTACTCTAACAAGCGAATGCACAAAGTCAAATTGAGAGGTAAAAGGATTTCTTTCTGATAAGTAAACACTACTTTTCCTCTCTTGTACAATATTCGGGTAATGACTTCTAAATAGAGGTCTAACTTCCCATACACGACCACTAAACATGGCAGCAATACATGCCTTGGACTGCCCTCGAACTATGGCAACTAACCTTACAGGCACCACTCTCCCTAGCTACTGCTGGCTTCTAATCGAGCCTCTCGAAGGTACTAACTGAATTTTCACGCCTTGGTTCACTGCCATCCACGATCAGCTCACACCCAAGTATTCCAAACGCAAAATCAATTCCAAATCAAGTCCACTTCAGCCTCAAACTCGATCTCAAAGCCACCCAGATCACAGCCACTTCTTTTTGTTCTCGGTCAGCTCCTAAAACTTCCTTAACATCCCCAATCTCAGATCGCAGCAATGTTGTCTTCACTGTTCTTCTGCATGTAAATCAAGCTTATAAACGCATCAAATTCTAACCACGAACCCATTTCAGCACCTAATCGAACAGCTGATGTGCCATTCTCATCTTGCTATAGCCTTGGAGTCTTTTACAGCTTCCAAACTCACCCAATTTCCTGAACTACCAACAGCAACAGATCTCATTCTTGGATGGTCTTCCGGGTACAATTCCACCCCAGTTTCAGACCACAGCTCCATCTCCTTGTTCTTTTTGTAGTCGAAGTGCTCTCAAAAACCCATTGTTCTGTTCATGACCACTGACATATTCACCCAACAACAACCACAATTTCGATACCCAAATCAGCCCTTGATAATAGTGGCCACAGATCCCCTTTAGTTTGATGTTTCGGCTGCACAAAAGGACCCAAATCAATCCCACCCGGTACCTTATTCAGCCCACGAATTCAAACTAAAACCACCATGAACTCTCCATGATTTTTTAGCTGCAGACTGTTAGTCTTAGGGAAAGTTTATACAAATGGAGGGTACTACTAACATCAAGATAGAAAACAGTGATGCGAGAGAAATCTAGAGATAAGAATGAAATTAAGATAGATGTACTGAATGATGAGTTAGAGATGAAAGAAGAGAGTGAGACAGAGTATCTAGACATACACATCCACCAATATCAAGTATTACCATCTTCAACTCATGCCACACCACATATTCAGTAACACTCTTATCCTCCAACTCCATACTCAAAATATGTGAGAAAATATTTTAGAAGAAAAAGGTTGACATCTAACCTTTTCCATTTTCTGGTTGGATCAGTTCACAACGTTGAGCATGGTCAGGAAGTCTTGGACTTGGCGAGGTCCTGAGCTAGAGGCCTGGTTGGACTCCGCTGATGCATCGATATGGGATCTCTTCCTCGAGACAGCGTTGGATCCCATTTAAGGAGCTGTAATGAAATTTTTTAAAAATTAGCTTGTAAAATAAAAATGAATATCACCTTAAGTAGTATGTACATGTAAGTCGCCGGGTATTACTAAGTTGTTCTGTGATTATGTTGGCCAAAATATCTTAGAATCTCATCATAGTTCATCTAAATCCAATAACATAACAATCATAATGCTATAACTATTACATGTAACTAATGACAGTTCATCCAAATTTTGGAGCATGACTAAAAACATTTGAATTGATGAACAGTTCATCATAATACTTATTGTTCCTTTTCGATATGTCTATCTACTGCAGGTCTTTTTAACTGGCAAACTGCATTCCTATGACACATGGATACACTTCTAGAATAAAAGTTGGTTTTACATTTGCCATAAATGTTGTGTAATGCAGTTATACCAATGACTTGTCACCATTAAGTGTTAACTAACATCTTTTAAATTTCAGATTCATTCTTAAATTCGGTAAAAAGAAAAAGAAGATAAAAAATATATTTTGTACCCAAAAAGAAGTATGAAAAGAGTTTTGGAGTTGTGAATGTATGGGCTTTTGGGGAAGTTACCATTAACCTGTAGACCATCAGAGAATACTAAATTTACCGAATTTGAGAATGATTACAGAGATTAACATGGCAAAGGTATCCTAGTAAGTTTCATGGCATTGCATACATCATATTGCAGTATTTCTTACAACAATCAGCTGGGTTTAAGTCTTTGAAAACAGAAAAAAAAAGGTTACATGCACGTATCATGGCATTGCAAAACTAAGGAAGCAATTTGAAAAACTACTGTATCATTACCAAATCGAACAATCCACCACCTAATACTACCGTACGATTTCTTCACTAACTGTAACCCTAACTTCATTGAAAATAATTCCCTTATCCAAAAATCCCAAACACATACAACACCACCACATTAATCAAAGCATATAAAGCAAATTTTCTACAAAAATCAACACAGCCCAATTCATCTATCTTCCTATCGACATTTCAAGGAAATCAAATCAATAAAAACCTTTGATTGTAATGAATTTTAAGACATAGAACGAAGAAATTAAGACATAGAGAGTGATGGAAATGAATACCAAAAGGGAGAATAATAACCAGCACCTGAAGCTCGATCTACCTAGGTACAAAATCATTCGGAATTTGAAGCTTTGAAAGCTTTATAACTGGGAATCCAGATTTCAATTGAAATTAGGGGTTTGGGGACGAAAAAAAAGAAAGAAAAGAGATGGGAAGAGATTTAATGAAGTTGCAGCTGAAGGAATCGAAACTAAATTTGAAGTGAAATCTTATGTTTAAGTTTCAACTGATTTCAATTCGTGTGGAAAATGGGGTTTTTGTTCTTCTTCAACTGATTTTGCGGAAGTAAAAGAGGAAATAGATCGAAGGGGAAACATGTTTCCCGCATTATAAACTTTCGATGTCCAGATCTACGAAAAAATAGTTAGAGTGTAAAAACTCGGAGGGGTAATTTAGCCAGTTCATGTGAAACCGGAGAAATTAGCCTTTTCTTTATATAGTATAAGATAAGATAAGATTTGATTTTATTTTGATTGGTAAATACAAAATAATTTTGTGGGTTGTCTATATGATTTTTATAAATAAGGTTTTGCATTTATAAATTTACCATATACATGAATAGAGTTCTGTCTATACCCGTATAAGTTTTTGCTTTTTACAGGAATTGGTTCTTCACCGATCTGCCAGAAGCTTTACTTGCATAAATATTCGAGGGCCACTTGAAGCCAATCAACTCTATGGTTATTTCTGCACAAAGATGGAGATTGATACCAACAAAGGTGGGATCCTGTATTTGATGTTACAATAACCTGCTGAGTTTGTCCGGTCTAATGGGAGTGAATATAAATCTAATTTTCTCATCTTTACAAAGGGAGTGAATGTGCTGGTTATAGGTTGCTGCTTCCGTTGTTTTCTTTCAATATTTACGATTCAGCTAAGTGTTACAGTGTGTTTGATTCCGTTGTTTGGAATGCAACTCTCCAAAGTTAGTAGGGTTACAGTGTTGCTGAGCAAAGGATATCTTTTGCCTCTTCAAGAGGTGCAGTTGAGTAGGAGATTAGGTACTTTGTCAGCAAGCAATTAGAAGTGAGAATAAACAAGGAATCTAAAGATCAATATATACTGTAGCAAATATCTCCTTCACAAATTCATTTGTACTTTGATGATACTGAAACGATTGATGTGAATAAAAATGTTCTTTTTGTTGCTTTACTGTTAATGAGACTGGATCTTTTTCATTTGCCCGCAAAATTTCATGGATTCTAGGCATTGCTTGGAGGCCTAAATATCAAACGTGGTCTAAAAAAAGTTCAAATGAGCGATTGTAACAATGTGTAATAATGTGATATCGAGCTGGATTTGTCGTCTAGAGTACCTTGAAACTCAGTTTTGACGGCAAACCGAGGATTGACATGTAATTTGTTAATTGATTTTTTTTTGAAGCATTAATTCTTTAGGAGTATGATTATGTGATTTGTTGATTTTAAGATGTGGATCACAAACAAAGCATTCAGATGACAGTGCCCGTGCCATTATGGCACGGGTTCAGCCCTAGTCATGAATACAAACACGTTTAGCCGAGTTTTCTACATGTTAGTGACGGTCCTATTTATCCTTGGGCAAATCTCATAGAATCATAACATTCACTTTTGCGTATAAAAAGAAAGAAAAAAGTAGTCGTAATCATATCTCTCTCATTTACTCTTCAAATCTCGAACACTCCTCTCTTCGTTACTTTCAACTAAATCTTTTAAACTTTCCATTACCCATCAAACATTTTAACTGATCATCATGATAAAGAAAGATAAACATAAATGTCACATCATTAGACCTAGTGATCGATGGGAACCTTCCCATTGAGAATTTTAAACAATTTAATTTTGATTAATGGCACTGAAACCTTCTCATTGAGAATTTTAAACAATTAATTTGATTACACTACACCATTTTTGGCCGATTTGGAAACTTGATTTTGCAGTGTTACAAACAGAGTTCCTTAGCAATGGGTTACTGCTTTCAAAACGTGGCGTGACAAATTTTTGTACCGGCCATATAGTTTACGAATGCAGGTTTGTACGGTTTAATGACGGCAGTACATTCTACGTGGAATTTCGAAAAGTTTGACCATGTTACGAATATTATCTAACAATGACGTCGTACCCAGCTCAACCGTTACTACGTGTCATTTTGAAACTGACTTAGAGCTGTTACTGCAAGATAGTTGAAACAAGCATACAGTTACTTGCAATTTTTTAGTAACATCAAAAAATTAATGCCGAAAAATATTCCTCTTGGTGGGTCAATATTGACCATGAATGGTGCACATTCACTCGAAATACGCGTAAATCAAAATAACCTCGCAAATCTTTCATTGCATCCATCCCATAGATTGATTGCCACAACAATAACTTTTGTTCTTGCTACACTCGAATCGGGCCTCATAGCAAACGACAATCCCTAAGTTTTATTCTATTACACAATTCCCAAGTTTTATTCTTGGGAGTAAATGAAATAAGATAAAACCAGCAGAAACATGACTCACATAATCAGTATAAGCCTAATCATAACACAACTACCGCATTTGAGGCGAGACTGGTGAAACTAATGAATCAATGCCGCGGCTATGCAAGAACTCCAATGCCCATTGCTCCCGCACGAGCCATCTCTTTCAAGAACGAAGAAGATCAAACCTTCATCGATCCATTCCATCCATCCCACGATCCTTCATCAAACCTTCAAGTCACAACGATAAGTCAAGTGAAAACTCCAAAGAAGTACATAACCAAGAAAGAGAAATCCCCGCAAAGTATACATTCAACATCCGCATTTCCTCAAAAAACTAAACAGATTGATACAAGTGGGTATACAATTTGGACATTCACTTAAAGATAAGGTTCCTGCCAACTCGTAGCACATTACTATGACGGTCTCCAAATTTGTAACACAAGCTGAGAACCAACAGAATCCACAGAAACTTTGGTTCACAAATTTAATCACAGCAAAGCAAACACATGAGAGAGAGAACATGTTTTACCTTATTGCGCGAAAAGGGAAACCAAAAGGTATATAAGCCCATCAAGCATTTGATGGAAAAAAATGCAAGTACATCTTGTTGCACATGAAGGGAAAACAAAAGGTATATGAGTGCATACCAGAAAAATGAGAAAAACATGGAAAGAATCTAATGCATGAACCAAAATATCAAAACATGGGCTTGTTGATAGGTGTCTAAAACACCTAATTTACTATTTAGTAGTTACGCTTTCTTTGCTACTTTTCTTGTAAATTATGTATCTTATGAGTGTTTTTTGAGTTATTAGGTACGCTCGGATTCGCACGGAGGAAAAGAAGAAGAAATTATCCAATTTGAGCAAAAAGGGCGAAATTGTCATCTCACGGGCAAATGATATATGGAGCTGACCCAAGGTTAAGGGACAACCCTCTTTTGGAGGAGTGCTAAAGACAGACCAGCTGAGGATAAGGGGTTAGAAACTTGGTTAACCCTTATCAGAAATGCCCGAGTACCAATATCATGCCCCTTATCTATCCAACCCGAAACCAGAGAAGAGAGTTTTCTCTCTCGATTATTTTCTCATTCCATTTTCACTGAATTAAAGACGAGAGAAAATGGTTGCGGCTAAGTGTCGATGAAGGAAATCAGTGAGTTCGGGATGAATGGAAAATCGATGGGAGTTAGGGCTTAAAGAACATGATGAATCTATACTGTTGGTGTTCTAATCATCTGTCAGAAGGAGATGGATTTAATTCAAACAAAGAATGGCTAAGCAAACAAGAAGAAATATTGCCATTGATTACGGTGGCTTCAATTGAGAGATGGTTCAGGTGATAAATAATTAGATCAAGAAATTGGAGAAATGGGTATCCCGTGAAGTCTGCGATTTTGTTTGAAGGGTTTGAATTTGAGTTGAAATTGAAGTTAGGGTTTGATAATGGGGTCGAATTCGTGTCTTGTTGATGTTAATTTGAAGAATCAATTACGATAAATGGTTGGTGCTCGATGAAATTATGGAGTTATACTTATTCCCGAAGGTCTCATTGATTTCATTCCTGAGGTGGAGGTTGAGATGGGAATTGAAATTCTGCTTGGATTGTAAAGAAGGGGTATTGGGTATCACTCGGATTGAATCTTGTTTTGGTGTCTGAGTTGAGCGAGTGAATTGAATAAAGAAGCTGGGTTTGATTTCAATGGATGGATCTGCTGGTGCACAAGAAGTGGTATTGAGCTGAAACATATAGGGCCAAGAATGCAGCTTCAGATGGTATTGCAGTTAAGGACTGGTGCAATGGAATAGATTGTGCAGAGGGTGATGTGCACATGGAGAAGATCTTTGCTGGATTTAAGAAACAAGGGTCCGAGAAGACCAATGTTGTGTTAATGAGTTTCACAGGGGAAGAAGAGATGATGAGATTGGATCCGTTGTGTGGTCGGATGCTTGTTGATACGAGAAGACAAGAAGGTTAATGGTGTTGATATTCATGGGTTCGGTTTGAGCTTGAAGTTTTGAAGGCTGATGTTGCTACGGATGATGTATGCTGGTGTTAACTGTTGCCATCGATTATGAACAACAACAACAACGTGGGATTTGTGCCTCTGAAATGGCGGTCTCGGTGATGAATCTCAAGTGGAAGTTGTGGAGCTTGAGATTGTAGCTGGGTTCAGGGAAGGTACATAATGGCCGGCTGATGGAGATGCAGTTGGAGAGTCGGATGCCACATTTAGAGCAGTTGGTTCTTGGAAGGCGCCGTATGCGAGTTGCGAGAGAAGGTGGAATTGTTGGTGCTACTGTTGCAGTTATGAACTGTCATGGGCTTACTGAATTGCAGGTTGGGCTAAAATGTGTGCTGTTGTGGAGCTGAAATGGTTGAGCGAGAATGTTCTGTAGCAGTACAAGGAGATGGTTGTGCTGATGTTGCCGCAATGACCAGGGATAAGGGATTGTGCTATGGCTTGAATGTGTGTAGTATGCAGGGGAATGAAGCAATCTTGTTGCAGGTGGCTGAGCAATAACAGGCTGATGAGGTCTGTGGTGAAGCAAATGGAGTTGAAAAGGAGCTGCTGATGGATTGAATGGGAGTAGATGCTTAGCCATTATGGCTGGATGCACAAGGATTGTGCATCACAGAGCTTTGGCCTTTGCAAAATGGCTTTGGCCAAGAACCCAACTCAGCCTAGTCACCCAGTTAGACAGACTCAATTGACTCATGATCTGACCTGAGTTAACTCGGTTGATTTTCCGAGTTGACCCGATTCGACCCAGTTGACCAGTGGCCGTGCGGACTTTGCTAGGTCACTGAGGCAGTTCCGACGACTTTTCGGCCAAGTTCAGCAGTAATCCCGATTTTCAGACGACGCTTTTTGGACATAATTTCACATGGGTATTTCTCACACATGGGCTTGGTGGACCACTTGGAGATGGGTTTTGAGAAGACCTAATATTGGAAGGAGTATCCTTTATGGAAATAGAGAAACATATAAAGAGAGGACTTTTACCTAATGTGGGATATCTTTTATCATCTATTATTCTATTCTTTTGCCTACTACTTTGTTCTAGGGTTTAGAAACCATGAAGTCTTTTCTCTTTCTTCTTGTTATGAACTCCATGAATATGAGCTAGAGTTTTATTATTGGTTATGGAATAAGTTTGATTTCCAAATATGGGTTTTAATTCAATAAATTAGTTTTGTCTCATGTTATCGTTTATGATTCACCATTAATATTGTTACATGATTTGAATGCTTGTTTAGTCGAGTCGCGAATCGATTGAGTTTGCTTTCATCTTTATTGCTAGATTAGGGTTATTATACGCAAAAGTGATAATTCGGATTGCAAGTAGCATAAATATGATTATAGTTTGTAGTGATATATTCTTATGATCATATGTGAACCATAACCTTTGTTAAATCGGAGTAGTGCTTTTACACGTTCGATTGCTTTGATTAGCTCTGATTTCATAGAACCTAATGCATCTAGGGAATTAAACTTGATTAGTGCTTTTACACGTTAGGTTGTTCCTTTAGGTAGAATTCATATTCGCATCTTTTAATGTGTTTGTTGATGACAAGAGGAGATTAGCGGGATATTCTTGCGATCAAGGTATTCTAGGGTCTTTGATAAAAGTTGAGATTAAAATATCAATTCTAATTATTGTGTTGAAAACATGTTTGTGAATGAAAACAAAATCCATGACCAATATCTTCTTATCCTTGATTTGATTTGTTTGCTTATTTCTTTATTTGTTTTTATTTTATTTTAGTATAAAACAATCACAAAACTATCGGTGTTATTTATAGGGAGGCAGAAACAATTTGACAACCTAGACCTCTCTGTGGGATCGATCCTTTCTTGCCCTTGCTATATTTATATTTTGAGTAGTAAGAAAGTGTAATTATATTTGTGTCGTCGACAACCGATCAAATTTTGGCGCAGCTGTCGGGGAGAGCTGAGTTGTTAATTGTTTTTGGTTTCTTATTTTTGTTTTTAGTTTTTGTTTTATTTTTCTTATTTCGGTTTTTAACCTTGGTTTGAGAATTTTATTTCGGGTGCTTGTTTCTCATGGAAGGAGCATACTACATGAATGACTACGGTTTTCAACAACCTCGACAATACGACAACTACCAATTCCATGGGTATAATCAAAACCAATTCATTGGTTATGACCAATATTCCATGGAACCTTATGGTTTTCCTCAACAACCTTATGGTGGGGAACAACCACAAGAATGGGAGGATTCTTATGCTTGTGAACAAAAAGTCTCTAACTTTATAGACAAAGTTTCCAACTTAAAAAGAGGAAATTTCAAAAGCAAAAGCACTACAAATGAGCAACTCCAAGAACTTCGTGAAGGTATTGTTATCTTGCGAAGAGGCATTGACGAAGAATATATGGATAATTCTACGCGCACGAGACTCCAAGGTCGCCGACACAAATATAATTACACTTTCCTACTACTCAAAATATAAATATAGCAAGGGCAAGAAAGGATCGATCCTACGCAGAGGTCTAGGTTGTCAAATTGTTTCTGCCTCTATAAATAACACCGGTTTTTGTGATTTTTATAATAAACTAAATAAAAGCAAATAAAAGAAAAGCAAACAAATCAAAACAAGGATAAGAAGATATTGGTCATGGATTTCGCTTTTTCAATCACAAACATGTTTTTCAACACAATAACTAGAATTGATATTTTAATCTCAACTTTTATCAGCGACCCAGAATACCTTGATCGCAAGTATATCCCGCAAATCTCCTATCACCAACAAACACATTAAAAGATGTTAATATGAATTCTATCTAAAGGAACAACCTAACGCGGTGAAATCACTAATCAAGTTTAATTCCCTAGATGCATTAGGTTCTATGAAATCGTGAATCAAAGCAATCGAACGTGGAAAGCGCACTAATCCGATTTAACAAAGGTTATGACTCATATGATCATAAGAATATATCACTACAAACTATAATCATATCTATGCTACTTGCAATCCGGAATGATCACTTTTGCGTATAATAACCCTAATCTAACAATAAAGAAGTAAAGCAATCAACTGATTCGAGATCGGCTAAACAAGCATTCAAATCATGTAACAATATTAATGGTGAATCATAAACGATAATATGAGACAAACTAATTTATTGAATTAAACCCATATTTGGAAATCAAACTTATTCCATAACCAATAATAAACTCTAGCTCATATTCACGGAGTTCATAAAAGAAGAAAGAGAAAAGATCTTCATGGTTTCTAAACCTAGAAAACAAAGTGAGGTAAAAAGAATAATAATAGACAAGATAAGATCCTAAGATAAAAGATATAGAAGTCCTCCTTTTATACCTATTTCATAAAGGATACTCCTTCCATAGTGTTAATCTTTCAAAAGTCCATCTCCAAGTGGGTCCACCAAGTCCATGTGTGAGAAAAACCCATGTGGAATCGCCCAAAAATCGCCGCCGGAAAACCTGGGATTGTACCTAATTTGGCCTTAAAGATCACGGAAGGTCAGTGGGACTGGCAAAGTCAAACCGGCTACACGGCACAACGGCCTAACGGCCGAAATAACTTTGGCCCAATCACCGAGTCAAACCGGGTCAAGGTGAATCGCTGAGTCAACCGGCCCACGATGAGTCGTAGCTGAGTCAACTACTATTCGGACGAGCCTGCCTGCTCGGCCTCAATCACTTCCGCTAGGCCATTGCACCGGCTCGATCACACAACGACAATCATTGCGATCATCAATTCATGTTCACCAAGATGGCTATACACCCAAAACAAAACTCGGCATTCCTTCCCATCTTTCCACTCCCGCCATGCATATTCAAGTCATCTCAAATTTTAACTCCTGGCCACGAAGATTACCAAAGAAGAACCAACACCCTCGCCCTCCTCGCAATTGGAACAATTCAACTACACACATTTATCGCTCCATAGACAAGACACCTTCTTATTCTCCATTCAACAATCACCCATTAAGCACAACTGCTCATCTCATAACAAAAGACCAGACTACACCCGCAAATGTACTCTGCATACTCAAACCTCGTTTCATGCCTCATACTCAACCCATCTTCAATTTCATCTCCCCCGCCACCACCAAACTTTTCGCTTGTTCTACGATTTTCAACCAACAACCCATTTCGTCTTAAGACAAATTCCATCTCTTATCCCTGTGTTTCATCATTATCATCCAGCTGCACCATCTCTCTAATTGGAAGCATATATTACTGCTTTCTCTCAAATCTCACCAAGCCATTCATGCCAGTAAGACCAACTCCAGAATGAACAACCACCGCTCCGAGGCATCATACCACCACCATAAAGCAGCAACTAAACACAACTAACAAGAGTCTTCCTCTCGCCCCGAATCCACTAATACATTAATACCAGTAGCCTTCTTCATCAATCAACTTGAACCACTACCTAGCCATCTCTCGCACTCCGCCTTCCACTGGGATGCCACAACATCATTGCATTCATAGCAAGAATTTTTGCATAATAACCACCCCATCGCTCCATTTCCATTGCTATCTGACTCTTAATTTCACCGATAACACCAGACCTTTGCTACTCGCCATCTTTTCACAAACCTACACAAACAAGCTCCACCTTCTCTCTCGCCATCAACATTATCCATGTCTTCTCTCGAGTTCCATGCTCTAACTCAACCTCCAAAACAATTGTTTACAAATGATCTTTCAGATTTCCCTCTCGCCATGCTCTTCTGATTCTTTATGCTCGAGCAGCCAACAACACCACAACCTAAGTCATTCCTCTTCATCGTATCAACAACAACACCGGCTACCACCGTGAGCTTTACTCGACAGCTCTTCTTCCAAAATCCCGTAATCATACACAAAGACCAAAGAACATCATCTTCTTCCTTAGCCTCAGGAAATCATTCACATACCATAATCACCAACACATAACCCATTTTTCCGACGTATTCAAATCCATCTTCTTCCCAATCGAACAACAACAATACTCTCACTGGAGCAGATGTTAAAAGATCTTCATCTTCACTGGAACTCCATACATCCATTAGCTTCAATTATAGCAAAACCCTAAATTCTAATCTCGATTCATTACTCCTCTTTCGATTCATATGAATAAAGAACCCAAATTTCGGCCAAACCCTAATTTTATGATCCCACCGATTCCCCATCAACACAAACTTGGATTCACAGCAAACCCATGTCTTAATTTTCTTGCTTTTCAAATTCGTGATCAAATCGACTTCAACCCATCGTAATACACAGCCCACTTCGATCTATCCTACCGCTTCTAATCTCCTCAATCAATATCTCCAATAAAACCCTAATTTTAGAAATCGTTTATTTCTTTATTTTTTTCTATCACGATCATCTCCACTGTGACTACAAGATCTCATCGTTCTTCCTCTTCCCGAGCTCACTAATTTCCTCCACCAACAAGCTCAACTTCTCGATCTACTCGCCACCATCTACCACCTCACCTTCACAAAGAATCGGCAAATAACCTCTTACAATAAGAATTGAATCATACTCCGTCGTTTCTTCAATTTAAAACCACGATTCATCCCACTTAACTCCATCGACTCAATCATTTCGTGGAAAAACAAGTAAATGTTAGAGAAGATAACATTTCGACATGTTTAGGCATAGAATGGAATGGTTATTCCACTTCAGTCATAAGGGCTACACAGCTAGCAGCCCCCTAACCAATCGCCGGGGTTGTCGTTTAATACTCTTCCAAAAAGAGAATTGTCCTTTAACTTGGTCAAGCTCCGATAGTGTTCGCCCATGAAATGACAATTTTGCCCTTCGCTTCCAAATGGATGATTTCTCCATCTTTCGTCCGTGCGACCCAGGTACCTAATAACTCAAAAACACGCATAAATTACATAATTCACAAGAAAAATAGAAAGAAAGCGTAACTACTAGATAGTAAATACGGTGTATTCTACACCTACGCATATGGTTTGTGATGAATATTTGATTGATGCTAATGTTGAAAAATATTAACTGGGCACTGTGATAATTGTGTAGTTAACTCAACTCTTGGATCGTGAATAATGATTGCCTACCTATTCAAAAGGAGAGTTAGAGATTAGCAACACTAAATTCGCCGAGGACCAATCTTATGTCAACTATGATAAGTGACTATGATTATGATACATTTGCTGAGAAACAACTCCTATGGTGACATCCTCAGGAGTGTACAATGGAGTCTTTTTGGGATCAAGATGAAGACGAAGAGGAATATGATGACACTTGTGTAGATTACTCGAGCATTGATCTTAATAATGATCAAGAGCCTATTCAAAGGGTGGAGCTTGAGGATGATGCATTTTCGAGTGTTCAAAAAGTTTCTTATAATAAAATTTGGATCCACAAGAGTATGTGCCTTACAACAAAAGGAGGAGTATGTTGAGAATGAAGCCTAGGTTTAACCAATATTGTGGAAGACCCGATTGAGCTTGCAAAGGATTGTAATGATGATGTTTATGTCGACACTTTGGTTACGGCGAAACGGACGAAGAATGGTTGCAAGGTTTAATAGAGGACCATGATATAAAAGAGGTGAATAATTCACTTGAGTTTTTCAAGGATGAAGAGGATTAAGTAATACAGAGATTGTGCAAGGTTTGTCTAACCCGTTGCCTATTGTTTCTTCTCCTTTACCTCTTATTGGTTTGAATGTATGTGCTTGAGAATATTGTTGAATGACTTTGTTTCTCGTTATCCGCCATTAGAGATACTTGATTCTCATACTATACGGGTTATGGAACAAGAAACCAGTGGAAGTGCCCGACTTCTATATTCTTTATACACTTCCAAGTGTGGACAAGAATAAGTGTGGGGAAGCTTTATCGGTTCATAGCTTCACTTTTGCTTTATATTACTAATATTTGTGTGAAGCTAGTGTTTGAAAAACAGAGTTCTATGGAAGGATCCTCAACTTTTCGGATTGTTGGTATATGGACGATAACAAAGAGTCGGGTGACGACTTTAAACCAAGCGCTAAATGGGAGGCAACCCATAGGTTTTGTATTTTAGTCCCTTTTATTTTTTGTTTTTATTGTTTTCATATCATATTTGCATCCCCATGTTTAATTTCATTGCGTCCGGAATCTATCTTAGAAGAGAATTATGATGAATACCTTTTCGTCGAGAAAAATTCAGACTGCACGTAGTTCAGTCCAGAGACCATAACTGTCAGACCGTTTATCGAAACACTGTGCCCTTTTGACACTTTGTAGAAAACACGTAGATGAACAACTTTTGTGAAATGGAGTTTTCCAAATTCCTTACCAATTTGTACAGATTTTGCGTTTTATCTGTTGTTACGTCAGAATTCAGAATTTTCAGTTTTACACATTGAGGACAATGTGAAGTTTAAGTGTGAGGGAGTCTTTTGCATATAGAGTTTTTAGCCTTTTTGAGTCAAAATTTTCAATTTTTTTTTTTGTATATATTTGAATAAAACTCCAACTTGTAGTTAGTTTAGAGTCACATAGTATACATGTCGCTAAGATTACATCGAGAATCTCATAATAGTGATTGAACTTAGAGATGACGAGAGAACATGATCGGGTTTCTTAATTGTATGAGAGTTAAAGTTGGATTTAACCATGCCAGTGGCAAATAAGGTGCAGACTGAATTCGGTATTAGAATAGTGATTCCCTATAGTGGAGACTACCCATGTTACATAATGTGAGGCACCGACCTTCAATTCTTTGTACCTGTCTAAATTTGTGCTTTTAGAGTGTGTGTCACTGATACGTAAATTCCAGGGCGGAATGGTGAGCTGTCCAATTTCCCACCATAGAAGCACTATTTTGATCTCTTGAGTGCTATTTTTATCAATCATGTTGGTGACATCGAATTGCTAACTTACATACCACTTGTAATCTTGTTCGCAGTTAGCACCATCCACCTTATCTCTCTACACCAACGGGTCCATAGAAATACCATCATCATCAACAAGAGGAGCATCACAAATCTACAAGGAAAGTTGAAAACGTTTGAGGCAATAATACAAAAAAAAAAAAAAGAGTGAAAATTATCAAGATGAGAGTTCAGAAGTTTATGATATCAAGACATATAAGTTGTGAAGAATCAAGCGGTAAAGTACTTACACCATGGCCTTTGTACTTAAGTTTTTATTTTTTGTATTTTACTTTCTCTTGTCTTAAAAAAAAAATAAAAAAATAAATAAAAAAAAAAAATTGGGTTTGTATAGTTTGTTTTTAGTTTTTTATTCTTTCAATAAAGCCAATGGAAAAAAGGAATATATATAATGAAGTTTCAAGCGACAAGGAATTAGAGGAAAGAATCATATTGTCAAGATTCTACGAAGTTCAAGAGTTATCATCAAGAGTTGAAGGCAGAAGACGAAGATGAAGACACCGATAGAAGGCAGAAGACGTTTCTATGGATCTTTGTGAGAGTGGTGCTAGTGCGCACGCGGAACGGATAACAAGGTAAGTAAGCATATTCCCACATTCGTTAAGTGGTTGATTTCCTTTCGAAGAGATCATTGGGAAAAATGGGTTTTCAAAAAATATTAAAAGATGTGGGAAATATTTCGGAGGGTTTTACCTTCCTACCATTCAACGTGTCGCGGGATTCTCTCTTCATTCCAACTTCGGACACATGTGTGACCCATAAAAAGCTGTTTATTGAGAGCAATTTCATAAAACCCTTTCTTGTGAGGCGAGTCGAGACTTTTGATCACTCCAGAACAGAATTTTTGTCGAGAAGGGATGGTTATCTCTCTCTCAACTTTTAAGAATGAGATTGTGTTCATTTATGTGTCTAAATTCTTATGACTAGTGTGCGAATCTCTATGTCTTCTTAGCGCGTTGGATGCTATCATTACGGAGAACTAGTAAGTTGGTAAAGTAGGTTTTGTGGGTATATCTCTAGTAAACCCTCACGAGACTATAACTCGTCCACTAGGGACACCTAGGGGTTTAAAGGCTTGTTATTTATGCTAAAAGTGACCAGTAGCCTCGGCGACACGGAGTTGTTGTATTTTATTGTTTTGTTTGATTTGCTCGAGGACTAGCAAAGTCTAAGTGTGGGGGAATCGATAGGTGTCTAAAACACCTAATTTACTATTTAGTAGTTACGCTTTCTTTGCTACTTTTCTTGTAAATTATGTATCTTATGAGTGTTTTTGAGTTATTAGGTACTCTGGAGTCGCACGGAGGAAAAGAAGAAGAAATTATCCAATTTGAGCAAAAATGGCGAAATTGTCATCTCACGGGCAAATGATATATGGAGCTGACCCAAGGTTAAGGGACAACCCTCTTTTGGAGGAGTGCTAAAGACAGACCGAGTGAGGATAAGGGTTAGAAACTTGGTTAACCCTTATCGGAAATGCCGAGATACCAATATCATGCCCCTTATCCTAGCCAACCCGAAACCGAGAAGAGAGTCTTCTCTCTCGATTATTTTCTCATTCCATTTTCACTGAATTAAAGACGAGAGAAAATGGGCTGCGGCTAAGTGTCGATGAAGGAAATCGGTGAGTTCGGGATGAATGGAAAATCGATGGGAGTTAGGGCTTAAAGAACATGATGAATCTATCTACTTTGGTGTTCTAATCATTTGTCAGAAGGAGATGGATTTAATTCAAACAAAGAATGGTAGGCAAACAAGAAGAAATATTGCCATTGATTACAGTGGCTTCAATTGAGAGATGGTTCAGCTGATAAATAATTAGGTCAAGAAATTGGAGAAATGGGTATCCCGTGAAGCTGCGATTTTGTTTGAAGGGTTTGAATTTGAGTTGAAATTGAAGTTAGGGTTTGATAATGGGGTCGAATTCAGTGTCTTGTTGATGTTAATTTGAAGAATCAATTACGAGTAAATGGTTGTTGCTTCGATGAAATTATGGAGTTATACTTATTCCCGAAGGTCTCATTGATTTCATTCCTGAGGTGGAGGTTGAGATGGGAATTGAAATTCTGCTTGGATTGTAAAGAAGGGGTATTGGGTATCACTCGGATTGAATCTTGTTTTGGTGTCTGAGTTGAGCAGTGAATTGAATAAAGAGCTGGGTTTGATTTCAATGGATGGATCTGCTGGTGCACAAGAAGTGGTATTGAGCTAAAACATATAGGGCCAAGAATGCAGCTTCAGATGGTATTGCAGTTAAGGACTGGTGCAATGGAATAGATTGTGCAGAGGGTGATGTGCACATGGAGAAGATGCTGCTGGATTTAAGAAACAAGGGTCTGAGAAGACCAATGTTGTGTTAATGAGTTTTACAGGGAAGAAGAGATGATGAGATTGGATCTGTTGTGTGGTCAGATGCTGTTGATACAGAAGACAAGAAGGTTAATGGTGTTGATATTCATGGGTTCGGTTTGAGCTTGAAGTTTTGAAGACTGATGTTGCTACAGATGATGTAACTGGTGTTAACTGTTGCCATCAGTTATGAACAACAACAACAACGAGGATTTGTGCACCTGAAATGGCGGTCTCTGGTGATGAATCTCAAGTGGAAGTTGTGGAGCTTGAGATTGTAGCTGGGTTCCGTGGAAGGTACATAGTGATCGGCCGATGGAGATGCAATTGGAGAGTCGGATGCCACATTTAGAACAGTTGGTTCTTGGAAGGCGCTGTGTCTGAGTTGCAGAGAAGGTGGAATTGTTGGTGCTACTGTTGCAGTTATAAACTGTCATGGGCTTACTGAATTGCAGGTTGGGCTAAAATGTGTGCTGTTGTGGAGCTGAAATGGTTGAGCGAGAATGTTCTGTAGCAGTACAAGGAGATGGTTGTGCTGATGTTGCATGCATGACCGGGGATAAGGGATTGTGCTATGGCTTGAATGTGTGTAGTATGCGTGGAATGAAGCAATCTTGTTGCGAGTGTGGTCGAGCCATAACAGTCGATGAGGTCTGTGGTGAAGCAAATGGAGTTGAAAATGAAGTTCTTGATGGATTGAATGGGAGTAGATGCTTAGCCATTATGGTCTGGATGCACAGGATTGTGCATCACGAGCTTTGGCCTTTGCAAAATGGCTTTGGCCAAGAACCCAACTCGGCCTAGTCACCCGAGTTAGACGAGACTCAATTGACTCATGATCCGGCCCGAGTTAACTCGGTTGATTTTCCGAGTTGACCCGATTCGACACGTTGACCGGTGACCGTGCGGACTTTGTCGGTCACTCGAGACGGTTCCGCGACTTTTCCAGGCCAAGTTCAGTAGTAATCCCGATTTCCGACGACGCTTTTTGGACATAATTTCACATGGGTATTTCTCACACATGGGCTTGGTGGACCACTTGGAGATGGGTTTTGAGAAGACCTAATATTGGAAGGAGTATCCTTTATGGAAATAGAGAAACATATAAAAGAGAGGACTTTTACCTAATGTGGGATATCTTTTATCATCTATTATTCTATTCTTTTGCCTCTACTTTGTTCTAGGGTTTAGAAACATGAAGTCTTTTCTCTTTCTTCTTGTTATGAACTCCATGAATATGAGCTAGAGTTTTATTATTGGTTATGGAATAAGTTTGATTTCCAAATATGGGTTTTAATTCAATAAATTAGTTTTGTCTCATGTTATCGTTTATGATTCACCATTAATATTGTTACATGATTTGAATGCTTGTTTAGTCGAGTCGCGAATCGATTGAGTTTGCTTTCATCTTTATTGCTAGATTAGGGTTATTATACGCAAAAGTGATAATTCCGGATTGCAAGTAGCATAAATATGATTATAGTTTGTAGTGATATATTCTTATGATCATATGTGAACCATAACCTTTGTTAAATCGGAGTAGTGCTTTTACACGTTCGATTGCTTTGATTGGCCTGATTTCATAGAACCTAATGCATCTAGGGAATTAAACTTGATTAGTGCTTTTACACGTTAGGTTGTTCCTTTAGGTAGAATTCATATTCGCATCTTTTAATGTGTTTGTTGATGACAAGAGGAGATTAGCGGGATATTCTTGCGATCAAGGTATTCTAGGGTCTTTGATAAAAGTTGAGATTAAAATATCAATTCTAATTATTGTGTTGAAAACATGTTTGTGAATGAAAACGAAATCCATGACCAATATCTTCTTATCCTTGATTTGATTTGTTTGCTTATTTCTTTATTTGTTTTTATTTTATTTTAGTATAAAACAATCACAAAACTACTGGTGTTATTTATAGGGAGCCAGTAACAATTTGACAACCTAGACCTCTCTCGTAGGATCGATCCTTTCTTGCCCTTGCTATATTTATATTTTGAGTAGTAAGAAAGTGTAATTATATTTGTGTCGAGTCGACAACCGATCACTTGTAACACTTAGCATTAAACTTAATCTAGTGCCGACCTCCATTTTGTGAACTCCCATTTCTTCTCGTTCACACACAATATCTATATACAAGCACATAATTCTAGAGAAGATGAAACCAAAAGTTTATTTCTTGCAAATTACCTCTCATTCCAACTATAGCAAAGTGTCTATAAGGCCTGGCTTCATCTCCTGGAGGATTCACCACTCCCATTAAATAATAACACCGGATTGTGATCCATTTACCTTCGAGTATTTATTTTAATTTTGTGAATCATGGCTAAAAATCAGGTCTATCTGATTGTGATTTTTAGGTGACGTGGGATTGGGCTTGGCCAAATTCTCCTAGTGTAATATGATTCTCAATTCTAGGGTTTTTGATTTGCAAGATTATGATGTTTTAGCTAAATTTGTTTAATCGACAATTATTGCATTATGCGTGTAATTTTAATTGTGGTAAAAAAAAAAGGAAAAAAAAAAAGGAAGGTTTTAGTTTACCGAAGACTCGAGAGTTTCGGATGGAATTTGGCCAATTTGCAGGCACATAAGGTCAAGATGACTCGATTGATAAAGATGATAATGATGAATCTTTTCAATTTGTGATCCTAAACTATTGTACATCGAGATATTGGGGTCAGGTTAATGCACATCGAGAAGAATTTATCGAGCTTCCAAGTATCAAGCCTCGTGATTAACCCTTTCTATTCTGGATTTTCCGTAACTCATACATGATCGATTATTTTCTGAGCTACAATTTCTTTGTTTGCATACTATTTATAAGTACATTTACTTTCGCTATCAAGTCTCACATGATATTATTTTGCAATTCGTTTGTAGGTGTTGCATTGTGAAATTCATTTTATCTTGTTGAGATTTCATAGTTTTTTTGGAACACACACTCAAACTAATATCTGCGAGGTAAATTTCTTTAAAGGGTAAATAATACAACGTTGGTTAGCAGCCTGGTCTAAGTTGAGAATTAGATAATTTTAAAAGGATTATATCATAACGTTGCTTGCCGGTGTATGATGAGTATAATTTGAAGTGGTAACACATGAAGTGTCTTATGGTGCAATTCATGACTTTCTTCATGTACCAACGACCTAATCAGACTATTGTTAATCCATTTATGTGGTTCACCTTTGTTGTTTAGTTATCTTCCCAATACTATTAAAGTTTTAATTTCATGTTTTAGTCGGTGGCGTATTCATCTTGCATAAGACTAGAAGAATAACATTGTTTATAGTAATGAAAAAAATGTGGAATCTCAAAGAGATAGAAAGATGTGGTAGCTTTTCATTTACTTAGATACGCTTATTACCGGCTAATGCAACCCACATGCATATGAACTTACTATTTTATTGTTGTAGCACATAAATGAGGGTCACTTCTCTTTTAATTTTGGTAACAAATTTATTTATATTTGAGAGGATGGTATTTTATCTACGCTTTGAGGAAAAAGATCCGAGATTTGATGATTAAGGTGCATCAATAACAGAAAATCTTGGCAAAGTTATTTTAACACCGATCTGATTGTAGAACCAAAATCAAACAAAAACATTAAAGTGGTCAGTGCCGTTTGCTTAAATCTTAAAGGTCTTTGCTGGGCAATGGTACAATCCGCTACAGTTGGATGCATGCTTAGTGTCAATTGTGAGAATCTCTTTTTGGATTTCGTATTTTTGGTTTACGTTGTTTTCTAACAAGAGATTATCAAAGCAAGGAAATGGTGGTTTGGTAATATTTTGTTTGTGTTTGGGTTGGTGCTAAGTAGTTTTATCCATTACACACATCAAAGTTTTACTTGTGTCACATTTGTTGATGGTGGATTTTTGGAAGGATAAAATCGTCAAACTCATAATCTTACATATTCTGATCCGGAAATCGAGATGAGTATTGAGGCTCATGTCTTTCATTAAAGCATGAAATCTCATGCCACAAGAACTCTCGATCGAGTATATTGCTCTCGAGCATACATGAATATACGATCTCTCAATCGAGGCAACTGACAGATTTCATGAATGCTTGAGCAATTTCGGTAATCACTTTTATATAGAAATCGTTCCATTGACGACTCTTAGACAACTTGCTCATACTCTTATAGAGCATAATGTCTTAGGATGTAAAATGTTTTCCACGACTATATAAAAGACATCGTATAGAATCTTAATGATTGGACGGCTCTGATACTTGCACCTAGTATAGAGCGATAACGTCTTGGCGAGGATGGAACAACGTTTTCCTTGACTATACATAATAAATATGATGCTTCAACTAGCTCATATCGTTCAATTCTCGAATAATTAATGCTCCTAAACAACATGCTAGTATAGAGCCATTAATTAATTATTTCTAGTCGTTAGATTCATTAAGCTGAATCCCTAGAAAATATTTTATGTTCTTTATAATATTTCATTGCTTCAATTTATGGCTCTTCCCAGTGAGAATTCCATGGGTTAGTAATAAATATTCAGCGTCACGGGCATCCGAGCCACTGCTCGGAGTAAGCCTGACCAAAATGGTGCAAGTGTATTTAGCAATAATGCACTAACGAGCACTGAATGCACGAGCAAGCATTCCAAAATACGAAGGAACGATGAACCTATGCAAAATAGGAAGAAAAAAAAATAAACAAAATATTAGCTAAGGCGCTAGGGAGACTGGGCCTGGCCGCTAGCCGGTCATGCCGTGGCAAGTCCACGCCCTAGTTCTTTATTTTATCATATTTTATTATTTTTCCTCGATCTCATGAAAATTCCTTCATTTGAACAAAACTCCTTCGTTTTAAGGAAACTCCCTAGTTTCATGGTGTTTCCTTTGTATCAAGGAAATAATATAAAATTAGGAAAAGTATCACGGGACCGGGTTCATTAGCCGTACGGTCATGCCCTAGTTGTGGCCGGTCCACACCTTGTGTTCCTTATTATTTTATTATTATTATTTCCTTCATCCCATGAAATTCCTCAATTTCATGATATTTCCTTCACACCAAGGAAAAGATATAAAATTAGGGAAGGTTCACGGGACCAGGGCCACTTGTAGGCCCGACCATGCCCTAGCCATGGCCGAACCCATGCGCCCCTTATTTTATCATTATTATTATTATTGTTTCCTTCATCTCATGGAAACTCCTTTACTTCAAAAACTCCTTAGTTTAACAAACTCCTTGATTTCATGATATTTCCTTAAAATCATGAAAATAATATAAAAATTAGGAAAAGTGCCATGGAACCGGGCTTATTGGTAAGTAAGTCTTCAGCCATAGCAGGTCCAACTTCATGGTTACTTATTTTATTATTATTATTTTCTTCATCTTATGAAGTTTCCTCAGTTTGAGCAAAAACCCTGATTTCTTCATAATTTCTCAAAATGTTGCTCAAACACGCGTCGAAAAACATCAAAATTCTCGGGGTGAGACACGAACTCTTTGGTGACATGAGCATATTACCTTGACCGACTAAGGTTGGCTCTTTGGCTCGCAAGCCGGTCCCACACATTTTCATCATTTGGCCTAATTTGTTCACATTAGGTTCAAACTCTTCCAAACAATTTGTAATTTCATAAAACAATCGTCAATCGGTTCCATGACCAACCATGTCGGTTTCATGACCCCTTGGTCGGTCCTCATCTCTTCATAATTAGATTTTATCACCTAAGGCTCGGGCAGGCATTATTTTAATAAATGATTAAACCACATTTAATCATCCTTTCACCAACTGGTCTTCAGAGACTTTGGTGTTTGCTCACTCGAGCATTGGTAGCTACATGGCTCGACCCATTATCCCATGTAGTCGGTCCCTCATTCACTCCGTGGTTGATTTTCAATAAATCATCGGTTGATCAAGCAATTGATCGAAATTAGGTTTTGAATCCAAGGTTCATAATTCCAAAGATTCAAGCACTAATAATTTTATGTTGATCCTGTAATCAACACTTTAATTATTATACTCGGTTCGATTTGGTATTTTAAATTAATAATTCATCAAACGAGCAACATTTGCTCCGGATGGGCAATATTTGCCGGTAAGGAATATCGGTTCAACTATCAATATTCAACAATTCATCAAATGAACAATATTTGTTCACAGTAACTATCAACATTTATTCGACAATTGTACCTCTGTCTCAACAGACACGTTCAATTCATGAGTCCTAGAATATTTGCAAATCACGTTCAACTCAGCAATACAAAGACTCATCGTCTCATAAAGTCAATAACTGACTAACTAAATACACGCCCGCAGCACAGACTCCACAATCCACGAGACATCAATCATGTCACATGGGGGGTATCAACTAGGGTTTTGGTTTGGCGGTCTACGGCACGTGTGTTCATACACAAGATGAGAATGTGAGCAAGTCGTGCAAGCAGTTAGAGGAGTTAGCAAAGTAGTGGGTGGAAAATCAACTGAAGTCTCCGTGATGATGAGCAAGAATGGTTTTAACACGATTCCCACTTCCCCACTCTTGGACTCAATCGCTTCCACACTTCATGGGATCAAGGTGTTTACAATTCTTGCAATATAAATAAGTCTCACGAACCATGATTGAAACAACAAACAACAAGAGAACAAAAACTTAGCGTTCGAACAATTACTCTCAACGAGCAAATTCAATCAATCGAACTTATCTTATTTCTTCACGCAGAATACACAACACACCTACAATTTTGATCACCATTGATCTCACATTTCTCGGCTTCCTCCTCACGGATCGGCCATCCTCTCTTGTGACCGAATCGACTGGAGAACGCCATTGTCTTGGTTTATCACTTGGAGTCCTGATTGATCTCTCGAATTCAAGCACTCCTTTGTAGTGCATCTGTGGAGGGGGTTAGCGGTTTGTTCGGTTTGAGGAACCTCCTCCGTACGGTCGTCTCCTCGATTCCTTAAAACCAACAAATCGTTTTTCACCATCTACACATGTACTTGAAAAATGGTCTTTGTAGTGGTTATTTGTTTTCGAGTAAATGCTTAGAGAAAAGGCCAAATACTTAAGGAACTCTAAGATAAGTTAGGAAAAAATGGTTAATCGGCGGTGGAGGTTATCTATTGAAACCACATTGTTCTTATAGACAAAGGAAGAATTATGGTACTGTTGATAGTAATATTACTGACTTCATTTAATTTTGGTGGTAAAATATGTTATCGATTACGTTTAATATTTCTTAAAGTGTTACTAGGCCAGTTCAACCCCAAAGAAATGAGCAATGAGGCCAATGGTGTTGTCGAGTAACACTAGATAATTAGTAGCCGAGAAAAGATGAGTGTCGAGGGTAAGACCAGTAGACTTTATTATTTTGGGAACAGTGTGCAATATTTTGTTATTGAAGGACATCAATAAGAATTACATGAAGTGAACCACATTAACCATGAACAACAAAACAAGGTGGAGAAAGTGTAGCTGGTCGACTTTGAGACTTTCTACCGATGTGGAAAGCCATTGAAAATATTGCAGGGGTAATTACAATTTTGTGTTCATAGAAAGTGTATATACATCACATTACTAAAAGAACGATTATCAGATGGACTTATAAGCTCATTGTGGTTGTTTGATATCCATCTTAATTGTATGGATGTGCTGCAGGTGTGTGGTATTGGACGTCATTCATGGGGGTCCACTACAAATTCCGCAAAAAATAATCAGTGCAATTGATAAAGCACCTTGTGAGGCGATTAAAGTACTTTCTCAACTAATATAAGGAATTTATCCTATGAGGTGGTAAAATTTCACCCTCGGAATGGATTTTGTGGCCGAGGTAAGTAAAGGTTTTTCCTCAAGTGTGCTTTTATTTTGAAATACAGTTCTTTTCTTACAAATTGTCTGAATCGATTCTTCTTAGGTGAATTTATTATGACAAACCATAATGTATAGTGCTACGCTAGAATTGATCGTGTGAACGAGTTTCTCAAAATTAAAAGAGACCCGAGTTTTTCTCGATTTAATGGCCCCGGTGTGCGAAATTATGTAATGCTACTTATTAAAATTGACATCGCTAAGGATTTTACGCAACCTATTTTTTTCGAGTATGTCCTAACAATTTGTCTCTCGATATTTTGATAGCACACATTTAGGTTATTGAGTAACTGGCCATTTTACGAAGCCCAACATTTTGTTCTTTAATTTTATTTTATTTTTGAAGCATTATTTTTAAAACATTAATATCTGGACATACAAACATTGGTCTTTCTTGGACTCGATTTGGGCCTTTGCATATGACAATCGAAAATATATAAAAGCAAGATCCTTAAGAACATGAATTTATGGTTGTATCTAGGGAAGTATTGTTTTCTAACATTCTTCTTGCTTCTCATATCTGACTTGATTTTTATTTTTTTTATAAGTTTTTTAATACATGCAAGAATACGTGTAGTCTAACTTTATTAAATTTTTCTCTATAGTCTACATTGCTAGAACTTACAAATTGATAATCTACATTAGATGGTGGATAAGACTCCTATCTTCATATGAGGTGTTATTAGTCATTCCAAGATGGGGTTATATTACGATGACATATCATGGTTTCATTATGAAACATCACTAAATATATATACGGAAAATGTGCCTCAAGATAAAAGAAGATAAACGGCTAGCTTGAGAAGAGTTCGGATCTCGGTGTAGATATTTGCATATCAATCAGGAAGATGGACGAGTTTGATTTTTGTTCGTCAAAAAAAAAAACTGATAGTTGAATCATCTCTTCACGATTATGGTTGTTTAAATTATGAAGTCCGTTTCTTTAAATTTTACCACCATCCATGTTTTGGAGTCATTACGGTTTTTATACGAGTTTATACTATATTTATTTTAGGTGGTCATTTTAGATAAATAGATATCACAATGATGATCAGCAAAATCATACTGACCCTAGGTACATAGGTATGATTGCAGACTTGCATTATGAAGTTGTTTTTGTTTGGTTTTCAGTTTTTGAAATTTATCATACATGTGGGTTTATATTATATTTTTCCATAAAAATTAATAAGTTACTTAGCATGGTTGTTCTCTATTGTGTTGGTCCTCATAATATAGACGATCATTAGGATTATTTATTTTTGAAGCATTAAAATTATTACTTTAATTCCTCATAATATAGACGATCATTAGGATTATTTATTTTTGAAGCATTAAAATTATTACTTTAATTCCTCATAATATAGACGATCATTAGGATTATTTATTTTTGAAGCATTAAAATTATTACTTTATTGAATTTGCAACCTATAAATGGACGCATGTCTAATATTTTTGTGCAATACCTTTTTCAGAAGTTGCTCAATGTTGCAAAGCTATACATGATACTGTAGAGCCTGCATTACAAATTCTTGCCTAAAAAGTTTGGCAGTGATACGAATTGCAAGATGCTCAAAGTTGGACAATCTTCCGGACTCCAACTCATTGGGTTTCGACTTAGATGGGACAAGACCTCGACGACTGTTTTTGTGTCCTTTCAGTTACTAAAAAGTTTACAAGATTATTTTATATGAACTACATTTGAGCAATGGTTGTCAATTAGAAGAAAAACTTGAAGAAAAAAAAAACTTCTATTGGATTATTATGCTTATCTACTATAATAATGTTTGAATGGTTTTGTAAATTATGAATGTTGAGTAGTAAGCACCAATCTTGGATTATGAAGCATTAGAAATTTAAAATAATAAGAATACCTGATAGTTGAGGTTTGAAGTCTGCTTGACATTCTATGTAGCCGTTTTATGCATTTTCTCAGAATTACTCATTACCAAATGATGGATCAATATTGATGATTCATCTACACTAGCATGAAAAAACGCGGGTGTTGCACGTATGCAACTTAAAGTTTCATGTTCACTTGATATCCATTCTAAAACATCCCAAAACCTATTTATATAGTTGATCTCACCCACAACTAAGCGTTGCTACGACCCAAAGTCGAAGACTTGATAAACAAATCTTATCACACAGAAAAGTCTATTGAATAGATAAATCTGTCTCCCACAGATATACCTATGAGTTTTGTTCCATATTTTGATAAATCAAGGTGAACAGGAACAATTGATAAACCAGACTTATATTCCCAGAAGAACAACCTAGTATTATCAATCACCTCACAATAATCTTAATCGATTAACGAAACAAGATATTGTGGAATCACAAATGATGAGACGAAGATGTTTGTGACTACTTTTCAATCTTGGCTATCGGAGAATAAATCTGAGCAAATCTTAAAGAAGATAGTGCTCAATCACAATAGAAAACAGCAAGATCGAACACGCAACTACAGAGAAAATAGTTGGGTCCGGGCCACAATCCCAATGAAGTCTTCGAGTCGTTAACCTACCCTGTTTTAGAAAAACCTAAGGTTAAAGGAGAATCGACTCTAGTCGCAACTAGTATCACACAAGAGGTGTGGTTATCCATCTTTTTTTTGTGGGGTGAATCGGGTTGAGTCACGCCTGCGAATCCAAGCATTAACTCGATGATTTTTTTCGTTTCTGTATCTAGATTTCGATCTTTTGCTTCATCAATTCAGGTGAATTCAACGTTCGATTTCAATGATTGGTGGTGATTTTTACTACGTTCTTTGTCTGAATAAGATTTTTGTTGAGTTTTTGATTATTTCGATTGATTTGAGTGCTATCAAACTATGGAATGCGGATCGAAGATGAACAATATTAATTTTAGTTTCTTTTCTTCAACCATCGAGAAGAGACTTGAGAAAGAAATTTCTTGATGGTTCCATATTTATACATTTCGGATGAGGATATAGATGAAAGTCTAAATGAATGGAAGTTTAGTTTAATTGGGAGACTGGATTTTGTCAAGATGAAATTTGTTGATGCTGAAGAATCCTTGAGAAAACAATGGAAAACATCAGGTAACTATCAATTGATCCCTCTTGGCAAAGGTTTTTTCATCATTAAGCTTGCTAATGAAATATATATGAAATACATATGGAATGGGTTTTGGAAGGTGGATTCTCAAATCCTTAAACTGAGGCTTTGGGAACCAAATTTTAACCTCTGCTCAGAAATCAACAACTGCTTTTGTGTGGATTAATTTTCCAGGCTTGGGGATTGAATATTGGAAAGAAAAAAATACTTATATCATTGGGTGATGCCATTGGAAGGGCTATAAAGGATGAAAACGTCTTAAAAGGAAAGTTGGATATTATGCTAGTGTTCTTGTTGAAGTGGATTTAGCAAATCAGTACCTCATCATGTTTTAATAAAATCTAAATATGGTAGTTTTGAGCAAGAGGTACAAATCCCTAAATTACCAAGTTTCTCAACGGACCATTGCAAAGTGGTGGGACATTTAGTAACTGAATGTAGAGTTATGAGAAAAGAGCCATTACAAAATGAAGTTGCTGATGGAAATCCTAATATAGTACAAAGGAAAGTTTGGAAGATGAAAGAGAAGAAGCAACAACAACCTATTGAGTTTGATATTTGTTACACTCCAAAACCTCAATTGTCAAAGGAAATTGTGAATGGAAATTTTAGTGAAGATGAGGCAGTTGATGCTATTATTCCTCCATTAGAAAATGATGCTGAGAAGATTATTGATTATGGAAGTAGAAGTACATAATGATCCTCCTTCTCTGGTATTATTAATTCTCCTGTAATTTCCTCCCTTATCTACAGAGAACCCGATTAAAGTATCTACCAGTATTCCTTCATTGTTAACAGTAGGAACAACTGCTCAAAGTCAAGTGGTTACTCCTTCTAATTAATTACATCATACTCCATCTCTGCAATTTGGTGCTCTAGAATCCTTTGCTCAGCAAGCAATTTTCAAGTACTGGTGAATGTAGCTGAAGAGCAAAGTTCAGAGGAAATTATGAAGTCTCCCAAAATTGGAACAAAAATTACTTCTCTTGGCAAACCTGTTAAAGAAGTTAACAAAGGATTACAACCTAAAGGTATATCTCTTATTACTACAAGAAAGTTATTTGGTAATAATTTAGTTAAAAATAAAGGAGTGAGAGGTCCCAATCTTCTCACACTACTTCTTCTCAATGAGATATTGTTCTTGAATGTCGAGAGGCCTAAAAGAATTAGGGCCAAAAGACAAACTCAGATCTTTAGTTAATCAATTTAACCCTTCATTAATTTGGTTAGCAGAGCCTAAAATAAGGGTTAAAAGTAATTTTGTTAAAAATTTGAGATTACCTGGTATGAGTCAAATGTTAATTCACAACTCCAGTGATAATAAGAAAGGAAATATTTGGTTACTATGGCATTCTTCTTTGTCAGCTCCATCAATAATTTCAAGCACAAAACAAGCTATTACTGTCAGAGTTGGGGAATTTTTAGTTACTGGTATTCATGCTGCATGCTTAACAGTGGACAAAAGAGAGCTATGGGAGGAATTGATGAAGATTAGTGAAATGAATTTTCCATGGTTGGTGCTTGGTAATTTTAATATTGTTTTAAATTGTGTTGAAAAAGTTGGTGGAAGAAGCTCTCTAAGAGTATCCATGACAGATTTTAATAATTGCTTAGATTATTGTGGACTTTTACAAGCTCCAAAATCAGGAATTCAATTTTCTTGGTGTAATAATAGGGTGGGTAAGAAGAGAATATTATGTGATCTTGATAAAGCTTTCTTTAATGTTAAATGGATGGAGCTGTATAATGATTGGAGATATAAAGTTGGTGTCAGGGGAGTCCCAGATCATGGAGCACTGATGGGAGGTACAACTGATATTCCTAAACCTCATAACATACCATTTAGATACCAACCAATATGGACTTCTCACCCTGAATTTCTACAACTTATACAACAATCTTGGGAAGAAGAATGTCCTGGAAATCCTGTTTTTAGCTTTATGAGTAAACTTAAGAGATTCAAAATATGTGTTAAGAAGTGGAACTGGGAGGTGTTTGGGGACTTGAGAATTAAAGTCAAAGAAACTGAAGATGATGTTTTAAAAGCTCCTTTACTCTCAGATGCTCAACCAGAAAATGTGGATCTTCTTAATAATCTAGTTACTGCAAGGGGAAAGCATGAATTGGTTGCACAACAATATAATGAATTGTTGAGATCAAAATCAAGAATCAAATGGGTGAAAGAGGGAGTCAAAACATTTGGTTTCTTTTCATACTTCTATGAAGGTTAGAAATGCACATAATAATATTGTAGAACTTGAAGATACTAATGGTAATATAATTGTAGAACATAATCATATTGCGAGATTTGTTGGTGACCCACTTTAAGAAGAAATTTGAACATCATGATGTGACATTGGATGAAAGTCTTTTTGAAACTATTCCTAAAGTAATAATCATGGAAGGCATAATGCTCTCATGGATGCAATTACCTTCATCACAAGATTAAAGATGCGATTTCTCATGGATTCACCCGCACTAGTTTTTATAGATGCTCATGGGAAATCATATGCCAAGATTTAATTGTTGTCTGATTCGTTGGAGATTGATGCGTAGGTGTCAAATTAAATTACTTTTATCCACACAATTAATCGATTTAGTTGTCAAAAGTGTCTAATGCTCTCATGGATGCATCTTTTGAATTATAGATTGATCTAATCTCTTAGCTCAAGGTCCACTTTCTAGTGTTGTTTATAATATCTCCTTCTCTCATCTACTTTTGGAACTCGGCTATTACTTATCTCCTAACTCAATACTAGCATTTGAGATTAAAGAACATCCCAATCACTAAGAAGTTTGCTTCTCATGGTACTAACAAAACCCATGAGTTTCATATGAAAAATAAAGAAAAATAGTTACGGTGATGGAAATAGCCCAAACCCTAGCTTTTCTTCTCTTGAGTTCTCCCCTCTCTTTATAAGATTCTCCCAAAATATTAGAAGTCCTTTTTTATAGGGTCCCAAGTATTGATGTGCCTGTCCAATGGTTGCCAAATACCAGCCAAAATCACCAAATATGGATGACTAAAACAGCCCATCTACTAAAATTCCTGCCCAATTATAATGAAACTTACTAATTAACAAGAAAGCCCACCGCGAGATTTTTAATTCAGTTTTTTGTGTTTAAGAGCACTTCTCACGGACACTGCCTATTCTTCGAGTTTCATTGACCAACTCCGCGTATGGATTTCTAGGTAGTTTTATAGATTCTCATGGGAAATCATATGCCAAGATTTAATTAATGAATAACAACATACATCCATCTATGTTAATTATCAAAGCAGCCCCGGGTTACGTGGAGATGCATATTTATACCAAAAGGAATGAACTCCAACTTCCAATAGCTCGACTTCTTGTTACCTAAAATCCCCATGGTCGAAAATAACTTAGGAAAATAGATCAATTTAGACCAATTGGATTATCTAATTTTTGCTTTAAGATCATTACAAGAATAATAACAACAAGATTACATTCAACACCTTCGCGACTAGCTCGCCTCAAATGCTTATAAGGTGATATCTTGTCGATGAAGCATGCTTTCATTCCAAAAGGAAGAAACATTCACAATAAGAGAAAACAAACGTAATATACAATAATTTGCAAAAAATGTACTTTCTTACGAAATATGCACTGTAAATGAGTTAAAAATACTAAAAGGAAATTGGATTATCTAATTTTTTTCTATCATTAGGTTTGAAGTTGAATATTACTCAATCTTTTGACTCTCAAGCTTTTAATGAGTTGGGAATTCATATTTGAAACACTTAAGCATTTTGGCTTCTCTCAAGTGGGAATTAACTAGTTGAGGATTATATTTGAATGCAAGAATATCTGTTAGTAAATGGAGGACCATTTGGTTTCTTTGAAGTAAGAAGGGGTCTCAGACAATGAGATCCATTGTCTCCCATACTTTTTGTGATAGCTGAAGAAGTACTGAGCAGAAACTTAACCAAAATGATTCAAGAAGGTTTGATCCAAACAATGGTTAATAGAAATGGATGTAAGCTATCACATTTAATGTTTGGCATGATATATTTATATTCTCTAATGGGCACAAAGAACATTGGACAACTTAATGGGTTTGAAAATGAAGTATCAAGGCTGCATCGGATGGACAATTAACTGCAAAAAGTAAATGTTTTGTTGGAGGAGCGAGAAGACATATAATTACAGAGACTACAAATGGAGCTTTCAGAATTCCCTCTCAAGTATTTAGGTGTAATTCTGTGTCTTGGAAGAGTCAAAACTACTCAAGTTTGGGGGATAGTGGAAATGCTACAAAAGCAGTTATAGCATGATGGATTGGTAAACTTCTTGCTTTCTCTGCCAGACTAACTCTAATCGAATTTGTGCTTTGTAATATACCCATATATAACATGTCAGTATACAAATGGCCCAAATCTGTGATTAAAGAATGTGAAAGGATAATTAAAATTTTCTTATGGACTGGTGATCCATCTGTGAAGAAACTGGTAAATGTTAAATGGGAGGAAGTAAATGCACCTTTTGTTGAAGGGGGTCTGGGTATTAGAAGACCAAGTGGTTAACAAGGCTTTAATATTGAATTTACTTTGGAAAATTGAAACTGAGGATGAAGAATGAACTAGATTTATGAAGGCATAGTATAAGAACAAAAATGGTGACTGGATTACTAGTTACAAAAAATCTTCAATCTGGCCAGGATTGAAATGGGTGATGAGTGATCTCAATGAAGGAAGTAGATGGCTGGTGGGGAATGGAAGGAATATCTCAGTGTGGCAGGATAAATGGGTGAAAGATTATGCTCTTATGGATCAACATCACTCTGATCCATTTGTACAACAGCACCAGAACTTAAAAGTAACTGACTTGATAGTAAATGGAGAATGGCAAGTCCCTGAAGAAATGACACAATTTTTTGAGCTAAATGAATTACCTGCTATTGGGACTGGAAATGACAAAAGAATATGGGCAGCTGATCTAACTGGAAGATTTACAGTTGCCAATGTTGTACAACAAATTTGGGAGAAATATCAACAAGTTGCTTGGGCTAAATATGTATGGAGCCCCTATATCCATCCATACATCCTGTGATGTTTGGAAAATGCTCGAGAGGAGCATGTCAAATCAAAAATGTCAGGAAGAAAGGATTTAATATAGTATCCAAATGTTACTTATGTGGGAATGGTCAAGACAATATGGAGCACATTTTGTGGGAGTGTTCTTTCAGTCTGGAAATTTGGAACTAGCTTGGAGGTATGTTTAATCTTTCTACCCCTACAAAATTTGATGAAGTAATTGCATGTGTTAAACAACACAGCTTTGCCATTAGACAAATATGGTATACAAGTGCATTCTCTGTAATGGTGGAGCCGTGGATGACTAGAAACTTGAAAATGTATGAGAATGTTAATCCTAATACTGAGAAGTTCAAACACAAGATCTTAAGTTTCACAAAAGAATGTGGAACCAGAATTAATGGAGTTATGAGGAACTGTATGTATGATCTTAACATCATAGTAGGATTTGGAATTAAGGGAATCAAAAGCAAATGTTCTACTGTGAAAGAATTATTTTTTAGACTGCCTCAGATCAACCAAACTTTAATATGTTGTGATGGTGCTGCCAAAGGAAACCCAGGAGCTGCAGGTCTTGGTTTTATTGGAAGAAAAAGTGATGGATTATGCTTGGGTGCAGGTAGTGGTGGGTTAGGAATCACCACAAATTATATTGCGGAGGTTATGGCACTAATATCAACAGGTGAGTGGGCAGTAAGTAAACACCTCATGGATGTATGTTTCAATTTAGATTCAAAGGCAGTTATCTTGGCTTTTACTAGTGGTAAAATCCCTTGGATAGTCATGAACAGATGGAAGAAAATAACTAGTCTTTCGAGAAGCATAACATTCATACATTCCTACAGGGAAGTCAATTTCTCATCTGATCAGTTAGCAAAGAAAGGGACTAACCTTAGAAGAGAAGAAGTAATACTATATGATGGCAGGCCTGATTTTTTGGGAATAATGGAGCAGGAAGATTCTCACTACTTTAGATTCTCTTGAAATAAAACAGTAGTGATATATTCTGTAATCTCTTTTAGTTTTAATTTTGCTTTTATGTAAGCTAGTCTTGGCATGTCAAGACTGCAATTTTGATTTTGAGTTTTCTCTTGAGTAATAAAATTACATGATTTAGAAAGAAAAAAAAAACACAGGAGGTGTGGGGATTAGGTTTCCCAGTTGCTAGAATTTTCCTTTATATAGTCTTCAAATCAGGGTTTGCAATCAATGTTACCTTGGTAACAAAGTATTCAATATTCATCGTTAGATGAAAACCTGATTAGATTCAAGCTAATATCTTTCAATCATTAGATCGAACTTACCTTGTTATACACAAATGAAATGTACCATCATTTAGATAAAGGTAACTTAGTACCTAAACTTTTATACTTAGTTGGTTTCAACAATAGTTAACCAATGGTTAGCCATATGAGCATTTTCGTATCAACCTTATTCATCTTTATCATAACTAGTTCAAATGACTCAAATGAACATTATAGAAGTATACAAGACACAATTGAAGTATACAATTGAAGTATACAAGACACAATTGAAGCAAAATCGATTTTGATTCACTTCATTTCATGAACATTATAGCCACGGTTTGCAAAAGATTGCATTCCTTATTATATAAATGCATTAGTTCATGAAAAACCGATTTTTAGAACATAACCTACTTAAGTATGCAAACGTGTACGCATACCTAAGTAGCGGATTGAGTTTGGTTAAGCCGGTGCGCGTCGTGTCGCATACCATTTTACACTTCCAAACTCCGGCAAATTCACAACTTGAACTTCCGATCAAGATACATACGATGTACGCATACTTAGTTCCCGACTTCCAACAACCAACCAGATCACGGCGTTAGGTATGCATACCATGGTTCCTCTTTTGGACTTTACACAAATGTGAATACACACCTATGTTTATATCCAATCATGGTTACATGTTCTAAAACCCTCATTTCAATCATTGAAACATTCTTTGGAAGACGACAATGTTTCTCACACAAACTATTAGCTTGAAAGCAATTTTCAAGTGATCGAAATGATCAATCTGGCATTCAAAGTCTACATCAAATGACCTGTCTCACAAAAATCATGTAAGATGTTACAAGGCAATTTTCACATGATCATCTTTTGACTTTCACAAGAATAAAGATGAACTTGGTTAAAAGCAAAAGCTTACCAACACATATTTCAGAAATAGATAAGCGAGATAAACTCAACTCAAATACCAAATGCGTATAATTGAAGTCTATATAGCAATAAGACTTTTTGTCTCAAATAGGAGATAAAGTAGATAGACTTTTGAGTGATAGATGAGTTCAAGTCTCCACATACCTTTTGTTGATGAAGTTCCACAAGTTCCCTTGAGTAGTTCTTCGTCTTCATTCGATGAACGCCCGTGGAGTCTAAAGCTTAACTACACTTACTTATCCTAATCCAGACTTAGCTATAAGTAAACTAGAAATCAAGACTTATAGTTTTGGCAACTAAACTTGACAAACAAGCTTGAGATAGAAACGCTTGCGAGTTCGACTTCAGCAAAGCTCTAACATGTTCATGACCACATCCACCGATTATTACCGTATGTTTTTAAGAAAAACATTTAATCGAATTGGTTGATGTTCATGCCCATATCCGGATTCTGCATGGGAAGAATACCCGATTTTCTGTATGTTTTTTTGTTGTTGCTAGAATCGAGATTATGTGAGTGTTCACATAAACCGATTATATACCCTTTTATTTATTAAGCGTTAAATCGTTTTATGTAAATGTTCACATAAACCGATTCATTAACTCTGTTTGAATTTTTGCATAAACCTTTGGAATTTGTGGGCTAGCCCATTCATTTTTAAATAGTTGGAGTAAAATGGGCAAGTCTAGGAATTGCCCAAAGTACTTAGGTAAAGCTATCCAGTGACAACCTCATTTTTCTTGGCTTAGTTTTTGGGCACTACTCCATTTTGGAGGGGGACTATACTTCATTTTGGGTGGATATTAGAAGTAATCCTTGGTCACCCCTTATCTAAGTACTTTTGTTAATATCTAACTTGCCCTTGTTAATTAAATTAGTTAGTGTAATGATTAGTTAGTGATTAGTAGTGATTAGTAGTGATTATTAAGAACCCCATAATCGGGGATATCAAAACTAATTGGGGGATATGAATTACTTCCCCCAACCAATAGTTTCTGCTAAGGGGTGTTTTGGGGGCAAAAATACGAAACTACCCTTTAAAACAATAAAAACTAAATCGAACATAAAAATACCCTATCCCAGTTTAAATTGAAACATTTCTCACTTCCTTTCAAATTCCATTCTCCTTCTCTGTAGGCTCTCACTTTGATTTTTTTTTTTACATTTTGGTGGGATGAAGACCACTGCCAGTAGTGATGAAGACCATGCCGTAGTAGTCTCGACATAGTTATTTATGATGAAGACCACGCTGCGGAGTTAAAGGATGGTTATTAGGATGAAGAACCATGCCGATCTTTGGGTTCCCTCAAAGATCTGGCATGGGGTTATTTAGATGAAGACACTTGTCTTGAGTTTGGCATGGTTATTTAGGATGAAGACACCTTGCAGTGCAGTTAGGCATGCTCGATATAAATCTATCCCGTCTTGGGTAGTCAAGTGAAAAAAAAAATCAATTTTCCTGGATACTTTTCATCATGTCTGGCATAGAAATTTAAGTAGCATACTATGCACAGGCAGTCTTGCAGCATGCTCGAAAATTAGATAATTGTCTTTAAGTGGGTGATTAGAACAAAAAAATGGTTTGAAGATCAAAACCAAAAAAATTATGAAAACAATTTATGAAAATTTCCGAATTTCCAAATGCGGCATGGTTTTTGGTTGAATACCATGCCTGCACCGAGCTTTTTTACCAACAATGGTGGATTCAAAAAAAAAAAATCAAATTTTCAACCTCTTAGCAACAATTCTCTATTCAAATCATCCTCCATTTTCACAAAAAAATTCCCTCTCAAATATTTTTTCTCTCCTACTCTCACCTCACTCACAAAAATTAAAATAAAAACACACACTAATCTATCCCCAAATACTTAAGATTTTTACTAATTATTATTAACCACTAAACATGATTAGTGAGGGCTGAATTAGGAATTAAAAAATAATTACATAAGGGTGATCCAACTTTGCTATTTGGATCCCTATTTTGTCATGTACCTATATCCTCCAATTAGTTTTGATATCCCCAATTCATGCGTTCATTATTAATTAGTGATTTATTAAAAGAGATAGAGTTTTGTTAGAAGAATAATTATAGAGGGAGAAGAAGAAGCGGGTTTTGAATTATTATTTTTTTTTTTTTAAATGATTCATTTCGAAATGAGAGTTTTGGGGTACATAGGGATACTTCAAATTTAGTTAATGTTGCTTGAATTGGCCAAAAAAAATTTATAAACAGATTTTGGCTATGGCAATTTTTTTCGGTTACGACATTTGAAGAACAGGTAGCCGAATTCATCTGCAAGTGTAGTTCGGCTAATGTTTCTGAAAACACAGGTAGCCGAACTCAGTTTTAATGGAGTTTTTTCTTTCAGAGAAAAGTTCGGTTATGAGAAAAAAATTGCGACGTAACCGAACTCAATATATAGGTTTTCAGAGAAAAGTTCGGTTAGGAGAAAAAAATTGCGACGTAACCGAACATAAAGTTCGGCTAGGATTATTATTTTTTGCGACGTAACCGAACTAAAAGTTCGGCTAGGAAAAAAAAACTGCGACGTAACCGAACTTTTCTCTGAAAGCAAAAACTCCATTAAAACTAAGTTCGGCAACCTGCGTCAACAAACTTTTTTTTTTTAAAAATAGCCAACTTTTCTTCATGTTCTTCGTTTCCATCAGGTTCGGGTAGTTCGACAAAGCTTTTCTCAAAATTCCTAGCCGAAGATCTCTCTGCAACTTTCATTTTCAACTCATTTTGATGATTACTTCTCATTTTTTCAAACGTAATGGGTTTATTATTAGGCTATATATAGAGAGAGAGGTGGTGATGTTGGTGGTTGGAGGTGGTGGTAGTCGAAGGTGGTAGGTGGTGGTGAGCGACGTTGGTGGTGGGAGGTGGTGGTTATATATATATATATATATTGGTTGTGAAAAGCGGGGTACAACAACCACACCCAATATTTCGATCAACAATCTGTATGGACTAACTCTAATATACTTTCAAGAGAATCAACTAGACTCAATCTTAATAAAGTATATAAAGGAGTTATATCTCTCTTTCTCGATTCAATTCTTACTCCAAGCAAATATAAATCTGCGAGTCTAATTGAATACAAGAGAAATCACTTGAACGGTACCAAAGACCAATGTTCAAGGATCAATCAATTTCAATCAACAACCAAAGGTCGGATTTCCCAATTGATTGATTCAAACGCACAACCTATGATATTTCAATTATATAACAAAATATAATGCGGAAAAGAAATAACACAGACACCATAAGTTTTGTTAACGAAAACCGCAAATGCGAGATAACCCCGGGACCTAGTCCCGAGATTGAACACACATTGTATTAAGCCGCCTAGGACACTAGCCTACTACAAACTAACTTCGGTCCGGACTGTGCCTTGAACCCCAATCAATCTCACACCGATCCAAGGTGCGGTTGCGCTCCTTCGTCCTGGATCCCAAGGATACTACGCACTTGATTCCCTTAGCGATCTCACCCACAACTAAGAGTTGCACGACCCAAAGTCGAAGACTTTAATAAACAAATCCCAGTATCACACGGAAAAGTCTACTAGGTAATAGATAAATCTGTCTCCCACAAAAATACCTACGAGTTTTTTTTAAGTCTTTTGATAAATCAAGGTGAACAGAAACCAATTGATAACCCGAGACTTATATTCCAAGAACAACCTAGTATTATCAATCACCTCACAATAATCTTAATCGACGCGGCGAAAGAAGATATTGTGGAATCACAACGATGAGGCGAAGATGTTTGTGATTACTTTTATATCTTGCCTATCGAGATATCAATCTCAAGCCAATCGTTACGATAGAAACAACAAGATCAGATCACACAACTATAAGAAAGTAGTATCTTAAGCTTCACAATCCCAATGAAGTCTTCAAGTCGTTAACCTACATGGTATCGGTAGAAACCTAAGGTTAAAGGAGAATCGACTCTAGCTTATACAACTAGTATCACACGGAGGTGTGGGGATTAGGTTTCCCGGTTCTAGAGTTCTCCTTTGTATAGTCTTTCAAATCGGGTTTGCAATCAATGTTAGCTTAGTAACAAAGCATTCAATATTCACCATTAGATGAAAACCCGATTAGATTCAAGCTAATATCTTTCAACCGTTAGATCGAAAACTTAGCTTTTACACAAATGAAATGCACATTTTTAGGTTTGTGTCACGTACCCAAACATGTACATTCGTTGGTTCAACAAAAGAGTTAACCAAATGGTTAGCCATATGAGCACTTTCATATTAACCAAATTCTTCTTCACCATAACTTGTTCAAATGACTCAAATGAACTAGTTAGAGAGTTGTTCAATTGCTTAGATCTTATAAAGTATACAAGACACAATCGAAGCAAAAACGATTTGATTCACTCAATCGATTCATGAACTTTATAGCCACGTTTTGCAAACTTGCATTCCTTAGTTAATATAAGTATAAGTTCAAAACTCCAGCAGATATTCTTTGAAGAAAACACAAACGATAAGACGCTGATTTCGGTTCCAGACTACTGTTAAGGTTTCTGAGCAAAGAAAGTACACGACTTTGGTTCAAGGAATAAGGACTTATACATGTATGTGTTTCCACACAATGCTTATATCAATCAATGGTTATATAATCTAAACTCTCATTTCAATCATTGAAACATTCTTAGAGGACGTTATATAGTTGTTATTCACAAACTATTTTTCGTTAAAGCCATTTTCAAGTAATTGAAACATAATATGACTTTCGTCACTAGGTAAAGATGAACTTGGCCAAAGCGAAAGCTTACAACACATATTTCGAGAAATAGATTAACTCTGCTCGAAATAGCAAATGTGTATAATCAAAGTCTATATAGCAAAAACGACTTTTGTCTCAAGATAGGAGATAGAGTAAATATACTTTTTGAGTGATAGATAAGTTCAAGTCTCCACATACCTTTAGTCGATGAAGTTCCACCCGTTCCTTGAGTAGTTCTTCGTCTTGTATGATGATCGCCATGGAGTTCTTGAGCTCAACTACACTTTCTATCATAGTCCGAGACTTAGCTATAGTAGACTAGAAATCAAGACTTATAGTTTTGATCACTAACATTGACAAACATGCTTGAGATAGCAACACATGCGAGTTCGACCGGAGCGGTGCTCTAACAAGTTGTTATTAGGTTGGTTTTTAAATTAAATTAGGTTAAGGGTAGGTTAGTCATTTCCACACTTTAGGACCCCCTTATAACTATAGGGTGGATATTCCTATCACTTAACAAGACTCTCAAAATGGAGTAGTGCCCAAAAATGCTTCTTTTCTTAAGCTTCTAAGTACTAGGTAAAGCTATCCCGTGACAACCTCAGCCAAGTTTCAACACATAGTTCCATTGCCGTGTTGATTGCCTTTTTTTGATTTACAAAAAAAAAAAAACATATTATAGGGGCTCCAAACTTTGGTTTTTAGGGGCTCACAAGATGACAAAATAGAGAGTCATGAAATAGTAATCAACAAAACCCCTTAACCTATTAATTTTGTTAATTGTAATATCTTCCATTAGTTAGTGCTAATAATTAGATTAACTAAATTAAGTATAATTAGTAATTAAGTTAGACTAATTTATAGTTAGGGTTTGAAATCAAAATCAAAATCTAACTTTTTTTTTTTAATTTAACATACGGTTGGGAGTCTATATACGGTTGGAGTTTATATTTTCCCCAACCATAACTATCCGGTTGGAACTCCCAACCGTAAAAAACCTGTGTTAAAATACGGTTGGGAGTTCATATTTTCCCAACCGTATAATCATGCTTTTACGGTTTGTAAAACCAATACTTCCCAACCGTAAGTAACCCTGAAACTATTTCAAAATCCTTAATTTGATCAAATCTAACCTATTTACGCGATCAAAAGCAACGAAAAAGGGTGGGTTTACGATTCTTACCTAATTGAAGTAATTACTTGCGGAGAATCGATGAAGTAATTACCTAATTGAAGTAATTACTTGCGGAGAATCGTGGTTGAAGAACAACAAAAAAAAAAAAATAGGAAGAAGAAGAGGAAGAGCCAATGGAGAAAAAGAAGAGGATTAGGTTTAGGTTTAGTTTTTGGCTTTAGGTTAATTATTTAAGAATACCTTCCTTTTTTTTTTTTAATATGGGTGAAATATCCCCTTATCCATATTTGGGGCACTTGAATCTATAGGAGCCCTCAAAACCAAAAGCTAGCCCCTATAACAGGTTTAAAAAAAAAAAAAAAACTGTTTTGAGGCGTACCAATTTTTTTTTTGAGGCATACTCAATGCTTACCCTAACTAGTGTATGTTGACAAGGGGTGTCTAAAGCTAGTTAAATTACTTAGATAACCTTGATTAGTTAATTAATTTACTTGTTTAATTTAATTAGTTTAATCGATTTTTTTTTAAATATTTAATTTTTTGATAAGATATTTTTCTTATATTATTTAATTATTTAATTTTATTTTTTTTTCTTAATTATTTTTCTTCTCTTCTCTTCTTTACTCCAATGACGCTAATCGGACTACAATTTTCATCATCTTCGACTAATTACGAGTGAAGCTCGACTTACAATTGAAACGAATTATCATCCAACTATTCATTGATCTTCATTATGAAAGTGTTGATGAATGGTGTCGTCTGATAATTAAACAAAATGTTAATCGAACTTCACTTTATGAAAACAATGCTAAGTTGATTCATTTTTTGCTCGAGTCGCCTAGAACTTAGGAAGTTCGACCGATGAGTTATCAAACTAACCTAGATCTAGGTTTTATAAATACAGAAAACACTTTAAGAAACTAGAAAAACTTTTAAAAGGAGTTGGGGCTCGGCTTGTCGGCTCGGCTACCAACTAAAAACTACTCCCCTGTCTCTAAAAGATAGCAGTTTAAATTTACACACAAATCTACGCCTATCTTTTGACGAGGAGTACGTAAAGTTATGAATTTTTGTTAGTTAAGAATATGTAGTAGGCTACAAAATAAATACAATTGTCATAAATTTTTTTTAAAAAATTTTAAAATTTTAAAATTAAAACTTAAAAATGATGAAATTATAATTATCAAATATGGTTGATATGAGGTTATTGGTTTTAGGACCTGACGACTCTATTTTATCCTTATCATATGCCTTGAAAAAATTTGAATGCCTCGGAACATTAAAAAAAAAGAAGGGTTCTTTAGAATCTAGACTGACTTGATACAGCGGAAACCCAATACAATATCGAGTTCTGTTCGTGGGCTACTACTGCTCAAGTGCTGAGCTATTTCTCTAGGGTTAGTTTTTTTTCCAATCGCGTGGGTGTCGACCTTTTCTTCTTCCTCTTCCAGGTACTTTTATGGTTTTCTCTATTCATTCCTACTCGATATTTTTGTTGTTCAAGATTGTTTTCTAGCTTTTATGGAAGTAATAGTATTTTGTTGTTGTTAACTTAGATTATTTCTTTTGCAGTTTTCTTGAATCTGTGACAGGGATGGGTGAGACTGGTAAACGGTCTAGTTTCCAGAGGGATAATAGGGATTATGATCGAGATGGAAGATACCAAAACCGGAGGGATCAAGATGTGGATGACAGGTATCAGAAGAGACGGAGAGAAGATAAAAGGGATGATGAGTTGATTGTATATCGGATACTATGCCCCGATAATGTCATAGGAAGTGTTATTGGTAAAAGTGGTAAAGTCATTAACACAATTAGAGAAGACACTAGGTCAAAAATCAAGGTTGTAGACCCATTTCCTGGTGCTAAAGAAAGGGTGTTAACTATATATTGCTATGTTAGGGATAAGGATGATGTTGAGGTTGATGATGATGATGAAGACATGGAACCTCTTTTGTGCTGCACAAGATGCCCTTTTAAGAGTTCATGGTGCCATTTCACATGCTTTGGCTACCGTTAGAGGTGTTGATAATAAAGGAAGAGATAAAGAACAGGCTCACATTCTTGTTCCAACCAGTCAAGCTGCTAATATCATTGGAAAATCTGGTGCAACAATCAATAAATTGAGAAGTAAGACAGGGGCATACATCAAAGTTTCACCCAAGGATACTTCGGATCCTACTCATTCATGTGCAATGGAGTTTGACAACTTTGTTTTGGTATGTAGATTCTCCTTGCTCATCTTTGACTTTTTACCAATTAGTGGGGATTGCAAACTTTAAATTGGTACCAGTCTATGAATTTTGCCCATCACTCTTCAATGTAGGTATTAGATGTCGGATAATAGGTTCGCTTAACAGCTGGGTTTAATATAATAGTTTCACTTCTTCTAATAGTGAATATTATCGTTTCTTTTGATGCTGATATGGTCTTGTGTTACCATAAGGGATAGCTTACCATGTAGTTGACATGTAGGACTTCTTAGTGGTATCCCAGTTTTAAACGAAGCTGACTATATAATCAAACATATTTAGAGATTTGAATTCTCTAGGTAATGATGGAAAATATCAAGATGAATGAAATTTATATTTTGGGCACCTTGGGATTACTCACACACGAGCCTTCTTTTCATTACTGTGTGTGTAGATCACAGGTGATCCTGAAGCGGTGAAGAGGGCCCTGTTTGCAGTTTCTGCGATCATGTACAAGTTCTCTGCAAAAGAAGTAGTCCCCTCGAGGCTACGGTACCTGAAGTTACCCCAAGTATAATCATTCCATCAGAGTTATCTATTTATCCTGGTGGTGGATTTTACCAGACTGCAGACTCTCTTGTTCCTCCTAGATCTGTTTCCTCTTTCCTTGGTGCTTCACAGCATCTTCCCGAGCTTCATGGATTCACAGACACTGGAAGTAGCTGGCCAGCTTATTCACCTGGACTTCCTGTAGTATCTAGCTATGGTGGTTCATCACGAACGGAGGAGTTAAAAATAAGATTGCTGTGCCCGCGTGACAAAATTGGCCGTGTTATTGGCAGGGAGGGAGTACAATTAAAAGTGCCAGGCAGGAAACAGGTGCTAATATCGAGGTTAATGATGCAAAGGAGGATCGAGAAGAGTGCCTTATTACTATTATTTCAACAGAGGTCAGCCTCTTCTCTCCACCTAACCTCTCATTTTTACTGTCTTTTCTGTTAATTTGAACGTGGCAGCTTTGTTGTGATTACATCATTTAATTGGCTATTCTGGTTCAATTCAATGGTATAATATCATGCCATCCTAATTTCTAACTATCTTAATGTTTGGCCGATCCTTATGATTTTTCTTTTCTTTTCTTTTCCACTCATTCTATTTATTTTTTTCCTTAATTCTTATTGGCAGTCCCCAGAGGATCTCAAGTCCATGGCAGTTGAAGCTGTTTTAACTCTGCAAGGCAAGATAAATGACATTGATAATAGTGATAGTGATATAAGCATTCGCCTGCTAGTTCCATCTAAGGTTATTGGATGCATTATTGGCAAAAGTGGTTCGATCATCAATGAAATACGTAAGAGAACTAAAGCTGACATCCGCATCTCAAAAAGTGAGAAGCCCAAGTGTGCCGACAGCAGGGATGAACTTGTTGAGGTTTGTGCTTTGGGTGTGGTTGCTCGAGTTTTCTTACTTATATAGTCGCTTAACTTATCTATGCCTTTTTGCATATTTAGGTTGCTGGAGAGGTCGCTAATGTGAGAGACGCACTTGTGCAAATCGTTTTGAGGCTGCGGGACGATGCCTTAAAGGATAAAGAAGGCAGTCGAAACCTTCCTACTGCTGATTCTATATACCGAGGCAGTGGCGGTTTGTCGTTACCTTCTGTCTTACCAAGTGTTTCCCAGGTTTCTTCATTGGGGTTTGATCAGAGGGTAGAAAATGGAAGTGGCCTAGGCATGCTGTCCTCCAGCAATAACCTCTTTGCATATGGATCGTTACCGGTATGCTTAATGCTCCTCTCTAGTCAACAGGTTTTGTTCATCTCAAGTTTATCTATGATTCTGTGCACTCTTATCATGGAGGAGTCTCTAATCTTCGATGAAGTGTAATGTGCCTATTGACTTGTTGCCACTGTATTTGTGGCAACTATATTTTCACTATGCACACTACTATGGATCTGCTGTTTCCAGTTCAGACTTCATATTTAGGTTTGCTAATTCTCTAGGACGAGTTGGTATTCTACTATTTTTGTAGGGCATCATATCTGATTATTTCATTGCTCTCAAAGACTTCATGTTTGTTTTTTGTTAATATTTTCGATAGATGGTGTTTCCTGTTCACAAGTGATGATGCTTATCTTTTTAAGTTAGCTGATTTAGATGGCCTGGAGTGTTCTGTTTTTTACATCCCTCTTCTGTCTATTTATAAAAGAAGACAACACATCAGTGCACTTGTCATATCAATAACAATGCTTCATATATATATATTCTTATGCAATCATGCTGGACAAGCCTCTCAATATAATGCGTAGTAGCATAGGGCTTAAAGAAAAATGTATCCTCAGAAAGAAGGGAAAAAAACAACTCAGCGAGTGCTGAAGGGTCGATACAGTTATACCGGCGTTTCTTACATTTTTTTTTTTATATAACGGTTGTGCTTGCTCTTTTTGAAGGTGGGAGAGAGTGCCTACGGATCTTTTTCTTCATATTCAGCTAAGCCATTTTCGGGGTTTGTCTTACATACTTGGGTTCCACAGTATAATGTTTCTGTTGTTGTTATTTCATGTGTGCTTCATCTCTATTATGTCTGTGTGTAGATTGGCGCAACGTTCAGCTCTGGAAATATTGATCCCTTCAGATGCGGTCGGTAAAGTGATGGGCAGACGTGGGGTAAACTTAGCGAACATTATGAGGGTAAGTTCTCCTTTGAGGATCTGTTATTATTTTCTTGTGTGTATTTACTTTTGCGTGTTTTCAGGCTGCACATTACACTCACGGGAAAAATATTGATAATGCGAATGTGATGAATCCTATAATTTTATTGAGAGCAGTGCTAAACCTAGGTGTATTTTGCTTTGACACCAATAATTGCACTTCTGAACATGTTGAAATATTCCACACCCTTCTTCGCCTTCGATTTTTAAGGCCCAGTGCGTAATACATAAAATTACTCCAGATAAGGCAATTTCTCTCACTTGCATCAAATGACTTTTTCCCAGTTCCTACACAACTTGGGTCAGTAGAGGTTATCTTACGCAAGCGAGCCTTGTTTTAACACATGAAGTCGCAACACTAAGTTTGGTTGAGTTGAGTACTGCTTACCCTTGATCCGAAGTGGCAAATCTGCCGATAGTCCTATGCAGAGGTGGCTTCACAGTAAGCTCTCCTTACCTGCACCCTAAGATGAATCCACTGCACCCCAATAAACTTCCCATATCTGCTCCCTGAACTCAGTCTATCTTATCACTACTCAATGGCAATGCCCTTCTGTATATGCCTTACAAGTCCAACTAAGACACCCCTCAATACATATAATTGATTTTGAAATATACACAATTGTCTTTTTTTCTCATTATCTCAGTTTCCTGGTCATGGACACTTAGTCACTGTAACATGCTGATTTTTGCCAGTTCCTTTTTTATTTATATATCCTGTTTCGTAGGATTAATCTGATTGACAGAATGACATATATTCTTCTCTTGGATAGGTCTTAAGTGGACTAGTGAGAACTTGTTTCTGTTCTCTGAGTCAATCCTCCGTTCGATTACATATTCATCATGCTAATTAGCCCTCTTGGCCTCCTAGGATTTGTCTTTGGCCTCTCTTTAATACCATCCATGTTCGTTATATTCTTCGACCCCTTTCTCCATGAGCTTGCATCGTTGGCATCTCATCCAGTTCTGATTTCTTTCTTGATACATTTTTGTTTTTGAGTCAGATTTCCGGAGCATTCATAGAGGTTCTGGATTCCAAATCCTGCGAGGGGATCGTGTGGCTCAGATCTCTGGCACACCAGAAGAGAAGCGTTCAGCGGAGAACTTAATTCAAGCATTCATAATGGCTGCCTGAGGTTTATTAATGCTTCCTCCTTATTATACGAAGGTGATCTGTAGTGTTAATTTTGGAGCTCTCAACTCTCAAGCTTTCCTCTTCGTAATTCCTTTTAGGTTGCTCCATGTGAAATTTGTGTCCTAGGCTTCCTTCAGTAGGAGCTTCCATTCTTTCATCCTCCGTACAAGCTGAGTTGCGATTGTCTTTGAAGATTCAGCCGGCTTACCTTTTGGAATCTAGTAGTAGTTTCTGCGTTGCTAATTCTGTTCTTCGTCACCAGCATCTTAGGACTTTATTTAGGATCTTTCTTCCCTGTATTGGTGCTTTATCTTGCCGTACATCTTGGTTCCAGTTGTTTAGTGCCTACAAATATGCAATCACCTGAATGACCTCGATTTGATTCAAAAAACGGGTACTCACAGATATATGTTTATTTTTCTCGTCACTACTAATCCTTGGCTTTTGGTGAGTATTATTTCTTCTCTATCAACATTGTATGGTGATTATCTCTCTTTTTTTGTTATTCTGATTCCTTCACCTGTAGCCCAACTTAAGAAAATAGGGTGACTTGCTGAATCTAGAATGACACAAAGTTGGAATCTGACTTCAAAACTCTCCGTGCTATCCTGGCTCCCTCTTGTAGATCCCATTTCAGTTTGAGGAGAACCAATCACAAAAAAACTGGATGTTGAAATCTGCTGATTTTAGAGTTTTTTCTTATCTATACGAAGTTTAATGTCTCTTCATTGAGCAGGATATCTCGATTTGGGCTTAGCCTATTTCCATTGTACAGCTTCTGTGTCTCAGTTAAAGAACCTTTCGAATACTGCATTTTAGATGTGTTCGTCTGTGTACTTTGTGCTTGATAGATGCGCTTCTAGGTTTGCTTCAAAGCTTGTCTTTTATCCTACATGATTAACCAAAATCTAACTCTGTTACTTAGTGTACTCAAGAAGCAGTTAATCCCTTTTAAGCTTGGCATTCTATTTATTTTATGGTTAGGTCAATGAGCCCGATCATTTTTGCTTCTTATGCATTTGATTATAGGTCATCATTGTTATATTTGTTTACCTTAACAGACTCTAATAAAGATTTTACTGTGCAGAAGTCTTACTAATATCTTAATGTAAATGAATTTAAATTTTGTCTTGGTGGAACGTTTTCTTTGGAATCTTGCTTCAAGTTTGTCTATGATATGTATATATATATATATATTTAAAAAAAAAAATGGCTTCTGCACCAAATGTATGCTTCTAGAATCTAGATATGAAGACAAATGATTTGGTCTATGGCAAATTACTTCACCTTTTCTTGTTTAGTTTGTCCAGTAACCCCAATTTTAGAATTATAAAACGGATTAGGGAGTTGTGTTGTTATAGATAAAGTTAAGGCCGTCCATTATGGGAGGTAAAAGTGGGTAAAATGGTGTAGAAATTTCTGTTAGTACCTGTTATTTGGCCGCAAATGGTAGTCAAGTTTCAAGTCTTATTGACTTAACTGTCTAATCTTTTTGAGTTGTTTACAATGTGTATTTTGTAATGAATTCCCGCAAGTCCGAGGAGATGTCCTTGTTGGGTTGCAGAATGAATTTTTGTTATCATCATATGATCTAAATCCAACATATCCGACGTCCACTTTTCCATTTTCTGGATTGTCAGCGAATTCTTGATTTGCTGCTGATAGCTATTGGGAAGGTGACGTTTTCTCTAAATTAAAAGCGAATTAGACTAAGTCTTAATTTAGATTGAGTTGCTAGATTAGTGCAATTCAAAAAAAAAAAGTGTGGCCTAAAAATTAACACTAGTTCTCTCCCTAAATGTGCTCAAGAGTGAAGTAGCAACGAGATTGAAATGTGTTGAATGGTTCAAATGCACAAAATCACCTTTACGCTGAATGGTTCAGCTCTCATAAAAATCACACGGATCACAAAAATCACAAAATTTGATCTAACGGCTGAAATTTGTTGCGCTGAACCAAACCACGTTGGCGGTGGTCCTAGCTGACGTGGAATGTCAATCTAGTCCCAGATTGGAAGACTCCCATAAGACTTAGGAGGTAGTCATATCTGATGTGGATTGCCAACCTAGCTGCTAGATTAGCACACCATAAGACTTAACCTTAAGAGCATACGTATGTATCCACTATTTTTCCCAAAAATAAATTCATCTTTTCTTTCGAGTATGATGGTAGTTTTCCAGTGAAACTTAAAAGGCTTCATTGGATCCGAGTCAAACGGCAATGACGTAACTAGCGGGCCTGACCTGAAAATCTGATGAGTGACAGTGTCACGTTTCCCAAAACTATATTAAAGTTGATGCTTACGAGGTAAGAAAAGTAAGTAGTTATCTACTTATCCTTCCAATTTGGAGTGGACACGAGTGTGTATTCTAGCGTTCTGAGAATGTGAAATTACCCGGATAACCCCTTACGACTCGCCCCGAATGGGCAGCGTCGATGCTCAACATTAAAGAAACAGATGGATAATTTTGGAATTTGAAAAGTTTGTTGTCATCAATAATTGTGGTTGGTAGTTAAACTAAGGAGTTGGGATTTGTGGGAATCACAATTCATTTCATGGATGGATGCCGATGCACCTTGGTAAGCTAAAAATCCAGAATTCCCTGACAACACCTTTTAATTGCTGGACTGTTTGTCTATGTAAATACGAAATCTTAGTTGATGTACACCGCTTTAAGGTTGTAAGAAGACGAACAACAAAACTGGATTTTTCATTTCGATGGCAGCAACCAAGAAATCTTTGCAATATGTATTGAGAAGTATTAGCAAAGGTAGAAGGAGCTTTAGTGCTCTCCTCAAGGAAACCCATCTTCTTCTCAACATCTCATCAACCTGGAATATCAATATAGTGCTCACAAGTGAGTCTTAATATCCCTCTCATGTTTTATCATACTAATTTATATTATCAGTTAATTTCCAATTATTAGATCAATAGGTTTGCCGAACTAAAACAGAATATGGGTCTCTCTTCTCTTCTATGCTTTGTCGTCTCAACCTTTTTTCCGGTACACCATCTAGGCGGTTATAGCTGTTTCTATCTATTGATAAACTTTCTCACACTTACACTTCCGAGTTCCATTTATGATCACAAGATATATGGAGCTATGCAGAGATTTTTTTTTTTTATTTTTTTTTTATTGCTGTTATGTTGAATCATATTGAGATTTTTTGCTCTTATCTTGTATACCCGGTTAAGCTAAAACAACAAATTCTTGCATTGAAACAAGATTTGTTTGTTTTATTGCATTGAAAACAACAATTCTTTACATTGGGAACAAAATTTGTTGTTTTTAGTGCAAGAAAAAACCAATTTCTAGTAGAATAAGACATAAAAAACCCAATTTCCAAAGACATAAAATAATTCTTTATTAAACCAACATGTATAGGTGGTTAACAAAAGCCTTCCAACTATTAGGTGGTCTTAAATTCAACACATGATGTATGCAACGTTCATCCACTGACTTAATTGCTTACGTTAACAATTTCTGTTTGGTGCCATGGATAGCTTCATTACAATTTCATCTGTCATGACAAACGCCAAAGAGTTCCACCCTATTTTAACATTTAGAGATGTATGCTCCATTTTTAAGTTTACCCCTGTTCAAATAAGTAGTTTCTTTTTTGTAGCAATTATAGTGTCTTTCCTCGGTAGTTTACGATTAACTTTAATCACTTGGACATGTAATTCGCAGTTATCACCCAATTCCGGTGGTATTTTCACATGGAAGGGTTCATGTATATGGGATCCCGAAGGCAACAGATATCTTGATTTCCTTTCTGCCTATTCTGCAGTTAATCAGGTAAATAGTTCAATCATTCAGATTCAACTGTAATGGAACATTTAAGCCTGCAATTGTGCATCTGTTTTACAAGTTTTAGCTGTAACAGGGTCATTGCCATCCCAAGGTCATGAAGGCATTAGTTGACCAAGCAGGAAAGCTCACTCTAAGTTCCAGAGCGTTTTATAATGATAAATTCCCAGTACTTGCTGAGAGTCTAACAAATTTGTTCGGCTATGAGATGGTTTTACCCATGAATACTGGGGCTGAAGGTGTAGAAACAGCGTTGAAATTGGCGAGAAAATGGGGTTATGAGAAGAAAAACATTCCAAAGGATGAGGTAAGAATCATCCATTAAGAATATATGATTGACAGAAGAACATCTTTGTTTCAATTGGGAGATTGTCTTTTAGATGGGAGAATTTCAAAGGGGACCATGACCATGTCAGGCTTTTAGTTGCAGCAATTTACATGTATTAGTGCTTTTTGTTAGCTTAAAAAGTCTAGTGATTTCTAACATATGTTTTATAGGTGCAAGTTTGAGATCGCTGGTTTGATCTATACTTACAGATAGTCGCTCGATTCGGGCCTGATAGATAATGAGTCATACTTGACGGATATTTGGTCACCTTTTTAGTTGCTTTACTGGCTTTGTAGATTTGAAATTGCGTTATCTAGATGAGTTAGAAGTCAATTGTCCTATTTTAATCCGACAAATGTGCAGGCTATTATTGTCTCGTGTTGTGGCTGTTTTCATGGACGTACCATGGCTGTGATATCTATGAGCTGTGACAATGATGCAACTCGTGGTTTTGGGCCACTATTGCCTGGCCATCTTAAAGTTGATTTTGGTGATGCAAATGCACTTGAAAAGATTTTTCAAGGTATGAGAGTAGGAAGTGTGCTCCGTCGTGTTAATTGCTTGTTTATCTTTTACGTAAAGTCTGCGCTCCATGTTGGTGGACCATAAATAGTTAGTTCAAAAGTTGCACCTATAAAACATATGTTCTATGGTATTTAAATTCTGAACAATGCGTTTACGTGCTTCATTTTGGGCCTGCAGAAAACGGTGATCGCATAGCTGGATTTTTATTTGAACCTATTCAAGGAGAGGCTGGGGTATGTTAGCCAGGAACTTAAAGTAGTCTTGTAATTCATTATTCACTTTTTTTTTTTTTTTTTTGATTGGTAAAACACTCTTGTTCACTAGTTGTTGGGATCAGTATCTTAGTCAAACAGAGTGTAAGTCAGAAATTGGAATACCTTTTTTCTAAGCTGAACAAAGTTTCAGTGTCTTGAATCTCAGTTTTATGTATTATCCATATCATCAAATTAAATCATTTTAATGCAGGAAGAATTGCTTGCCCGGTCCTGTTTTTCATGTTGAAAATACCTCGGAGAACGTATATACTAAAATGCATCCTTGTGTTTATATCCAGGTTATAATTCCACCAGATGGTTATCTAAAGGCAGTCCGAGCCGTATGCTCAAAGTACAATGTTCTAATGATTGCTGATGAAATACAAACTGGTATAGGTCGAACAGGAAAACTACTGGCATGTGAATGGGAAGATATTAGGCCAGATGTTGTGGTGATATTTTCTTCTTTGTTTGATCATATTCTTCATTTTTATAAGCGTTGAAAGTACAAACATGTCTACCTTGTTAGATTAGGCTGGCTTCGATAAGAAAAGTTTTAATGTGGTTATGTTGTATCCTGTTTCTTGGATGATTCCAGATTCAATAAAATAGGTTTTACTTGTTTAATTTTCGACAGACATACATGATGATTGTAAATGTTCGATTGGATCTAGGGATGCTTAACTATTTGTAGGATTATTTTCTCGTGGGACCATCTTGTCACTTTTCTGTAGATAGTTTAATTCTTTCATCAATTTTTCCCTCCTGTACGTCCTGTAAGACAATTAGGTGATCAAATCTCTTAGAAGAAATGGATTATCCCCAAGAGTTGATGGAGAAATAGGTACCTACTGTGAGAGCAGAGGGAATAGGCGAATAGTATAAGAAATGGATAAAGCAGTTTAGTTCTACAAATGAAATTTGAGATTTAGGTAGGACATTATGATCAATACTATATGGAGAAACTTTTCTCAACTTCTGAAAACAAAAAGCAGTTCTCCTGAAGCATCTGGCTTATACCTATGATTATTATGCTGGTGTACTAATGTGCCAAGCGATCTATGGTTTTAACTCTATTAACATTTTTCTGTACTTGTCTTCAGATACTAGGCAAAGCACTAGGTGCTGGAGTGGTGCCGGTAAGTGCGGTTCTCGCAGACAAGGATGTAATGCTATGTATTAAGCCAGGGAACATGGAAGGTAGCAGAAAATCATTTATATTCTGAATAAAAATTGTAGCACTACCTCATCGTAAAGGAAAATTGCACTTTTGTTTGCATGAATTTGATGTTTTGCTTCTGATTTGAATTTTTCAGCACATTCGGGGCAATCCTTTGGCGAGTGCAGTTGCTATTGCCTCACTAGATGTTATCAGTGATGAGGGACTTACTGAGAGGTACAAGATCTTAATTCCATTGAACTTCTATAAGACAAATAGAGGAAGAAAGTTGAATATAAAATTAGCTAGAAACTGTTGTATTATGGTAACATTAAAGTTACCTCTGTGAGAGAAAACCTTCAATTTATACACACTTGCTTCTAGAAATTCTCAGAAGTATTAAAACAGTGTTGTAGTTGACTCTGCGTCTTTGTGCAGGGCTGCTAAGATGGGAGAGGAATTTAGGCAACAACTAAAGAAAGTACAGGAGAAATTCCCCGAAATAATAACGGAAGTACGAGGAAAAGGTTTGCTGAACGCAGTGGAGCTTAATAGAAACGCATTGCTCCCTGCCACTGCTTATGATATCTGTCTTCAGCTTAAAGAAAGAGGAATTCTTGCTAAGCCAACACACAATACAATAATTCGTTTAGCTCCTCCTCTCTGCATAAGGTAATCTCTCAATTCCTGCTATTATTTCATTTTCTTATAGCTACTTTTTTATTTGAAGGAAAAAGAGAAAACATCATGGGTACCGTTGTCACCTTATTTTGAATCATCGGGACATATATGAATTTATCACGTACATAGTATATTTATTTTAATCCTTTACAGTTCCGAGGAGCTCCAAGAAGCCTCTAAGGCACTATCTGATGTTCTAGAGATTGACTTACCAAAACTGAAGAAGCAGAAGCCAGAAGTAGACCAGTCACCTGTTTCTCAAGTTTGTGATCGATGTGGGCGAAATACACAGTGATTTTTAGATACAGTTCTTAGAATCCTATGCATGTTTCTCCTCCCTATTTACTAGAGACACGAGTTAATAGCTCGGAAGCTCTGTGTATCTCCATAAGATTAGCTTAGTTCAATACTTGAGCCCTTGCCTCATCCATTGGTCATTGAAGATCCATGTTAGTGTAGGTTAGTGTTTCTTTGTTAGAGAGACGGAATAAAACGGTTCCATGATGTGTAATCTTACCTCCATTTGTATAATATGCACTCAGTTGAAGTTTTTCATGTTTGCATTTGCATTGCTATAATGCAGATCTTTTGTCAAAGTAGCATTGGCAAAAGATCGGTGTGTGTTATGAAGACCATACTTTCCAGAGAGCATTTGTGACGTTGGAAGAATCTAAGTTTGCCATTGTATTTGTTCAAGAAGTGGTTCTGTCTTGATAGTCAATTAGGATTTAACTGGTAATCTAATTATAAACTAAACCAAATCAAACATGTTTTTCATTTCAATTCGGCTTGTTGGTTACCATTTTGCGTCCAAATTTGGTGTGTGGTGCGGCTTTACTTAATAATATGTGCCGTTATTTAATAACTGCCTTTCAAGAAATATCAGTACCTAAATTTAGAAAAGCCAAAATTAAATTCTAATTAGCAGGAAAAGGAAACATAGAGTTAGAAAACTTCATCGATGGTAGTTGTATGTCTGCCCGTTAGCTTCAATTCCCTACTCTTTTAACCTTGGAATCAAATATATTCATCAAGAACAACAAAGAAGAGCAAACTAGAATTTTTCACAAGTTTCATGGCCAGCAGTAAAAATGGAGACAGAGCTAGACAACATGGAGAACCTACATGCATGCGGGTCTGAAATCCAAAACAATTCGTGTTCAGGGAGTATTGGAGGAGACGTAGACATTGACGGGGATCTCAGGTATACAAGTTTGAAAGATATCATTTCAGATTCGTCATCGACCCGATGTGCCTCAACAGTGATGGAAATTTCGATTCATCCAATATTTCAATTAGGAACCAATTGGTTAAACAGGCAGCTTCAGCGTATCTTCAGTCGGCGATGATACTTGGAAGCCCAAATCAGAGTTGGGTTGGGAGGGTGAGAAGGAAGATACATAATAAAGCTGCATGTTTTTCATTGTGGCGTATTTACGTAGCAAACCCAATCAGGGCATGCTTTTGGCAAATATTTCAAATTGTAGGACACTTGGTTTTTCAAATTGGTGGTGTTTGGTGCAGTAACAGCAGACCTTCAATTGCTTGAACTTTCATACTTGCGGATTGCGATCGAATAGACAGACCAATGGGTAATGTATCTAATTCATCTCTCCACTGCATACCCGGTTCATGTGTTCTTCCTTCCTTCCATTTTTTTTTTTAATTTTTTCTTTTTGAATCTCTCGTGTAAATGTAGATACCAACGGGAAAACTTGTATATTCGAATTAATGCTACATGCTAGTTAAATATTTTTCTATTACTTTTTATGACCTCCTAGAGTAATTTCTTTAATATATATGAATGTGTACATCATGTATGAGTACATTAAAGATAAATGTTTTAGAGACTTTTTTTTTTTTTGAACAAAGAAACAAACATTTATTATACAAAAAGATTTCTTACATCATTATTTATGTAAGGAATTAACATAGCAGGTGGGTGAAACCACTATTCCCCACGTAAATTGTACTTACGGGTTGCCTTAGCTATTGCATCGGCAGCTTTATTACAAGTTATATACACAAAAGAACAAGACCACACAGGATTAATGTTACATATATCTACACATTTTCTCAGTAAAGGAGAACTCTGCCAGTGACAGAGATTAGTTTGTTGTTGTAAGAAAGAACAGATTCCAAGATTGCCAGTCTCAAAACCAACATGAGACCAACCTTTTGTTGCTGCCAGTTGCATAGCTTCCAACATAGCCCAGGCTTCTGCTTGTTGGACATTGCTAGCTCTCCTTAATGCTCCCCTTCCCATGACATATGCTCCTGTAGAGTTTCGAATTATAATTCCAATACCAGCCAAAAGAGAATTAGAATTGTAAGAAGCATCAATATTAATTTTCAAGAACCGCATAGGAGGATGAACCCACTTATGATGTAAGATGTTATTATAAATATGTGGATGATTATAGTTAGAAGGAGGACTGCCTAAATGATGTTGTGCAATATATGAATTGAACTTGATAGATGACAGAGTTATGATTTGGGATGATGTTGCTAAAAACGACTCTACATTTGAGTTTCCAAATGTGATGAATAATGAACATGGCTAAGTGAATAATCTGAGGAGTCTTCTGGATGTTGAAGATGAAATCTTTTATCTTCCAAGTATGAATCCAAGATAAGACAGAAGAATGCTGCAAAATACAGTGAAACTGGTGATGGAAGTAATACTGCCATATTTCCTTAGAGAAAGGGCAATAAAGAAGTATATGATCCAGGTCTTTTATCTGATTTAAATCACACATCACACAGTTAGAATCAACATTATGTTGATGATTAAAAATTCTTGCTTTAACTGGAACAGAATTGTGGATTACTTTCCATAGAAAAATCTGAAACTTGTATGGAACTTTTAACTTCCAGAAGGTTAACCAAAACTGTGGTAATAATCCCATAGAGTTGTTATTGATTAGTTCCTTGTCACAATTATTTTGTAAGTTGAGGCTGTTGTAAAAATACACGCACTGATAAAGGGCCAAATCAACTTATCTTCTTGATCTAACCGAGTAGAATAGTTAAAATGGAGTTCACCACGATCAAGTGTAAAAGTCAATGAAGAAGCGGCACATTCCATTGTTAAGTTTGACTGCCTATAAGCTCATAAACCCACCGATAGTTACTAGTATTCAGATTACCCAATCTTGTAAATCATAACTCAAAGACGGGATCCGTTATAAGTCCATATGTTGATACTCAACCATTACCTACTTGCCACTTAGCATTTGTCAAAACAATCTCTAACCCAATATGAGATACTCCCATATCCAACTCGAATTAGAACCGAAAAGACGAGGGTACCCAAATATACCACAATCTTAAACTTTTCCACATACAAGTCCTCTTACCGAAAGTGATTGTCCAGTGGACCGAGTCGAGACAATATAACGTATCGGTATTCAGAGAAAAACAACCGAATTAATTCGTGAAAGACAAACTGCACTAATTAATATTAAGTCAGGAAGACGAGAGAAAGCTTCCATGATTAAAAGAAATAAATAAGGAGAGAGTGGATCTCCTTGACGAATACCCCGAGTCAGAGAAAAAGTCGAAGAAGCACTACCATTAATCAGAATAGAGATATTTGACGTAGAGATGCATTGCGCAATTAAGGTAATCCATTCCGTATGAAAACCCAGTTGACGAAAAATAGAAAGCAAAAAAGAAATCTTGTTTCAGAGATGAAAGTGATAATATAATGAAATTATCACCTATTCACCTTTCCAACTTTGAACTCAGTTGGACATTGCCGATTTAAATCGGTAACACATCCCGTTGTAACACCAGTACTACCCGATTGACCCATACCTTCAACGATCATGGGTAAGTTATATCCATACACAAGACTAACATCGTTGACGATTTAACTACATAGATCTATTGTGAATTCTGCTAGTGTTGTCGGTGGTGTTGCTCCTGTTTTGTTACAACCAAACTTGACATACGCTCTAACAATTAGGTGTGGTCTAATTATGTTTATCGAAAATTTATCCAATCAGAAAGCCTCTCATTTTAAAGGCAATCAAACATATGTTAACATAAACGCCACAAATCGAACACTAGAAATAACCGCAAAAAGAACTAAAGTAAAATATAAAGTACGATTTAATTTGGATAGCGAGAGGGATAAATATTTCAAATTTCATCTTTTTCGGATTTCAACTTCTTCATCACTCAACGAAAGAAGGATTGCATCATTCATTCGACTTTACAAACATTAGAAAATTAATTCATCAATCCTATATGGGTCTTAATCAATTTAATTAAACCCCAGTTCATTTGTCCATAATACTATAATGGAATGTTTTTAACTAAAACCCCCGATTAATGTTGTACCAAGTATTGCACCACCCATAAGAGAATCAATAGATTATAACATAATATATACATGAAAATTCAAGATTTTATCAGTTTTTTGTAAAATATTGATTGGCAAAATATAGTACATAGTATGATATTGAAACCGATAAAAATCTAAACAGGAAATGCCAAGGAATCAGATAAAGATAACCAGTTAGAATATGTATAAGGGAAAAATGAAGGTGGTTATTTTCATTTTCAATTGAGATGAGCACAATAATTAAAGTAAGTAATATGGACCATCAAACATATAAAGAATATAAAAAAGTATGAATACGAACTGCAAAAAATTTACACAATATCAAAAGTTAGAGATTGGAAAAATAGGAAATTTAATTAATTATTTATTGATGGATGATGTTGATTATGTTCATCATTACTCTGATGTAGATGAACCAAATTGAAATATAATAGAAGGTAAGGAAAATAAGGCTGCTTAACATGAAAAGACATCTAACATGCTAGCTAGCTATGGAGAAGTACTAAAGACAAAACAAATTTTGTTTACCGTCTACAATTTTTTAAAAAAAAGTTAAAAATAAAAATAAAAATAAAAATAAAAATAAAAAATACTTAAATTGGATAAAGAAAGCAAAGGATTCTTAAGAAAACATAAATATGAAAAGCAATTGAAAGCAAAGCAATTCTTTTTCTTGAGCAACAAGAAATTCAACTATACAAAAATATAAGGTCGTTGAAATAAAAAATGTATACAACATGGACTTTAATTTTTCTGAATTAGCTGCCACGTATTGGCTTCACTTACTGATTTAGTAAATTAGGATATTTAATTTTTAATTTGGCTTTTTTTTATTATTATTTTATTTTCAGAATTAGATGTTATATTAAGTGTATCATTCCTTAAAATATCACAACTTTTGAATATTTAAAGAACGCGAAATTGGGGGATATAAAAAAGAATTGGGGATATAAGAAAATGATAAAAACCAGATCCAAATATAAAATCAAGGTCACCCCTTATCTCGGCATTTTAATAATGCCTAATCTACCCCTCACTAATCAGGATTAGTGATTAATAATCATTAGTAAAATCATAAGATTTTTGATAGATGATTAGTGTGTGTTTTTATTTGATTTTGGGTGAGTGAGGTGAGAGTAGAAGGAGAGAAAAAGTATTTGAGAGGGAACTTTTTTGGGGGAAATGGAGGATGATTGTGAAGAGAGAATTGCTGCTGAGAGGTTGAAAATTTGATTTTTTTTCTTTGAATCCACCATTTTTGTAGCTGAAAAAGCTAGGTACCGGCATGGACGTGGTATGAATACAATGCCGGAACCATTCGTACTGGCATGGTATTCATACCATGTACCATGCCGGCACCGAGCTTATCCCCATTTTGATTCAAGCCGGCATAGTATTCAACCCAAAAACTATGCCGGTACATAAGTTATTTTTTCAGAACGCTATGCGGGGGTCTGGGGGTCGGGGGCGTAGTATTCAACCCAAAAACTATTCCGTTTTGAATTTTTTCTGGTTTTCAGTCCACTGCCGGCACGAGATAGTTAATTCTCGAGCATGCAGCATCGCTACCGCATGGTATGTTGCTTGAATTTCTTTGCCGGCACATGATGTAAAGTATCCAGAAACTTAAATATTTTTTCTACTTGACTACCGACATTGATAGATTTCTATCGAGCATGCCGGTATTTAGTTACGGCATTGAATGTTAGTTACCAAGCATGCCAACACCAGTTTCCGGCATGGTCTTCATCAATTCCGACATGGTCTTCATCACTTCCGGCGATGTAAAAAAATATTCCGTTTTGAATTTTTTCTGGTTTTAATCGATCTAGTTCCCAAGACGCTTAGTTAATTCTCGAGCATGCCGGCACCGGTTTCCGCATAGTATGTTGCTTTAATTTTTATGCCGGCACATGATGTAAAGTATGCGTAAAGTTGAATTTTTTTCACTTGACTACCGGCATTGATAGATTTCTATTGAGCATGCCGGTACTTAGTTACTGACATTGAATGTTAGTTACCAAGCATCCGGCACCAAAGTTAAAGGCATGGTCTTCATCAATTCCGCATGGTCTTCATCACTTGCACCATGATCTTCATCACTTCCGAATTAAAAAAAAAAACGTTTCCAAAGTAAGGAGCCGACAGAGAAGGAGAAGAGAATTTGAAAGAGAGTGGGGAGAGTTTAGAATTTGAAAGGGAATGGGGAATATTTGGGTTTCAAAACTCTAACCCTGAAAGAGATTAATAAGAAGTGGAGATGGAAATGGGGGATATGACTTTGTTTTTTGATTTTTATTTTGAAGGGAGGATATTTTAGTATTTTTGCACCCTAAAACCACCCCTTAGCAGACACTATTGGTTGGGGAAGTAATTCATATCCCCCAATTAGTTTTTTTATCCTCAATTTCGTGAAATATCAAGAATTGTTTTACTACCCATATCTAGTCATGTCGACTAAACTTAGATAATGAATAAAATTATACTTGCATGAGTTTCCTGTTTCACATATTAGAGACTAAGAGTGCTCTAGTTTTCTACGTTGACTAAAGGTATCGAAAAACACCAATGATTTATATTAAAAAGCTATGTATTGTACAGTTTAAATAAGAACGTGCGATTGGGGATACTTGAACTAATTGGGGGATATAAATTACTTCCTCCAACCAATAGTGTCTGCTAAGGGGTGTTTTCGGGGGGGCAAAAATACTAAAATACCCTTCCCTCAATATAAAAATCTAAAAACTTAAAATAAAAAAACAAAATCATATCCCCCATTTCCATCTTCACCGCCGGCATTCTCGTTAGGGTTAGGGCTTTGAAACCTAAATACTCCACACTTTGAAAACGATTTTTCTTTTTTTACATTCAGAAGTGATGAAGACCATGTCGGTAGTGATGAAGACCATGCCGGAAGTGATGAAGACCATGTCGGAAATAAATTTTTTTACATCGCTTTAATTGATGAAGACCATGCCGAAAAATGGTGCCGCATGCTTGGTAACTAACATTCAATGCCATAACTAAATGCCAAAGATGCTCGATAGAAATCTATCAATGCCGATAGTCAAGTGCAAAAAAAAATCAATTTTCTGGATACTTTACATCATGTGCCGGCAAAGAAATTTAAGCAACATACTATGCCGTTAGCAGTACCGGCATGCTCGAGAATTAACTAACCGTGCCGGCAGATCGAACACAGCCAGGAGGGGCTACCCCCCCACCCCCACCCCGGATAGTGGCAAACATTTATTTCCAACAAATACCGGCATGGATGGACGACCGACAACAACGCTGGCACACTGCCGGCTTGCCATTCAAAATGGGGGATATTTTAGGCCGGCATGGACGTAGTATGGATATCATGCATTAATGGTGCTGCCGGCATTGTATTCATGCTACGTCCATGCTGGCACCGCGCTATTTCAGCTGCAATAATGGTGGATTCAAAGAAAAAAAAATCAAATTTTCAACACATTGGCACCTTTACCTGAGTATTGGGAGTGCTTGTATGTTGAACTAGTTTACTCACTTGGGTTGGTTCTTAAAGAAACTCTCCATGCTCATAAAAATCATCATCTAAGGGTGTTGGTTCCACAAATACTTGCAATTGTGAGTTGTTGTCATTAGCAGAAGATTGAAGATATGCTTCTTGTTGTAGTTGAGCTAAAGATTCAGCAGCAATTCTATCTTCACAATCATCCTCCATTTTCACCAAAAAAAGTTCCCTCTCAATTTTTTTCCTCCTTCTACTCTCACGTCACTCACCCAAATACAAATAAAAATACACACTAATCATTTATCAAATAATCTTATGATTTTACTAATTATAATTAAGCACTAATCCTGATTAGTGAGGGGTAGATTAGGTATTAGGTAAAATACTTAGATAAGGGGTGTCCACGATTTGATATTTGGATCCGGCTTTTGTCCTTTTTCTCTATCCCCCAATTAGTTTAAGTATCTCCCAATCGCGCGGTCTTAAATAAATGACCAAATACTAAAATGAGAGGAAATTTCTCAAGATTATCCGAATATGATTTGTGAATCTAAAAAGATTGGATTAAAAATTATTATAATATATATGTACATCGAAAAGAGAAGACAAAAACACGAAATGACAAAGTTTAGCCAATATCAAATATTAAACAAAGACTGCAATGACATCACGTTCGGCCAATTTTTAGAATGACAGTAACGAAACCAACAATGCATGGAAGAAATTCTATAACTCATCTATTGTCACGTGACAGTAAAATGCTTGAAGCTTATTTACTAGGGAAAATTTTCATAGAAGATTCAGAGTCTCATGCGGGAGGAGGTGCAAAAGAATTACAGAGACATCTTTGCAGCATTAAAAATAATAGACAATTTCTGTTTTCCAGATGTTGTTTTGAAGAAGAAAATACTAAAATAAATAGACGGAGAAGTGATTTTACTCCTTGGAAAACAAGTAACAAAATAGATATATAGAACCCACGATAATATGAGTATTTCCCTAAACAATGGATCTGAAGAGGAAATAGAAGAATTTGGGAATATTATCACAAAGATAAACGAAAAGTAAATTAAAAAAAAAAAACTAGAACGTAGGATGTTAACGTTCAAAGAACGTCTACAAAAAAAAATGCAGTGTAAGCATGGATAAAATTCGGGATCGAGAGGAAAAAATATGCAAAGAAATTTTTACAGTGTATGAAACCGAAAAAAGAATATGGAAAATCGAGCACAATTCAAAGACATATATATTTGGTTTCGGGTTGAACGACTAGCTGAAGTCAAATATGAATAAATGGTAATGTCATGCTGTGTTTTACGTTAAATTTTATGGTTGTCGTCATGTCGTTTCTTAATCAACATATATTACTTCTTTGTATTTTGGTTGAACGCGATATGCGTACAAATGCAGGCTACAATAGGTATGAATATATATGTACCTATCTAGGGATTTTAATTAATTTTTTTTTTTTTGTGGGGGATTATTGATTTACTCTTTTTCAAGGGTTAAATTTTTTCATATGCAATTTTATTAATGAGTTTCTGCAAATTTTAAAATAGAATCATATTACTCGAAGAGTTTTTTTGTTAGTTGTTAGTATTCAAATTGTTTTGCTAATATCAAACCTTTTAAAACTTGTCTCTCCGTTGAAGGAATATGATTGATTTAGTTCAAAACGAATTGCTACAATATACACTTTTGAATATGCAGTAATCTGCTCTTTTAAGTATAACTCATTCTTTTTGAAATAGTATACCAATCCTTTTTTTATGTGTATAATTGACTAAGTTCTAGTCTTTTTAAAGTATTTGGATACATTAGTTAAGTCGTAATGTTTTTAATGTATTGCACAAACAAATAAAGTATGCATATTTAAGACGAAAATGAGAGGTTGAGCCGGGACTGTAAGGCCACAATGATACCTAGTAATATATAAATCAATATGTATATTGCAACAATATATTATAGTTTGATCATATATATTATATTATACACGATATAATAAATCAAATATTATATTAATATATTACATATTATATTAAGTTTATATATTATATTAATTATATTTTTATTATATATTAATATTGTTATAGTAGTATTAAGTTATATTAATTACTAACATAGTAAGTTAATATATTAAGTTATAATATGTTAGTATTAACTTACATATTGTTTTAGTAACTTAGTAACTTATATTAAGTTAATAACAAGCACCGACTTCTCCTATGTGTGTAGCATTGCAACTTATAAAATCACTTGTAGTATCCTCGCATAATAATAATCCACCGATTTTGCTCTCTCTATTTCACTCTCACATACAAAAACTAAAGAAGATAAACAAATGGAGAAAATTTGTATTGTAATTAGGGTTAGACCACCAACAATAACACAAGAAAAAAACAATAATGGAAACCATTGGAATGTTGAAATCAATCGTATTTCACTTCATAAGCCTCTTGGTAAACTTGTTCCAGCGCCTCTTACGCCTTCGGTACCCTCTCTCTCTGATTTTCTGTAAAAATTGCATTCTTTTTTTTTTCTTTTCGAAATGGGATAATTGTGGTTTAGTACCGAGGTTTTGACCAACACTAGGCTTTGGTCTAACATTTTTCCAACGTTAGGGCTTGGTACCTGGATCGGACGTTGACCCGAATTGACTGTCTATGACCTAACTTTAATTAATTTTGTAAAATAAAAATTTGCAAAATACTGAGATTACAAGTCTAGCCCTGAGGTGGGTCTAAGATCCAATGGTTAAAAAGAAAATCAATTAATCTACGGCTTGGATGCAAAAGACCAATAACCCTAATACTTAACTCTTTTTCCTTCGCCTTCATACCAACTCAATCTTCGTCTTCTTCCCTGAATACTATCAAGAACACAACAGCCGCAAACTCCATTAACTTCTCCCCTGATGTCTCCATCCTTTTTCCCTCTTCCATCTTCCGACAGAACTACACCGCCACCACGTCCACCACCATTTTCATTTAATCGACCAATTCTTTTTCTTCATTTTTTTCTGTAGTATTGCCATATCCACTACCACATTATAGTAAAACATGGAAACCCTAATTTCTGCTATTAATTTTCATTAGTTCTTCGGATTCATCATCTTCAAAACCCTAACCCGATTTCTTACATCAACATCTCTTAAAATGTAACTACATAATTCGAGCCATTCTCTGCTGCCTCAAACAATTCCATTCTTCAATTTTGTTCTCAAATTTCGAATCTCTATCAATCGATTCCCTTTTGTTCTTCTCGGATTTCTCGGTTCGTAGAACCCAAAATTATCACATCTCATCACTGTAAAATTGGGGTTCTGTTCATAAATTGGATTAGGTATCAATGGATTTGATTCAATGAAGTTTTAGAGTACTCATATGATGAGCAAAGTTGGGTATGAGATGGATTTATACTTGGTAGAGAAGTGGATCGAGTTTATAAAGATTTGGGTTTTGGCTGTGGTGAAAAAGAATTAGGAAACTGAGAAGAATATAGCGTATTGGGTTTGGGTACTGAATGGTTCACTTCCTTTGACCAAAAACAGGGAAGAAGAGATCATGTCTTTAGGGTTTTGTTTGATTAACAAATTTGGGTTTGAATACAGTGAAATTGGGGGTTTCCATATGATGGAATTAGGGGTTTCAATTCCTTTAACCAGAAACAGGGAAGAAGAGATCGAAACAGGGAAGAAGAGATCATGTCTTTAGGGTCTTGTTTGATTAACAAATTTGGGTTTGAATACAGTGAAATTGGGGGTTTCCATATGATGGAATTAGGGGTTTCAATTTGATTCTGTAACTGTTTTGTTTTTGAGATTTGTAAGATAGTAAAACTAAGGGTATGATAGTAAATTGTTTAATAATTATATTTTATATAATATTTTTGAATAATTACTAAACATAAGTTAAGACTTAACCTAGTCAACATATGTCAACGTCCAGTCCAGGTACCAAGCACTAAAGTTGGACAAATGTTAGACCAAAGCCTAAACCTAGACAAAACCTGAATACCAAAATCTAATTATCCCTTTCGAAATTCGTATTAAGATGGGTTTGAGTTTGTTAATTTGTGATTTGCAGATCATGTATTTGATCAAAATAGCACCAACTATGGGGATTACGAGCTTCTCATCAAAGATATTATTCTAGCAACAATTGAGGGGTTCACTGGTAATTAAGATTCTTCTTCAACAATTTTTTTTATGCTATGAGTTTTTCTAATGGCTTAAATTCCTCATACTGGTAGGAATTTGTGTCTAGGGTATGGGTTATTATTTGATGAAAAAATAGAAATGAAGAAGAAATTTTTTGTGGAAACTAGAAATTCTGAATATGTGATGTTTGCGTGTGTAACATTTACAAGAACTGCATTTGCAATTGCATATGGGAAGAGAAGGAGTGGAAAGACACTATGAATGGTTCTGACAATGATCCTGAAATCATTAGCCTGTTAAAGATGTTTCTCAAAATATTGAGGTGATGTAGTTTCTTACTATTCGTAATCTTAGAGCTGTTTTATTTACCATTAGTCAAATATATATGTGTCTGTTATATGGTTTTATTAATTAATACTATTTGATTAGTAAATTCACGCAGATATTAGCTACTTATGACTCATAGCCATGTCAAGATTATTAGTATTATATATTATATTATAATAAGTATATATAATATATAAATCAATATGTATATTATCAATATTATACAAGTTATAATAAATCAATATATATTATATTAGTATATCACATATTATATTGATTTCTTAAGTTATATTAATTACTAACTTAGTAAGTTAATATACTAAGTTATAATACGTTATTATTAACTTGCATATTGTAACTATTACTAACTTACATATTGTGAAACTCATGCTACGCACCAAGACTGTTGGAATTTCTTATACCGTTGGTTCTTGTCCTTTGAGGCGGGGCCCAATGAGAATTCTAATAAGCTATTATAGAATTACTATCTAACATATTGACGATTAACAATTAAAACTTTCTAATAATCAATAATACTGTTACAATCTAAAGATCTCACACGGTTTTTGAAAACTATTTTCATGCAGTCTAATGAAATAGTAATCAATTCTACAATCAAACTAAATTAAATAGATCTAAGTAATCTCAAAAATAAAATAGTTTAAGCTAAAAATACTAACTCACAATTAGTTTTTTTTTTTTTTAGTATTTAACCCTTTCTATATACGAGGTACGATGGGAACTGATACCCGGTTGGTGATGCGAGGTAAGAAGGGGACTCAATTAACAACTGCAGTGTATAATGAAAACACCAATTATCATTTAGTAGATTAATAATCAGAAATAACACATTGTTTAAAGTGTTAGAGATTTAGAAATTCTCTTAAATAAAATACTTTTGAAATTACCAACATTTGGAATCAATAAGTTTTTCATTACTTTTCCAATGTTAGTACTACTGGTAGTTAAATAAAAAATCACACTTTCTATATAGTTGTATCAAGACCTGATATTGGGAACACTAAAAAAAACACACAATATATTAAAATAAAATAGATTGCCAACTTTAAATAGTGCACAACATATGAAGTACTTCCTATCAAAGAAGATGTAATAAAGGTAATGCACTTATATATCTTTCTTCGAAATCATATATTTGTGTTAAGAATCAAGGGACCAACTCAAATGCTCTTCTAGGCTCCAACTTCTTATAGTTAAACAAAAAATCACACTCATTATATAGGTTTCGATATCTGATACTAGAGACACTAAAAAAATCATGATATTAATATAAAATAGATTGCCAACTCTAAATAATACAAAGCATATGAAGTGCTTCCCCTCAAAGAAAATGTAATAAATAAAATGCATATATGTATTTTTCTTCGTAAGTCATGCATTTGCATTAAAAATCAAGCTGACCAACTCATGAACTGCTTTTCTATGTTCTAACTTCTTGTAGTTGAATGAAAAATCACACATGTTATATAATTGTATTGATACTTGACATTAGAGACACTAAAAATAACACGATATTAATATAAAATAGATTGCCAACCCTAAATACCGCAAAGCATACAAAGTGCTTCACGTCAAAGAACTAATCAAGGAAATGCACTCGATATATCTTTCTTAAGAATCATAAACTTGTGTTAGGAATCAAGGAAATGCACCGATACATCATCTAAAATTGTGGATAACCTGGGAGACACGCATAGAAGAACAGTTGGATGAACTTTCTAATGAAAGTGATTCTGATATCGATAAAGATGTTGATGAGGAAGTCTCACAATATACCAAGTTGTTTGACCATCTCTTAAAGAGAAAAAGACCAACATCATGTCTGTTTAGTTTTCTGACTCCTCTCTGTCGAGAAAACAAAAAATTGAGAAAGGTCCTTAAAGTTTATGATTGTGATTATCATCTAATACAATACCTTTTTAAGGATCACGAAGAAGATGTGCGTTCAACAAATTATGAATGTGAAAATCTTCGTAGAAATCTCATTATGTTGGAAGAAAAACTTGCAAATATGTTTTAAAGATAGTGAAAGTGTTTTTCTCACTCGAGAAGGACAAACTTGAGACTGATTAACTGCTGCTCTTGATAATATCAAGTCGTTGGAAGAAAACTTGAAAAAGTTCAATGCTAGTTCAAACAAATCAACCACTATGCTAGGAGCAAGTAAAAATCATCGTGATACACAAGGATTGAGCTATAAGGGAATAAATACTCCAAGTATTAACAAAGAGGTAAAATTTTTCAAGACTAGTACTTCCTTTCAACAATTCACTAATGGCAAAATTGAAATACCCATACCGACAGTTGAAGTTTGAAAGAGCAAAGTATATCAACCACCAAAATCAGAATATGAATCCAGGTAATAACACTCCTTATGTTTGTTATTATTGCAGAAGATACGGTCACCTGCAAAAGGAATGTCATTTTCGCATAAGGAATGAAAAACTTCATGATGTTCTTATTTTGGCATCACAAGAAGTGGTCAAACCTAGATCATATGTTAAGACTAATACTCTTGACATTACGGGTTTTCAATGTCCAACCTTTAGGTAAAGGAATCAGTGTTGTGAGAAACCTAGACTTTCTTATAAATGTCATACAAATCCTTTTCACATTTGTAATGGTTATCAAAAGGATAAATTTGTAAAGACATAGACAAGATCCGATGCTTCCAATTGGAAAAAGACTATCCTAAAAAATAGTCATTCTGATTCCCCTTCAAGAAATCTTGAAGAGAATAATAGTAAGAAGAGGATACCGAAGAAATCTGTCTCAGAAACACATAACCACACAGTTTTGAACCTTCATACAAGGGTTAATCATACGATTTCTGAGCTCAGAAAATAGATTAGCCAATTCAAGGACTTTAGGCAGGAGAAGGCTAAATACATGTAAGAATTCTACATCTTTTTCCCTTAGTAATATAAACTGTGCTAAATACATAACATGTACAAATCATGGAAAGCTTACCAAAGAATCTTGTTGTTCATGATGGGCGTTTGACGGATGCCTACCATAACATAACTTGATTTTGGTAAATCGTGCCTCCTCTTGGAGCATGAAAATGTGGAAGCAAAATATGTTCAAGAATGGTAACAAACTCCTTCTTGACACATGATGTATTTTTGTATTGTGTGTACTTTATTTTTAGTTTTGAATTTCACCATAAAGTGGTTCATCTTTGGTTATGTCATGTATTCTAATGAAAATATCTCAACTACCTCTTGTTCTCTAGATTTCTATATATTGAGCTAAGAACAAGGTTGATTATATTAGTATGCTTAAATGAGTTCGGTCACAATTCATGTGCTCGCGGACCCATATGCGTGTGAGTTCCGAAGCCGGACCGAACCTATGAAATTAATGAGTCACAACCTCTTCAGAAGATTCTAGAAAGGATCTCTTTTCCCTCAGTTTCTTCAACTTAAAAAACTGTGATGCATATATATATATATATATAAGAGAGAGAGAGAGAGAGAGAAATTGCTGGAGTAACTCGCGAACATTCACAAACAATGATTGCTTCTAAGATTTCAATCAGCACAAAGGAAAATGACAAGAAGATGGAGGATGATGATTCCACGAGAATTGTTGAGTTTACGATTATCCTATCACCATTTCCTGTTACTTTGCTCAAGAACATACATGGGGTCAAGACAGGTTCAGATGTTCTGTGATTTGGTCGAAAATATTATGAATGACATCAAAGTTGTGTTTGAACAATTGTCTGCCGCCAAAAGGGATCTCAAGCTTCTTAATTCGGAAATGGGAAAAGCATATGATGATATTGGTTCTCCCAAAACACAAGTCGCAGACTACATATGAATAATAGTTCTTCTATTTTTTTTTCTAGGAAACTTCTTGTGAGAATTTATTCTTACTTTTGAGAAGGATAACTAGGGTTTGGTATAGCAAAATTGTGATTACACAAGCTATTTCCAACGATTTTCATCTTGCATGTTTTTAGATCCATTTATTTAAATTCTAGAGTTTTTAGAAGATGAACTTGCAGTATGTAATCATTATTGGTTTTATTATTGCAAAGTCTAATGAAATATATGTGTCTTTACGTTTTCGTGAATCGAGCTGATATTTCATATATGCTCAGAAGTTAAATCTATTATGTTTTTATAAACTGAAATAGAACAAACTCTTTGAGAATTTTCTCGCGATCTACTTGAGATCACACTTTTGTGTTATTACTGTGTTATACACTCCGTAAGATTTTCTTATGTTGAGTCATACCAATTAAAATTATCTCTTTGTTCGTAACTGGCGTTTAGATTAATTTATGTCGATATTCAGGATACAAATCCATGTGATTTGTTAATGTCTGACAAAATCCTCTTTTTCATAAAGTAAGATCACTCATGTTGTTCTCTTGGGAATGGCATCAAATTGGCGAGAGTTCTTAAATGAACTTGTGCTTAATTGATATATCTTTGTGGGGAGTGTGGCTGTGGAATTTACAGGGGATGCTTGTATCTTAAATCTCCTAGATGAGCGCTAAGTATATTCTTACTATGTGATGTCATCTAAATAAAGTTGATATGTAACTACCTTTGAATCCTGAAGTAACCTTTGGTTGTATTCATTACGATCCCACGATTTTCGTACCTTTGCCAATTTTTATTAACAAAAAGGGTGTAGAATTAGTTAGTAGCTTCACACTACATACATATGGTTTACGGATCATTAATTATGTAAGGGGGAGTGAATCAGTAATCTATATGTTTCACCTATTATGCAAAATATGTAAGTATTGATTAAGGGGGAGAAATTTATCAGCGCAGTATTAGTTCAAAGTTGGGATACAATTGAGCTTTGGAGAAGACAATAATACTATGTTTTTGTATAACGACGATTGAGAATATTTGTTTTCAAAAGTTGTTATAGCTATATAGACATATACGGATACGAATCATTAACAACAACGATGCTGAGTTGAACACGTTCAGAATCATTGCAACTTAAAATAATGAAGAGTTCAAGGAGTTGAAGAAACCAAGGAAATCAAGGCATGGGGGATTCAAGGAGCTTTTGAAGCTTTATGTTTTTATCCATATGTATTGATAGTTTTGTCACTAAAATTGATAAAGGGGGAGATTCTTAGAGCATTGCTCGGTAAAACTCACAAGTGTTGTTATCTCAAGTTTGTTGTCAAATTTAGTTGTCCAAACTATATCTTGATTTCTAGTCTACAATTAGTTAAGTCTCGGATTAGGATAAAAGATGTGGTTAAGAAACGAACATCACGATAGTCATCATCTCGGAGTAGATATACGTCGACAAACAGATTTTTGATACGCATATTAGTATGCACACCTTTAAAAGTCAGTGAACTCGTGAATCCGGATCGGTACGCAAACCAGTACGCGTACTAGAAAAGAACTATTGGTTACGGAACCGGTTTGGTATTTATACCGGTACACGTACCAGAAAAGTTCTGTGAACTCCGAACTTGGTTATGTTTAAGTGATATCCATACAAGTACGCATACCGAAAATGTTATATGTTAACTATGGAACTCGGTTATGTCTTAAGGTTTACATACCGGTACACGTACTGAAAAAGTTCAGTGAATTCCGAAACTTGGTAATGTTATATAGTATACATACCGGTAAACGTACCATGGCATAACTGTTCACGAACAAGTTAAGTACTTGTACCTTGTACGCCTACTTACCATGTCAATTAAATTCATATGCACATTAAATTATTTCTCTGAGATAATTGGCATTTGAATAATCTCTAAAAACACCATAGACATATTTGATCACATGATTGTGTTTCAAGTTGAGTCTTAAGTGTTTATGAAATTGCTCAAGCTTATAGTTCAGTTGGATAGCTTCGGCTAACCATTCATGAGCGTGGTCTTGTACATGGTTCGGTTACGGTTCATCCTAACCATAGTATATATCTTGATTATGTAAATCGGATTCAAAGATCCATCTAACGGTGGATATTGTTTGCTTGGTTCCAAAGCTATCTTAGCTTAAACCTAAAGCAACCTATGCTTTGAATGTCTATATAAGGGGAACCTCAAACAACTAGGATCATTGAATCCAGACACTACTTTTCTGGGTGTGTCCTAGTTGTAAACTAGAGTCATCCTCTTCCTAAAACCCTTGTAAGGTTTAGAAATTACAAAGACTTCATAGGGATTCGTGAAGCCAGGTCCATCTATTGTTTATCTGATAGCTCGAGTATCCTGATCATGTTCGATTGTTTAGATACTCACTTGAATAAGATAAATAGTAATCTTCAAAGTTCTCTTCGTCTCAGACTTTGTTGATTCCACAAGTTTAATATTTGTGAGGTGAATAATATTCTAGGTTGTACTTTGGGTTGCATAAGTCCGGATTTTAAGGTTAGCTAGACTTCGTCTATTGCTATCGATTTCCATCACCTTGATCTTCGATTAAAAAGGAAATCACATATATAGGCTTATATGTGGGAGGCAGATTAGTTTAAAGTATTCAATTGAGTTGAAGCAACTCTTAGTTGGTGTGACGTCAGCTAAGGGAATCAATTGCTTGGAGTCCTGCTGGGATTCAAGAGGCGTAAGGAGCGCGACTGTACCTTAATCAGTGGGACGCCTTTTAGGGCTCAACTACATTCTAGTTCGAAGTTAATTGATAGTAGGCTAGTGTTTGTAGTGGCTTAATACAATTTGGTGTTCAATCTGGACTAGGTCACGGGTTTATTCTGCGTTTGCAGATTCCTCGTTAACAAAATTTCTGATGTCTATGTTATTTCTTTTCCGCATTATATTGTCTATCTTTATAATTGAAATATCACAGGTTGTGCGTTAATCAATCATAGTAGATGCGTCCAACCTTGTTTGTTGGATACGACTTGATTGATTACTTGGAAAATTGATCTTTGGAATCACCCAAGTACTCTCACACACAAATAAGGTTCACGGACTAGTCTTTGTAAACTTTCTGATTTTGAGAGAAAAAGATATAACTTTGAATACTATTCCTCGATTGAGATTTATTAAGTTGAACTCTTGGAATTATGTTTAAGTTTGTCCATACAGATTGCCTACGGAAAAGTTGGCGGTGTATTTTGGTACCCCGCATTTTCAAGATGTCTCGTCAATAAGAAATACAATCTCCGACCTTCCATAAATGCTATTAATGGAGGAGAAAAAAGGAAAGTCGCCTCTCCGGATGCATAACAGGCGTGGATTCCACGAAGATAAAATAAAGTCTAAGCTGCATTGGCACTTGTTCATCGTCAACAACTACAACGCACAAGGGATGCTCAGACGACCCAAAGTTTCCTCTTCCTATGGAAGAAGGAATTGAGTTGCTGGAAGTATGAATTCAAGATGGTACAATCAAGTTACCTCTTGTCAGATGTCCACCAACTGAAGAAGAGATGGAAGATCCTAAGTACGGTTACTTCTACCAATTCGTCCACTATCTAACAAGTAACTGCAATATTTTGAAACACTACAGGTGAACTACACTTGAGTTGTTAGGGACTGAAGGACTGCACATGAACCCTCTCACAGTCAGAGCATTCACCTTATCTGAAGAACCGGTCAATGAAGTAGTTAAAACCTTGATTGACCATTTATGTGAATTTCTCTATCTATCAAAAGTACAACGAAATGACATCTTCACCGCTATGAACCATGTTGTGCCAGGAATGCGCTTGTCTTTTCCAGGAATACCTTTTGAACCGGCAGTCACAGACAAAGAGTTATGCGATTGGGGACTGCTAGCCACAATCAATCACAAATGCAATAAGTTTGGAGATCGATAACGTCACCGTTATCAATATCATCCCTCTCAAGACACTCAGAGCCGCTGGAATTACTCGATAAAAAGATGTTAGAGCACTGCTCGATTGAAACCACAAGTTTTGCTATCTCAAGATTGTTGTCAATTTCAGTTGAACAAAACTATATCTTGATTTCTAGTCTACTAAGTCAAGTCTCGGACTAGGTATAGAAGTTGGTAGTTGAGTATCATACATCACCCTCGAAGACTAGAGATCAACGAAGATATTTGGAAACTTCATCAACAATGTATGTGAACACTGAACCATTCTTTTTGGTCACAAAAGTTACCATTCTATTTGTATGAGATTATGCCGTATGACTTCTAGTGATCTATTGCAAAGAAGACATTTCAAGTCAAGCTTGTCTTGCTAAACATCTCGAAATATGCTTCAAGAATTGTATGTTCAAAAGTTCTTAACAGTATTAGTTCGAAATAATTTATTGTTCGATATTAATTTTGTGGATCATTTGAAAATTGCTCGAGCAATGATTTTATAATTTGGGAATGTTTCAAACATCAAAGAGAAATTTTTATTATTTCGACTCAGGGTAGATTGTCGAACCATCTCGCAAACCATAAATATCTAGGTTTCTAGAATACAAGAAGGTTTTCGAACCAGTTCGCAAACCTTAAGTTCAGAAAGGGACCGTTTACCAACCCGATTTACAAACCGTGGTGATCTAAAATTTGTGAAAGGCTAACGGTTGGTGAACCCAGTTCATGAATCGTTGTCATCTGATTTCATGAGCCGCAAAACAGTTGGAGAACCTTGTTCACGAACCGTAACATCCTGACTCGTGAACTGCCTATGGTTCACGAACCGTTTCACCAACGATCCCAGTAAAATTAGCATATGCTCAAAGACATATTTTTTTAAATACATTTAGCATTTCTATGACTCTCATAAACACCTCTAAGACATCATTGATCATTAAAATAATTGTGTATGTGGATCATGATTAAATTCTTAAGTGTTTAAAGGAACATCAAATTGCTTAATAGTTCATAAGGTATATTTTCCAGAACGGTCATTACACATGGTTCTGTAACCGGACCACCGTGTATATTCTTCAATGTAATTTTAGGACGAACTTATTACATACTTACTTAAAACCCTAATTAGAGTTTCATCTAAACAGAGAACGTATTTGCTTGAATCTCAAGTTATCTTAGCTTGAATTCAAAGCAACCCTCAGTCTAGAGCACTTATAAATAAAGATACTCTTTCAACTGGGAAATTCAATCCCTGACACTTGCTATAGTCGTCCTCTTTTGACATAGGTTTCCTATGAGAAACACATTAGATCTACGACTTAAAGACTTCACTTGGGGATTCATGAAGCTAGGTCCGACTATCCTTACCTTTATAGTTCGTGTATCCAGATCTTGCTTTTCTGTTATCGAGGTTTTCGTAATCTCTTTTAGGAAAGATAGATAGAAATTACAGAGTTCTCTTCGTCTCAAACTTTGTGACTCCTCAAGATAGATATCTGAAAACTATTCTTAATTGATTAGTAATCGATTATTCTTGAGAGGTGGTAAGAATCCAGGCTTCTCAGCAAACTGAGTGTAAGTGGTTAATTTGGTATCTGGATGTGGTGGTTAATAATTTTAGAACATGAAAAGAAAGGTCTTGGTTCAATAATAAAATCATTGAAGAATTGAAGAGTCTTAGTTTGCAATACAACAATTTATGTCTTTGAATTTATAATATCTGTCTTCTTTTTCATGTATGTTTGTGTTAGAGCACCGTTGATCGAACTCGCAAGATTTGCTATTTTAAGCTTGTTGTAAATGTTAGATGCGCAAAAATATATCTTGATTTCTAGTATATTAAAATCAAGTCTTGGACTAGCATTAGAGTATGGTAGTTGGGTATCAGACATCACCGAATAACCCTCGTAGATTGAAGACTGAAGAACAAACGAAGACATTTGGAAAACTTCATCAACAAAGAGGCATGTGAAGACTGAACCATCCTATTTATTCACAGCAGTTACCATTCTATCTTATGAGACTATGTCGTATGATTTTAGTAGATTTACTATATCTAAGTCAGGCTTGTCTTGATAAATCTCTCGAAATATGATTGAAGTAATGGATGTTCAGAATCCTTAAAAATCTTGGTTAAGAACAATTTATTTTTCATAAACTATTTTTGTTTCAAGTTGATCATTTGGAAATTGCCTAGGAAGTGATATTTGCTATATATGGCGATTGGGAATTTTCAAATTGATTAAAGAAAGTTTTCACAACATACTAAACTCGAGAATGGGGGAAGGTATGCATACCCAATAATGTACCCCTTGGAACTGAGTTTGCGAATGGCTAAGGGTACATATACCGAGTAAGCATGCCCCAACATCCCGAGTCCACGGATTTCCCATAGGTGTGCATACCCGGTAGGTATACCTACCCCTTTCTGAACTAAGCGGATGCTCATAAACTATTTTCACAAATATGTTCGTCGTTGGTACAACTCTCATAAACACTTCTAACACAACTTTGTTCATTGAATCATTATGTGTATGTGAATCATGGTTTAAGTCTTGAGTGTTATTGAACACCACTTATGCTTGTAACTTCAAAAGGCATATATCCTAATCCGAACTATCATTATACATGGTTCCATAACCTTGTACCATAATGTATATTCTTATGTGTAATTTCATGGGGACTTCTCACATGCTTACATGAATTCTTAATAAGAATTTCATCTAAACTGAGAAAGTGTTCGCTTGGATCTCAAGTTATCTTAGCTTGAATCAAAAGCTACCTAGAGCCTTGAAGATCTATAAATATAGAGACTCTTGCAACATGATTTCTTAGTCCCAAACATTTCTTTGTCCTAGTTTCTAATCTAGAGTCATCCTTTATAACCTAGGTTCTTCATGAACTTCATTCTAGGTTACGACTTAAAGACTTCAATTAGGAATTCGTGAAGCCATGTCAGACTATATTTTACCTGATAGTTCTTGTATCCTGATCTTGTTATTATTGATCTTTGAGGTTATCGTAATTTCAGATAAGAAGCGAGATAAATAGAAACCACAAAGTTCTTTTCGTCTCAAATTTTGTGATTCCTCAAGATAGATATCTAACCCTTCTTTGATTTGTATGGCTTGTTCTTGAGAGATGGTTAGTAATCTAGGCTTCTCATCTAACTAAGTGTAACGGTTCCGATTCGTGAGATTTGCTTGCCTTTTTAATTGCAAACAAATTTCCAAGCCTATATTGAAAAATCAGAAGGGAAATAAAATAGGCTTATCTGTTAGAGGCATATTGGTATCAAAAGTCCTCACTTAGGTTGAAGCAACTATTAGGCTGTAAAGGATGTCAGCCAAGGGAATCAATTGCGCCGAACCTTGCGAGATTCAAGAGATGTAAAAAGCACGATTGCAGCTGAGTTGCTTGGAGTGTTAATTCGGTCTCATCACATTTTAGTATGAAGTCTGACTGTAGGATAGTGTCTGTAGAAGCTTAATAAGGTTTGGTGTTCAAAGCTGGAAGGTCCCGAGTTTTTTTTTTGCAGGTGCAATTTTCCTCGTTAACAAAATTTCTGGTGACCTTTATTTTTCCGTTTCCGCTTTATTATGTTTTATCTTTATAAAAGGAATTGCACAGGTAGTGCGTAATCAATCTAGATAGTTTAAGTCCTTGTTAATTGAGATATAACGAGATTTGTTCTAGTTGAATTTGTATCTTAAAGGACAAGTTACAAGTTTCATACTAGTTAGAATTCAGATTCTATTGATTTGGATATGACTAGACTGATCTTGGATATTGATTTGTGAGATCGTCCAAAAACTCTTCTACACAATCAGGTTCGCGGGTTTTTGAGTCTAGACATATTGATTGTGGACGAGAAAAAAAAAAAACTCTACATACATATTGTTCAAGGATCTTTTATTAGATATACTTGCAACTGTATTGGGTTTTGTCCATACAATTCGCCGAACGAAAAAATTTGTGGTGTACTTGGTTCCCTCTCCTTTTAGTTTTTGTGTAGATATCATCTCTTCTCTGGTTCGTGTATGTATATGTCACAATTTAATTTAACAAGTATTCATGATTCTAATGGGTTTTTGAGTTTATGAAGAACAAAAATAACCTTGAGGATGACCTGTCGGTTTACCAAAATCGACCGTTTTGTACGGAACCGAATCGAACTGAACCTGTTAACTGCTATCACTGATTATCGAAACAGGATAACCGAGGGTCTCAGGTTCCGTTACAGATGCTCAATAATCATATGTTGTGTGCATGCCTACTTACAACTAAGAATTCACCATTTCCCAGCTATAAACAACAAAATAGTGCTAGCCGAAGGCTGAGAAATGATGAATTTCTAGCAGTAAATAAACTAATTTCGGGTAGGAACATATAAACTGAAATTTCTGAAATCTAACCTATTAGTTCTTCCCCTGTTCACATTCTGAACATTATCATAATCATAGAGAAGAGCCCTCCACAAAAAAAAAGAGGTGCCCCAAAAACAGGTTTCTTAAAAAAAGATATCATGAAATTGATTTCATACTCCAAAGTGCTTAGCATCTAGTCAACTCCAATCCACTTCTTGAGTACCAACATAAACTCAAAGACTTTCTCTGGATCAGGTAGCGACTTAGAAACACTCTCATTTTCCATGCATTTCTTTCCCCAACTGACCAATTTGGGACACACTTCTTCGATACTAAACTTCCCAAATGTCTCGTACGAGTAAAACCGACTGTAAAATGGAATCAAAGCCACATCTACAAACCCCATTCTCTGACCACCAAAGTAAGGCTTCTCTCCGAGCTCGCCTTCTAATACCTTCAATATATCAATGAAGTCTTTCTTAGCTTTCTCTAGTTCATCACCTTTACTCATACAGATTTTCTTCCCACCATCATAAACCTGCAAACAATTTATAGATTTTGATTGAATAAAACAAGAACCCGAATCAACACGAAATGCAATTATTAGGAAGTGGATGTTAGAGTCAAGCACGCAGTGAGAAAAACAAGAATCTTTTACCTTCTTGTCAATGTAGTCAGCCCAAAACCTCGCTAAAGCTCTTTGATAAGGATCAGCAGGCAAGAGTGAAGATTTTTGGTTCCAAACTCTGTCTATGTATTCCACGATATTAAGGGATTCAGTGATAGGTTTTCCATTATGGATCAAAACATCTTGTTAATTGGATTCATTTTCAGAAGTAACGGACTTTTTTCTCTGAGATCTTCTTCCTTGTATTCACATTTAACTTCTTTTTCTGCTAAGGCTATTCTGACCCTTATCCCAAATGGACTTGGCCAAAAATCCAATAGAACTACTTCATCAGCCATTATTGGTTCACTGTGTTTCTGTGAAGCCCAATTACACAATGAATTACGGAAGAAAATAGAAGGGATGAAAGAATGAAGGAATCTAGTTTCTGTGGTGCAGTTGAATGACATGTGCTTTTAGTTTTTAAATCGAATAGAGTGAGTCCATGTTCTTCGTCAACCTTTGTCTTATCGTAGTAGTATAATATTGATTTTCTTGGGGCTAATCACTTGATCATGTCGGTAAGTGTTAAACAATATGTACGTCATTGCATTCATCATATCATATTATTAAGAGGAAGACCATTGAATGAGTCGGTGCTGTAATTCAGAAGGTTCCGTCTACCATTTGTATCCAAGGAAGAACTGCAGAATCCTCTACTAATTTGAATTCAACCGGGTCAAGGAAATCATTTGGTTTTTTCTCCAGGGAAAGCCTCAGTTTGCCTTAAAAGCTGGTATTTCCACTCTGGCGAGTAGCTTTAACCAACTATTGCAGCATCTATAAACAACAGCTCGCCGAATGCATCTTTAAATTTTTGCAGCCTAAAATCTTGGATACCACCCTTTCTTCAGGCCACAGACTTTCAGAGCGAACCAATGGCAATACTGGTAAAGAACTAAGGAGCCTTGGAAATTGACAGTGATGCATTTATTGGAAATCAGTCAATGGCAATGCTGGTAAGAACTAATGAGCCTTGGAAATTGACAGTGATGCATTTATGGGAAATCAGTTTGGATGTTATCAAACTACCAAGCATGACATGGAACTCGTATACTTGTACATGATATTTCTCACACCATTTCGGTGCACGCTCCTTCTCCCTGAACAAATATGTCTCCATAGATGCAAGGAGGAATCCAGTAACGCCTTACATTTCGAACCATTAGAACAAGGGGCTATGGACTCCTTCCCGGTGACTAGTGTGGCTGAAAAATGCCCACTATGGGAAGAGTCACTCTCCCAAAAACTCAATTCTCCTTCGACCTCTACCTCAGTCGAACACTCAGCTAATACATAATCTCACAAAGAAAACACAACTAACACAAAATCTTCTAGCTTAGAAGAATACCACATTCACCTCTTATCTCTGATTTTAAAAATAAGTACTGCAGTTGGCCCAAAAAATATTAAGAATCAATGGGAGCGGAGACATCATCTGGAGCCAATGTGGTCCTTATCACCATACAAGATGTTCTCAAATCCAAGCTGCTTTGTCACATGGTGTTTCTCTGCCCTCCGTACTCCTGTATATCTTTCTAAGTTTTCGACCTTGCTGATTTACTTGAGCAAATGCATCAAAATAACAAACACCCTAACGCTAAGAAATAGAGCCAAGTCTCAACTCCTAAACCTATCATGTGTCTCCAGCATACATGTCAACAAAGTCGCACATTAACATTTATGATATATGACTGAGTTTTCATAACTTCATGAATTTGACTAATACAAACACACAAATGGACATGAGTTTCTCAGGTTAAAGTTAAACCAGACAATCCAGCCTATTCTCATACAGTACAACACAACAATGTTGAATACTAGTAGTTCAAACAGTAATGTTAAAGCTTAGGCATTCACTGCAGTGGTACACTCCACTAATTGCTATCAATAACTGTCGAGAAATTTGAAACATTTAGCATTGGATTTCTACTTCTTCAATTAATTAGGTAAATTAAGTAACCAACTTCATTTCTTAGAAATCAAATGCAGAAATTCAGTACTTGTAAATAAAACACATTCTACATCATCTAAAGTATGCCGCGTAAGTGAGACAATAACAATACTTAATCTGAAACCCTAATCAACAATTCCATACCTCTGCTTAAGTTTCAAAACGAATTGATAAATCTTTTGTGATTCGGGAAGTGATTCAGAGACACTATCTTTCTCCATACATTTCTTTGCCCATTCCATCAATTTAGGACAAATTTCTTCCATACTAAACTTTCCACAAGTTTCATAAGAGTAAAACCAACTGTAGTAAGGAACAAAAGCCACATCTAAGAACCCCATTTTGTCACCTCCATAGTAAATCTTATCTCCAAGCTCTCCTTCTAGTACCTTCATACATTCAATGAAATCATTCTTAGCTTTCTCATGTTCTTCTCCTTTAGTCATCCATAACTTCCTCCCAATTTCAAATACCTGCATTTCGTAAACCCTAATTTAAAAAACTGTAATTGATTCGTAAATTATGCAAGGAAATTTAAATTAGATCTAACCTTTTTGTCAACATAATCAGCCCAAAACCTCTCTGAAGCTCTTTCATATGGATCATCAGGTAAAAGTGGAGATTTATCTTTCCAAATTTCATCAATGTATTGAACGATTAGTAAGGATTCAGAAATGGGTTTTTCATTATGAATCAAAACAGGGATTTTTTTATGAAGTGGGTTCATTTTGAGAAGAAGAGGACTTTTTTCTCTAAGATTTTCTTCTTTGTAATCATAGTGGAGACCCTTTTCTTTCAAGGCAATTCTCACCCTCATTCCAAATGGACTTGGCCATGTATCTAATAGTACTAGTTTATCTGCCATTACTGTAAATCAGTTTGAACTTAAAAGGATTTGATTATTTTCTCTTTTGAGAGAGGAAGGGAAAATAGGTTACAGACTGTGTCTGAATTAGGAAAAGGGATTCCCAACTCCCTAAAAACAACTACGACTCCACTAGAGTGGTTCTGACTTTTTACTACTAATAGAACCCTGAAAGTTACGGTACAAAATAAGAATAACAGGACCGACTAGTGACTTTCAAACATGAGTAAGTGACAAATCTTCGGTAATAGAATCTCCGTTAACAAGATCACGTACCCCTGAATCCAGTAACAATAATAGTGTGAACAACCTTGATATGACCGAGTTGGTCTAAGGCGCCAGCTTAAGGCGCTGGTCCGTAAGGCACTGGTCCGAAAGGGCGTGGGTTCAAATCCTCAAGAGCAGTTCCATGCGGGATCGGGAATTTGTGTTGAGGTGGGCTATTTTCATTCATCTCAAGCTGCAATAAAAATAAATACGTGTAAAATATCTAAAGAGTATAAGTTGGAGCAACGTTATCTTTTAGAGCACAAAACTTTTGAATCAAATTTATTTACCAGTATATTTACAATTGCGTTATGCTATGTATGAGATACACAAACAAAGCTATAAATTAACAAAAACTTTGATTTGATAATGTATGCAGCCAATTTTTTGGGATTAATAAATTATTTTTTTGGTTTCCACAAATAAGATATTACTTATCAATGTCAAATATTTTAAATTTATGCTTCTGCCATATTCTCTCTTTGGTTTGCAAAATAATTACTAAATCAAAAAAAAAAAAAAATTGTGCTTATAATCATGATAAGATATGGCATTTTCTGTCTATCCCTATAAGTAACATTTTAAGTGTTACATTTATAATTTATCATATTTGTCCCCGTAAGGATACACAACATTTTAAGATTTTGAATCACATACAAGCAAGATATTTAATTCTTTGGATGCATGCATATAAACGTGTCCTCACTCTCGTTGCATATCACTAGATCTTAGTCATACAACTACATATATGTTCCCGTTTGTTAGATCTTCTTCAAGATACGTCAAGTTTGATTTTCTTTTGTATGGGCTATCCAAATTTAGACACGAGGCGTTTCCCTTTTTCCCGAGGGGGAATTACCAAGGCGAAGTGAGCTATTACAGTTTTTTTTTTTTGTGGGGGGGTCCTGCGGCCTTAGGTAAGCCACCCCCACATCAAAATCCTTGTTCCTATGGAATGAACAAACTCTAAGTTTGTTCATTTGGCTCCCACTATGGAATGAACAAACATGAAAAATTGTTCAAATCAATATATTTGTTGATTTGAGCATCGAGATGGACAAACCAGCGCGCGATTGATGGAACATCGGGCGATCGTGGAAGCAACGCGCGGTTGAAGCAAAAACACTCGCGACTCTTCTTCAAACGCCCGCGATTCTTCCTCCAACGCCCATTGCAATTCCCGATTCCCAACAAATATTTTACTACTTTTTTACTCCCTTTATCCTATTTTATCTCACTTTATCATATTTTCTCTCACCAAATATATTATTTTATATTTTAACTTTATCCTGAAAAATATTTTATATTCAAAAACAATAATAGTGGGACCCTAGAAAACTAAATTTGTTCATTTTGCCCTGCTTTACCATAGTGGAGAAACCCGTTTGGCCATCCACGTGGCTCAACAAAATTTTGAGTTTGAACAGTACCATAGGAATTGCTCTAAGAGTTAAATTTCTAAAACCAACTGGGATTAGCCCAGTTGGCTAGGAGTTGAACTCCCAAGTTATAGGTTAGGGGTTCAATTCCTGCTGCTGTCTGATAAAAAATAAAAATAAATAATAGTGTCGACCGAGGGACCCGTAATAGTAGTAAGAGCGACACCTGCTTATATACGGGAGTGCTTGGATTGTTGAGGTACGATCTACAACTCTAGAACAAGTTTAATTTTCTTTTTCTGAATACCATGTCCTTTCAAGATAGGTTTATCAGAAACTTTGTCTTCCGGAACATAAGTAACTCGCCAAAATAATCTTCAGAGCTGATGTTCCTTCCTGCAGATATCTACATCAAACTCGGGTAAAGTATCATCAAACATATAGTGACGCGAATACAAGAATCTTATTACAAAGATTAACACAAAAACCATCAGTGAAAGCAGAGCTGAAAATCATAAAACTAGATCTAACGGCCGAAATAAAAATTGAAAATAAATCAAAGATACCCTTAAAAGAATGGGGCAGGATCTAATGACATGGTTATATTGACATAATCATGACATGGTTTGGCAGCTGAAATCCACTCCAATTTAAGGAGTTTGGATGTAGTCTAAGGACCACTAGTCAAGGGCATCAAAAAAAAAAGACATAGTTTGGCCATTTTTTCTATAAACCCAAGCAACAACGTAGTTGAAGCTTTTTTTTTTGGTGACATGTTCCTCTTATATAGCTCTACATTCCTACCAAAAATGAGAGCATTCCGAGACGTATAAGACTACCATCTACCATTTTGAATATCAACCGTTGAAGATTAACGGTTGAAATTAAAATTTGTGGATGGTGAAGTTTCGCATATCGGAATACTCTCATTTTTTGCAGGAATGTGGAGATATATAAGTGGAATATGTCACCAAAAAATTAACTTCAATCTCGTTGTCGCTTGGGTTTTGTAGAAAAAATGACCAAACCATGTCATGATTATGTCTATATAACCATGTCATTGAATCTTACCCCTAAAAGAATAATCAGAGGATATTTAAAGCTGTTAACCTACTCCGGTCTAAGCAAAACCCCCGAAGTTGATGTTGAAACTGCACTTAGATTGATAGCCGAAGTTGAGATTGAAAGTAAGTTTTGGTCTTTTTTCTTCACCAAATCCCAAACCATAGATGCACTAACAACCCAAATCCAAAAACAAAACAAAAAACCACCATTGCACCATAGTAAAAATCAAACCATGAACAAACAAAATTAAAACATTACATAAAGAAAACTTAATGCTAGTGTTAAAACATGAAGGCTCTGGATCAACACAGTAGCATGGTTGCTCAAATCTGAGCAAGCAGCGACAAGAAAAGTTAGGATTTTCATTTAAAGCATAGGAAATAGGAAACAGAAACTTTATGAATTGTCCTAAATCCAATCATAAATATGCCTAGAGTGGTTCTGACAAACCCTCCAAAAGAAACATTTGAAAATCGGATACCCGAGGATTGATGAACCTTTTGGTGAAGTGGTGTCCATCGAATGTCGTGAGCGCCGTGATTAGAGCTTTCAATGGTAGTTAACGAAACATGTAATTTTTGTCCGTATTTGAATCCAATTTAATATTTACTATCCATATCAGATAATTTTTTTATGTATCCGATATAACGGATATTGGATTACCCAATGATGGTTTGAAGATTTGTTATTTCTATCTTGGAATCATTATAGATATTAACCAAATCCTTCACGGTTTCTACATACCAGGAGTTTTGTTCTTTCATACTCATAACCACCTTTTTACGGAGGATCCTTGCACAATTTCTTCCTTGATACTCTTTTTTTCGTCAAGAACAATTGTTTCATGAGATCTCTTTGAGCTGCCTATCTTTGTAGGTATGAGAATAGTTGAAGAGAGTTCATACCCAAGAGTTATAAGTAGATTAGGAAACCAGTTACTTCCTTATAAAGGCTAAGGGTTTATGGGGGAATTTCCTAACAGGATACGTGAATCGATTGGCAAACCCAAGGTTCACGGATAGTTCCGGTGGATATGCAACAAGGCTTTTTAATTAATATTGAATCCGTATTATCATAAGAAAAAACTTATTTTTCGTGAATTTTCATAACAGATTGACTTATTATCATAACAGAAAGGATGTAAAAAATTCCTTGTTTTACTTAAGTTTAAGTATGAAAAATTATGATTAGATATAGATCTAAGAGCATAACTTGCATATTAGCTTGCATACGTGAGTATTGTTCTCGTCTCGAGCTTAGGGTTCATATACGTAGGGAGATTTCATTTACGAGCATAATATGATTTGATACCGACATCGACTTATTACATTTTGGACTCACTATGTGATGTGGTTCTACCAAGTCGAGAGGGGATTCACTCAATTTGTGGTCTAATAAAGACAACAAAGATGACATTCATAAGGTTGACATTCGTTTTGTTTAATTGATGGGTTATACAACCCAATTAATTGGAAAGTGGTTCGACTTAATGGAGCAAAGCTCGATAAAACAAATCTATTATATGGTCCCTATTATAATAATTAGTAAGAGTTATTAAATTCTGAAAAAGAACCATTAACTTGAGCAATCTCGTTATCAGAAGATTTAGACAATTCAGATATTCGTGCAGTCCTCGCAACTTCCAAGTTAGTATTGAGGATGCATCCATTAATACAACTAAGTAATGATGGGGTGAGAATGAGCTCACCACTTGTACCAAGGAAATACTCCGAGTTTGTTTATCTTATAATATATGATTAGATTTTTACCTTTTGCTTCATTTTCTTAAATAGCCTATTTAATAGGTGCCCTGATCCTCGAGGATTTTGAAAATCTCAACTGCCTCATGAACCTGTTATTGTCAATCAACTGTCTTTCAGAAGAAGTTTTACTCAATGATGAAATCTCTGGATCTGTTGGAATCCATGTTTGTGGACATGAGCCTTTTGGATTCCGTATCCAGAATTTAGATAGAGTATATGGGCTCTTTTTTATCAGTATGAAGTGTGGTATTTGTCCTTTTTATTGTATCGTAAGAGGTACTTGACTTATAAATATTCGAAGTGAGTAATCTTGTATATTCTTACCATAAGTTTTTTGTCTGAACGTCCAACCACAATCAGTTGGAGATGCTGAGAGACTTACCTCCTTGATTGCAAAAGAGAGCAATCTTTGAAGATTGTTAGCATGTTTCTTCTTATGGAACCATTCCATTGCAAGATGACCCTTATTACCACAATGAGAACAAATCTGTGAAATACTCATAGAGGTGTTTGTAACATGGTCTCGCTTAGAAACTTTATTTGGTGTTGATGTATATTTTGTCGTCGTTTATCATAAAAAGCATGTGTTAGAGCGTAGCTCGGTTAAACTCACCAAGCGTTGGTATGTCATATTTTAGTATCTAAACTCATCTAGACTCGCTTGATTAAATACTAGAGTCAACTTCCTTCAAGTTAGACTAGAAATTTTAAGAATGTTGACACATACAAGCATTACTCTGAAGACCTGGAGAATATGAAGAAGTAACGAACTACAACGACGACATCATCCTTCCACTTGAGGTTAGTAATATTGACTTGAACTGTTTCATTCCTAACGTATATCTTACTAGTCGTGCTATATTGAAAACATAACTGTGAAGCTGTATATACTGTACATAGTGTATATGATTCTCTAGTGATGTGACATGATCATAATAATATGATCATAGTATTAAGGAATTAGACTACGAAGTATAACTCTTATCTTTTGAACTTCGTAGATATGACATCGACATAATCTTATATGTAGTGTTATGATTATGTGAATGGGTTATGATGGAGATTTCATCTTAGGAAACAAAGTTTTACATTTGTTTAAAGAAAGTACATTCATGAACTTGTTTCGTGAATCGAAAGGGAAATTAATAGGCTTATTAGTCCGGATATTCATTGCATATGTTTGGATGACCAATATGTGTGAGATGGTAGAACCGATCTTAACTCAAGTTATGTATCTTGGTATAACTAATCACAATGCCTGAACATATGATTTGGTATGACGATCTTGATAATTGGTGTAACCGATCCTAAGTAATCACCATGTGATGGTATGATCGATCCTTGTAATTGGTGTGACAGATCATATTAATTGGTGTGACCGATCATAAGTGTTGTGTGACCGATCCTTCTAATTGGTGTAACCGGTCCTGGTAACTGGTGTGACCGATCATAAGTAGATACCATTTGTAGATGGAACGATCCTTGTAACTGGTGTAACCGATCCTAGTGACTAATGTGACCGATCACAAGTAATTCCATATTAAGTTATAACCGATCCTAGTGATTGGTATAACCGATTGAACCCATATATGTGGTTTGATATGATCATTCACATAGTAGTCTTGGAATACATGCAAACCAATTCTAAACTTGTTTGGAAGTGAGGTATAACCGATTCCAAGAAAGCAAATCCATGTAAATATGAAATTAGGATTTGCAATGAAAAGATGTCAACATACTTTAAGGATATTCCTTGGTACTCAAGGTGATCCTGTGCCGAAATAAATTAAGAATATATTTTAATTAGGGTTTTTGGATTTATATGCTTTAATTACCAGCAATTAATGCATAACTCTAGAAAATAAAAATTATTAATGTGCATTTACTGATTGGAGATTTTCTATTGAGAGATTTCGGAAATATTGGACAAGCATTTATTGGAATTAGGAAAACCGAATTTGGCATTCATTGCATATCTTGAGAATATTTTCGGTTTTGGAAATTCCTTGGTGTCCAAACATCCTTGGTCTAGAAATACCTAAGTTTGCAATTCTAGCAAACTATCCTAAGAGCCATGCAAAATTCATTTCTTGTTGTTTCTGGTAGAGCCGTCTATTCGGAGAAAAAAGTATCCTGATTAGTTGAAATCTCTTACGACCGCTCATTTAAAGACTTCTGTGGGATCAAGAACCTCTACGAGTACCATTGGTGGGAAATTAGATAATCGCAGTGTTATTAGTTTTCGATTTGATTTTATTGACTAATGGTTGTTGAAACTTTGATTTCACCTAGTTTTTTTATGCTTGAGAATCTTCTCTTGATATAAGATTCACTCAGACTATATTAGAGTATCTACAGGATCTTTATAATTGTTGTTAGATCTAAAGACATCTTGTGATAATCCATTGTTAACAAACTTCATTCTGTGTGTGATTGATCACAAGAGATTCAAGTGGTGTTGTGCAGGTTTTGAAGATAAAAGAAGATTTGAAGACGAAGAAGATTTCTTATTATTTTTCGTATCTTGTGAATTGTGTGCACAAACCTTGATCGTCTGGGATCCAACTAGAATCAGTTTATCTTTGATAGATCTGATTGATTAGTTGCGTGAGATCGACACTCTCTATATTTCTCTTTGAGATTTATATTGATTGAGTGCGGATCTATACTTGACTATTTCGGTAGTTAAAGTTAGATTGATGATCTAACCAGACAAATAAGTGTATTAGGTTAAACTGAAGAGCCTTTTTCAACGACTCATCTAAATCTTTTAGCAAGATTGATTATAATGATTACCAAATAGATTCTTCCTTTGTTATTTGGAAAACAATCCAAAGGACTTGTTATTCACGTGCGCGACTCTAGAAGTCGAAGGCGCATGGATAGTGAGGGAACTAAGTAGCTAGGGGTAGTCTGCTTAGTCTCAACTATACGAAGTTGGTATTAGATTTTATATAACGGCTTAATTAAGGAGTATTCAAAGTGGACTAGGTCAGGGGTTTTCTGCATTTGCGGTTTCCTCGTTAACAAAATCTTGTTGAGTCTTTTACTTTGATTCCCGCATTATAATTATTTATTATAACAAAGTAAAATACACATATATGTTAACTCATGAATACTTAATAGTGATCCTATAGAGTTTGGTTATTACCGAACCTATTATCAAGTATTACGCTTTGTTTTTGTATTGTCTCGATCGTATCCATAGTCAATCACACAAGTTATCTTGTTGTTGTATTGTCTCGATCTCGTATCCATAGACGATCACACGAAGTGTGACCGAATCGTCGTATTGTCTCGACTCTGTCCATAGACGATCAGTTCGGTAGAAGACTTATAGGTTGAAACAAAAAGATTGTGGTGTATTTGGGTACCCTCGTATTTTCAATTGGTATTAGAACGAGGGCAAACACGAAAAGATCTAACAATCTGTTTTTGTGATCCAACCTATAATATTTGAATCTATGGCTGATTCAATTAACATACTATCAAGATTAGATGACTCAAGGTTGTTTTAAAATAAATAAAAACAATGCAATTGTTGAGTCTTTACGATCCAAAGTAATTTGGTCTCAGAGAAGATTGTCAATTGTATCTCAAAATGACTCACTTTGAATATCCTAAAGACAAAATGAATCGAAAACTCAATGAGTTCATGAAATTGAAAAACAAATCAAAGGATTTATCTTTAGAGCTCGAACTTTACGAGTTAAAGGAAGAAGGGTCTTTTAAAAGACCTGCAAAATTCTCAATGATAGTCGAAAATTACAAGATGATGCGGATAGTTTTCTTTGGAAAATTCAAACTATGAAACAAGCTCCTAAAGAACCAATATCTTGTGAATTGTGTGCACAAACCTTGATCGGCTGGGATCCAACTAGAATCAGTTTATATTTGATAGATCGATTGATTAGTTACGTGAGATCGGCATTCTCTATATTTCTCTTAGAGATTTATATTGATTGAGTGTGAATTTATACTTGACTATTTCGGTAGTTAAAGTTAGATTGATCTAATTAGACAAAGGAGTTTATTAGATTAAACGGAAGAGCCTTCGTCGACGACTCATCTAAATATTTTAGCAAGATTGATTAGAGTGGTTACCAAAAATATTTTTCCTTTGTTATTTGGAATACGATCCAAAGGACTTGTTATTCACGTGCGTGACTCTAGAATTCGAAGGTGCAGGGATGCTGAGGGAACTAAGTAGCTAGGGGAAGTCTTCTTGGTCTTAACTATACAAAGTTGGTATTAGATTTTGTATAACGGCTTAATTCTGAGGGTAATCAAAACTTGACTAGGTCCCGGGGTTTTCTGCATTTGCGGTTTCCTCGTTAACAAAATCTTGTTGGACTAGGGGTAGTCTTCTTGGTCTCAACTATACTTTGGGGTGAATCCCAAACACTTGGCATAATTAAAGCCAATGGGATCCATAATAGTATGAATAGTCACAGGTTTTAGAAGGCTTACAAACACAGACTTGTTAGGTCTACGGTGTTTTCCCACTCTGATACAAATTGGAAAGGAAAGGGTACCAAGTATACCACCAACTTATTACTCAGGAAACCTTGTATGGACAAAGCCTAATAAAATCACAGTAGGTCAAAGCAAATATTCTTGAATAAGATTCTATATAAAGTTTTTCTCTTTCTCTTCCAAAATCAATATGTTTAAACTAAAAGTCCATGAACCTAATTATGTAGAAGAGTTCTTGGACGATCTCAGAAATCAATATCCAAGATCAATCTAGTGGTATCCCATTAAGAGGGTCGAATTCTAACAAGTATGAAACTTGTAATATATCTTTCAATATGCGAATCCAATAAGAGCAAGTCTTGTTTTTGATCTCAACTAATGAGGAATTAAACTATCTAGATTGATTACATACTACTTATGTTATTCCTATATATTATAAAAATAAGACAAAGTCATAAGGAAAAGGAGAAACATAAGTCCCCATAAGTTTTGTTAACAAGGAAAATTGCACCTTAAAAAAATCCTCGACTTGTCCAACTTTGAGCACCATTAAATTGAGTACCAGACACTGGCCAACTATCAGACTTGGATTGCAATGTAATTGAGACCGAATTAACCCTACAAGCAATTCAGGTCTAGTTGTGTTTCTTACGCCTCTTGAACCTCGAAAGATTCTGCGCACTTGATTGCCTTAGATGACATCCTTTACATCCTAAGAGTTTGAAATGACGAGGGTACCAAGAACATCACAATATTTTCGATATTAACCTAATTAAAACACACCTTGTGTAGTTTATTTCAAATAATTACTGTCAAGGAGATTACTTTTCAACAAGGTAACACTAGGTGTATAAAATAGGTATCGAAACGGAACCTAACTATCGAGGATCAAACCCAAGTGTTGGATTAACACACAAGTGTGTTTACTTTCACCGTAACTAAAATAATAATTACAATGATGAAAGTAAAGTAAAAGAACACTAAGATTTTGTTAACTAGAAACTGCAAATGTAGAAACCCTGGGGACATAGTCCAGTTTTGAATACTCTCACAATGGACCCATTGTACAAAGACTTTATATAGTTGAGACCAAGTAAACTATCTCCAAGTTACTCAGGTCCTTGAGTATCCTTGCGCCTACTTCCAATCTGGTATGCACACGTGAATCCTAAGATAAAGTCCACTATCTTAAGTTGCTTCACTCGCTGTGAAAACTTCTAGCACTCAACTCCTTTGGATCCTAATCTGAAACAGTAAATGACTAATTTGTTTTCGGTAACAAGCTCTATCAATCTCGCAAATTATCAAGTTAATCAGAGATGTTGTTGAGTTATAAAGGCTCTTCCGTTTAATCAATATAAACTCTTTGCATCGGTTAGATAAACCGAGATATAAAGACTATGAACGAAAATCAATCTTACTTCGTAATCTATCAAAGTAGATCTCAAAGAGAAATACAAATAAATTGGTCATTGATCTATACCACAAGCTATAAGGTGTCTATCAAGATAAACAAGCTTGTTGGATCCCAGTCGATCAAGTGTGCATCACAAAGATCACTAATTATAAAATCTTTTTGTCTCTTTCGAGTCTTCAATGTACCTGCACAAAGAATTTGACTCCCTTATGATCAATCACACGCGGAACGACGAATATTAACAATAGATGTTTACGAGTCCTATCTTCAGATCTTAAATCAATAAATATTAGATTTGAAATCGTTGACTCTTGATTTATTTCGAGTGACCTTATATCATAAGAGAAGGATCACGGAATAAACAAACTAGGTGCAATCAAGATTCAACTTTCCCGTCAGTCAATCAAATCAATAATTGAAAACTAAAATAACGATACGATTTAGTTTCTCACCGATGATACTACTAATAGCTTTTTGATCCCAAAGAATTCTTTAAATGAAGCGATCATAAGAGAATTCACCAAATTAGATTACTTTCATTTTCAAGAGAGTATTATGAGAATATTACTAGTGGTCTTTCCTCATACTAAACGCGAAGTTCTGTATGTTATAGGAAAAGTTTGTAAGAAAAACAAACTTCGTTATTTATAATGACGAAGGTAGTTTGGACACCAAGGAATTCCCAAATTCGAATTTATGTAAAGATATGTAATAAATACCAATTTTCGATTTTCACTAATTTCCAAATATTGTCTAACTAATATGCCGAAATCTCTCATGGATGACAACTCAATATTAGTTAGCATCCATGTATATTTTACTAATATATAATCCAAAGATATGCTTTAATTACTGAGAAATTAAAGACATATAAATGTCAAAAGAGATATTATGGAATATTTCGGTTTGGGATCTGACCTTGAGTATTAAGGAAAATACTTGAACATTAAGTAATAAGAGTTTATCATATGTTCAAAATATTATGTCGACATTAGTGAACTTTTCATGTTAACAAAAACATATTGCGATATCTATGCAAACCCCAGAGTAATAGACAAATCGGAAATACGCTTGTAATTGGTTAACCTATTAGAGACCGGTCCTGCAACAAATCCCAAAGTAAGGGATCGGTCTTGCTAAATATCCATAGGACCGGTCCTAATATAAATCCTTGTTTAAGGGAACGGTCTTAGAATATATCCTTTGATTCCTTTCAACTACGAAACAAGTTTCGCAAGTCTAATTCCTTAAATTCATGTAATCAAACATAGTTTTGGCATGAAATCAACCCAAAGTTCAACACACTAAACCAGTAACGAATTACCGTGTCACAATTACGAAGTTCAAAAGATAAACGTTATACTTAATAATCTAATATACTAAAGTTGTATGAAACAACTATTATGTACTTCATTGACACTTTGATCATAATGTAATGATCAAGTCACCAATACTACAGATATATAAATATACTTTGTATATTATGTTTTTCGATATAAACAACTTGAAAGCATGGTAGATAGAAATGGAAACAAGTCAAGTTTGTATTACGAACCTCGAACATAAGGATAATGTGTACATTGATGTTGACATGTCTTTCAGGTTCCTCAAAGTAACACGAGTTTGCCTCAATATTTCTAATGTTCCTAGTCTAACCTAACGAAGTTGACTTTAGTAATCTAATCAAGCATCTTCGAGTTTTGGAGTTAAAATATGACAAACTTGACATACCAACACTTGGTGGGTTTAACTGAGCAATGCTCTAGCACAGTTGCTTCAAACTCGGTGAAGACTTTTGATACCTATATGTCTCTAACAAACAAACCTATTTGATTTCCCTTTTGATTTAGGTTTGGAAATTTGTTTGAAGTAGACAAAGTCCAGCAAACCTCACAAATCTAGTAACTTACACTCAATTAGCTGAGAAACCTGGATTCATAACCACCTCTCAAGAACAATCCAAACAAATTAAGTGAAAAATCGGGGGTACAACAACCACACCCAATATTTCGCTTAGCAATCTGTATGACAAACTCCAATATACTTTTAAGAGAATCAACAAGACTCAATCTTAATAAAGTATATCAAAGAGTTATATCTCTCTTTCTTGATTCAGTTCTTTCTCAAGCAAATAGAAATCTGCGAGTCTAATTGAATACAAGAGAAATCACTTGAACGGTGCCAAAGACCAATGTTCAAGGATCAATCAATTTCAATCAACAACCGAAGGTCGGATTTCCAATTGATTGATTCAAACGCATAACCTGTGATATTTCAATTATATAACAAAATATAATGCGGAATAGAAATAACACGGACACCAGAATTTTGTTAACGAGGAAACCGCAAATGCATAAAAACCCCGGGACCTAGTCCAGTTGAACACCACACTGTATTAAGCCGCTACAGACACTGGCCTACTACAAACTAACTTCGATGCCGGACTGTAGTTGAACCCAATCAATCTCACACCGATTCAAGGTACGATTCGCTCCTACGTCTCGATCCCAGCGAGGATACTCGCACATGATTCCCTTAGATGATCTCACCCACATCTAAGAGTTGCTACGACCCAAAGTCGAAGACTTTAATAAACGAATCTGTATCACATGGAAAAGTCTACGGTAATAGATAAATCTGTCTCCCACAGAAATGCCTACGAGTTTTGTTCGGTATTTTGATAAATCAAGGTGAACATGAACCAAATGATAACCCGGACTTATATTCTCGAAGAACAACCCAGTATTATCAATCAGCTCACAATAATCTTAATCGACGCGGCGAAAGAAGATATTGTGGAATCACAAACGATGAGACGAAGATGTTTGTGACTACTTTTATATCTTGCATATCGGAGATATTAATCTCAAGCCAATCGTTACGATTGTACTCAAAATGATAGAATCAGCAAGATCGATCACACAACTACGAGAAAGTAGTATCGGACCGCTTCACAATCCCAATGAAGTTTTTAAGTCGTTAACCTGGTTTTCAAGAAGAAACCTAAGGTTAAAGGAGAATCGACTCTAACTAATACAACTAGTATCACACGGAAGGTGTGGGGATTAGGTTTCCCAGTTGCTAGAATTCACCCTTATATAGTCTTTCGAATCAGGGTTTGCAATCAATATTAGCTTGGTAACAAAGCATTCAATATTCACCGTTAGATGAAAACCTAATTAGATTTAAGCTAATATATTTCCACCGTTGGATCAAAAACTTAGCTTGTTACACACAAATGAAATGCACGATTTTAGGTTTGTGTAACCGTACCCAAACATGTACATTTGTTGGTTCAACAACAGTTAACCAAATGGTTAGCCATATGAGCACCTTCATATCAACCATATTCTTCTTCACCATAACTAGTTCAAATGACTCAAATGAACTAGTTAGAGAGTTGTTCAATTGCAAGGAAATCTTATGTAACTACACAAGACATAATCGAAGCAAAAACTATTTGATTCACTCGAATCGGTTCATGAACTTTATAGCCATGGTTTGCATTTATCATTCTTTAGTTAATATAGATGAGTTCACAAGCAATCATTTTTAGATATAACCAACTTAAGTTCGCAGACTTAGTTCGCGGACTTAAGTTCCCGGAAGGAGTTCTCAAATTCCAGCAGAATTTCTCGGGTCGAAAACTTCCGTGGGTTCGCGAACTGAGTTCGCGGACTTAGTTCACGGCTCTTGTTCCGGTTCTCTTGATCAACAAAGTTCGCAAACTTCGGTTCAAGGAAAAGGGACTTATACATATATGTGTTGCCACACAATGCTTATATCCAACATTGGTTATATAATCTAAACTCTCTTTTCAATCATTGAAACATTCTTAGAGGATGTTATATAGTTGTTATTCACAAACCATTTTCCGTCAAAGCCATTTTCAAAGTGATTGAAACATAACATGACTTTCGTCACTAGGTAAAGATGAACTTGGCCAAAGCGAAAGCTTACCAACACATATTTCGAGAAATAGATAGGTGAGATAAACTCGGCTCGAAATAGCAAATGTGTATAATCAAAGTCTATATAGCAAAACAACTTTTGTCTCAAGATAGGAGATAGAGTAGATAGACTTTTGAGTGATAGATAAGTTCAAGTCTCCACATACCTTTTAGTCGATGGAGTTCCACCAGTTCCTTGAGTAGTCCTTCGTCTTGTATGATGATTTCCATGGAGTTCTTGAGCTCAACTACACTTTTTATCCTAGTCCGAGACTTAGCTATAGTAGACTAGAAATCAAGACTTATAGTTTTGATCACTAACATTGACAAACATGCTTGAGATAGCAACGCATGCGATTTCGACCGAGCAATGCTCTAACATTAAGAAAGGTTTAGATTCTATCTTGAGGAATCAAAAGTCTGGGATGATGAGAACTTTGTGATTTCTATCTATCTCGTTCCTGATCCGATAATATGAAAACCTCAAAGATCAATAAGAACAAGATCTGGATTTAAGAAATATAAGGTAAAGGAGGTAAAGGATAGTCTAACTGGGACTCACGAATCCCTTAGTAAAATCTTCAAAGTCGTAATATAATTATGTTTCTCAAAGGAAACCTACATTATCGAGGACAACTATAGCTTAACAACTAGGACATAAGAGTGCCAGGGATTAAGAAATCATGTTGCAAGAGTCTCTCTATTTATAGATTTTCAAGGATCCAGGTAGCTTTATATTCAAGCTATGACTGCTTGAAGTTCAAGCGAACGCTTTCTCAGTTTAGAAGGTATTCATATCATAAATCCATGTAAACATGTGAGATGTATACCTTGAAATTACATAGAAGAATATGCATTATGGTCCAGGATTCTGGAAGCGTGCACAATGATGGTTCATAATAGCAAGTATGCCTTTAATTTTCAAGCTTAAGTGGTGTTCAATAACACTCAAGAATTAAACAATGATCCACAATCCCAAAATATTTTATGAATAAAGTTGTCTTAGAAGTGTGTATGAAAGTTGTAGCAAAGGCGAATATAGCTGTGAAATAGTTCATAGCCTTCTGATAAATCAGAACTGGTGCCGGGCATGCATACCTACGGGCAGTTCACGAAGTTAGGCTTAAGGGGTATGCGTACCGGGTATGCCATTTTGTGAAAGTCATATCCAAGGGGTACGCGTACCGGGTATGCGTACATTCCCCTATTCCCAAACTCATATCCAAGGGGTATGCGTACCTATATGATAGCTATCGTAACACGTCAAAAATAATTACACTTTCTCACTCACAAAATATATTATGAAGTATAGGTAAGAAATGATCTTTCCCACAGACTGGTCTTGGGATGTTATGTTGTTTTGATTTCTTATGTAAAACAATGGGGGGATTTTCTGATTTTACATTAACTAAACTAAAATAAAAGCAAAGAAGAAAAAGTAATCACGCAAATCAAATATGTAACGATATTGGTCAAGGATTTCATCTTCAATTGCAAACAAGTATTTGAATGAACAATTAGAATTCATATTTAATCTCCAATTATCAAAACCATAGAGTATCAAGGGAGCAAGTGACTCCGTTAATTTCCTAAAATCATCATACTTACATGTAAAACGAGGCAAGGATGAATACTACCTAGAGAATAACCCGACGTCTTGCGCTTATCAAGTTCAATTCCCAATGAGCATTAAGATTGATGAAATAGGCTAATCAATGCAATTGAAATACATTGCGCAAACAATTTGAACAAAGGTCAAATTATGCACTTACAAGAAAGTATCACTACAATCCATAATCATATCATGCTACTTGTAATCAAGGTTATCGCTCGATGATAAACCCTAGATTAGTTATAGATATGGATGTGAGTTCAATCAATTCTAGACTTAACTAAACAAACATCCAATCATATTACAATACGTCAATCATTCAATTGTTATAAACCCTAGAAAGTGAACAATAATTATGAGAGAAAACTAATTCATAAATCAAATAGCATGCTTGTAAAATCAACTATATCTTTTTAACAAATAAAAATAAATCAACCACTTGTGTTTATGGAATTAATAACAAGAAGAAAAAGGAAGGTTTTCATGTTTCTAAACCCCTAAAATATAAGTAGTAGAAAAGATATATTCCTTATAGAGAAAACCATTCTCCTTTATATGTTTTCTCAATTCTTTTTAATTAAAAACCAAACTTCCAAATCTCAGCCATCAAATCTGTCTGGCCCAACTCAGGCTTTAGCAAAGCTCATAAGCCCATAACTCTCTAAGCTTGTCAGTCTTGTAGAACTGACAAGCACCTCCATCCCATTACCACCACCAGGACCACAATAGCTGAATCTAAGTCTTGGCTAAGTTGCCAAAGATCAACACTACAGCTCACACCTTGCAGCAAAAAAAAATCTCCTAAAACAACCTTCAAACTCGAGCCAATACTAACACATATTGCCATCGATTCATACCCATATAGTGCATCCCTATTGGCCTCTAGCAATACCTTCTTAACCCTTCCATTCATTGCCCCACAGACCTTGGAAGCAACATTCATTTCCGGTCGAGAAAACAAGTAATCCATGCATTTAAACAAGAACCATGTGTGATTTCTAAAACCAAATTTATCTCCTCCCTGGAAGACAACCAACAACAACGACCACATATCCCTGTCGTAATATTCATCTAGACATTTATTCATAACAACTTCATTCATCCACTGCAGTTCCAATTCCCTGCATTTTCTCAATTCCACAACAACCCATTCCTACAACTTCATACCACATAATCACCACCAGAGTCACACTTAATCCTGCTACTCATAACTTACAACAACAACATCAGCTTCAAAATCAAACCAGACTATCTATGACTGCAGCTCAGACCAACAATATCACTCCATGCACATAAGCTAACACCACCAGCACCAGTCACTGCACATGACAAATCAAACCATCTATTCTGCCTAGCCGTTGCATCACTGCTTCAAGATACCACCATAAGCTTATCAAATTCCAACTCCATCTGAACAACAACTAATTCGACTCAACAACTTCATGAATTCTGAAAATATTAGAGTATAGCTCGGTTGAACCCACCAAGCGTTGGTATGTCAAGTTTGGTTGTCATATTTAGTGTGTAAAAACTCATCTAAGAGTCGTTTGATTATGTACTAGAGACAACTTCGTTTAGGTTAGACTAGAAAGTCTAGGAATGTTGAGGCATACAAGTATTACTCGAAGACCTGAAGAACGTGAAGAAGTAACGAACTACAACGATGACATCATCATTCCTCTTGACATTAGTAATATTGACTTAAATTATTTCATTCATAACGTATCTCACAAGTCGTGCTATGCTGAAAATATAACTGAGAAGCTGTGTATTGGATATATTACTCTGGTAGTGAGACATGATCATATGATCATAGTATTAGGGAATTAGACTATGAAGTATAACGCTTATCTTTTGAACTTCGTAGATATGACATCGACATAATATTATGAATGTTGTTATGATTATGTAAATGGATAATGGTGAAGATTTCATCCTAGGAAACAATGTTTTACATTTATTTAAAGGAAGTATATTCATGAACTTGTTTTATGAATCGAAAAGGAAATCGCTAGGCTTATTGGTATGGCTATTCATTGCAAATATTTAGATTACCAATATGTGTGAGATGGTAGAACCGATCGTAACTTTGTTATGTATCTTGGTACAACTAATCACAATGCCTGACTTATGATTTGGTATGACTAGTTTTGATTAATTAGTGTAACTGATCCTAAGTAATCACCTAAGATGGTATGATCGATATTTGTAATTGGTGTGAACGATCCTAGTAATTGGTGTGACCGATCACATAGTGTTGTGTAATTGATCCTTGTAATTGGTGTAACCGATTCGATTAATCGATGTAACCGATCCTGGTAATTGGTGTAACCGATCCTAGTGACTGGTGTGACCGATCACAAGCAATACCATCAGTATATGGTAACCGGTCTTGGTAATTGATGTAACCGATCCTGGTAACTGATATAACTGGTCTTGTTTAACTTGTGTGACCGATCACAAGTATTTTCATATGAGGGTATAACCGATCCTAGTGATTGGTAGAACCGATTGAACCCATGTATGTGATTTTATATCTGATCAATCACATAGTAGTCTTGGAATACAGGTGAACCAATTCTAAACTTATTTGGATGTGTGGTAAAACCGATTCCAAGAATGTCAATATGAAAGATGATTTACAGAGAAAAGATGTCAACATACTTTGAACACGGACAATAACTTTTATCATTTATTGTTCAAAGATATTCCTTAGTACTCAAGGAGATCCCGTACCGAAATTAATTGAGAATCTTTTAATTAAGTTTTTTTGGTTATACATGCTTTTAATGACCAACAATTAAATGCATATCTCTAGAAATAAAAATTAGTAATGTGCATTTACAAATTGAAGATTTTCTATTGACAGATTTCAGGAATATTGGACAAGCATTTACTGGAATTATGGAAACCGAATATTGTTATTCATTGCATATCTTGAGAATATTTTCGGTTTTGGAAATTACTTGGTGTCCAAACATCCTTGGTTTATAAATACCTAAGTTTTCATTTCTAGAAAACTATCCTAAGAGCCAGGTAAACTTCATCTTTATGTTGTTTATGGTGGAGCCGTCTATCCGGAGAGGAAAGTACCATAATTAGGCGAAATCTCTTTCGACCGCTAGTTTAAAGACTTCCGTGGGATCAGGAAGCTCTACGAGTACCGTTGGTGGGAAACTAGATAATTGCAGTGTTATTAGGTTTCGATTGATTTGATTGACTAACGCTTGTTGAAACTTTGATTGCACCTAGTTTGTTTATTCTTGAGAATCTTCTCTTCTGATATAAGATTAACTCAAACTAGATCGAAGTATCGACGGGATCTTTAGAACTGTTTGTAGATCTAAAGACATCTTGTGATAATCCATTGTAAACAGACTCCATTCTGTGCGTGATTTATCACAAGAGATTCAAGTGGTGTTGTGTAGGTTTTAATTGAAGATTAAAGAAGATTTGAAGACGAAAAAGATTTTTTATTGGTTTCTCATATATTTGTGTTGCACAAACCTTGATCGGACGGTATCCAACTAGAATTGGATTTATTCGATTGATTAGTTGCATGAGATCGTCATTATCAATATATCTCTTTGAGATTTATTTGGATTGAGTGCGAATCTAAAATTGGCTACTTCGGCAGTTATTGGATAGATTGATCTAACCAGGCAAATGAGTTTATTTGTTTAAACGGAAGAGCCTTTGCATATGACTTGAGATATCTTTATCTGGAAAGAATTAATAGAGTTGTTACCAAACATATTTGTTGTTCTTTTACTGTTTGGAATACGATCCAAAATAATTGTTCCAGTGCGTTCACTCATCGAAGTCGGAAGCGCATGGATACTGAGGAAACTAAGTGAACTAGGGGTAGTTGATTGGTCTCAACTATACGAAGTTGGTTTAGATTTTGTATTGCGGCTTAATTCTGAGAGTATTCAATTCTGGACTTGGTCCCCAGCTTTTTATGCATTTGCAATTTTCATCGTTAACAAAATCTTGATGTGTGATTTACTTTTCTAATTCTGCACTTATATTTGTTTATATAATTTGAAGTAAATTACACAAATGTTAACTCCTCTTTATTTGATAGGGATCCAATAAAGTTTGGTTAAGTCCGAACCTATTATCAAGTAATCACACTTTGGTTGTCGTATTGTCTCGATCTCGTATCCATAGATAATCACACAAAGTGTGAATACCTATTTGTAGTATTTTTTCGACTTTGTCCATAGACAATCACTTTCGGTAAGAGGACTTATAGGTGGATAAATTAAAGATTATGGTGTATTTGGGTACCCTTGTCTTTTCAATTGGTATCAGAGCAGGAAAACACGAAAAGATCTAACAATCTATGTTTGGTGTGATCCAACCTATAAGAAATGAACTCGAGTTCACATGAATCGATTTCAGTTAACGTACCACCGAGATTTGACGGGACAAACTATCTATGGTGGAAATATGCTATGAGATATTTTCTTCAATCACGAGACTTTAATACTAGGCTATTAGTCGTCGATGGTTGTAATCGCCCGAAAATAAAAAATTCCGAAACTGAGTTTAAACGCCTAGTGGATTATACAAACTAAGAAAAGGCTTTTGCAAAGCAGAATTCAGATGGTTTGAATGCTATTATACATGCTGTAAGCTGTGATCTATAACATCATGTATCAACATAAAAAACTTCAAAGGAGGCTTGGGATAACCTTCAGATCGTATTTGAAGGTAACATTTCTGAAAAGGAAGATAGACTTCACACTCTCACTTCTGATTGGGAAAACCTTCGAATGGATGACAACGAAACTTTTGAAGAGTTTCATATTAAACTCTCCTAGATAGTTAATGCTTCTTTCTCGCTTGGAAAGACTATTTCTGAAAATGATATAGTGTGCAATTCTCAGATCGTTGCCATCTAGATACGAATCTAAAAAGTATGTAATCATAGAAGCAAATGATCTTTCAACTCTTTCACGAAGCACACTCATTGTAAAGTTAAATATTTTTTTTATCATGAATCACAATCCATTCAAGCTAAAGGAATTGCTTTTAAAGATAAAAAAATTCCAAAATCTCCCGTGGATAAAAATAGATTGATGGATGATTCTGATAAACTGATTGCAGAAGATTCTAATGATGAGATTGAATGGTCATTATCACTAATCACTGGACAGTTTTGAGATCTCTTAAAAAATAGAAATAAGACATTTATAAAAGATGCTCATCGATCTTATCGACCCCATGATCGAGTTCCTATCAATAACAAAAATGATCAAGAGGAAGATGACGAATACCAGCCTCAGTGCTTTAAGTGTAAACGTTTTGGTCATATGGATAAAGACTGTCCTAATCTTAGGAAATACACCCATTGTAATCAAGGCATTAGAACAGGTGGGGCAACTCTGGACGCGATACCTCACGATTCATATGATTATGAAGAAGAGGAAACAACTAATATTGCACTAATTGTTAATTTGATTCACTCTTCCTATATTAGTGATTTAACCATTTTAAAAATGGACATGTCTTCCGATGTTGAAAAATCATCTAATGGTGAAGGGAAAAATAAGACAAATAGTAAAATTGTCTCAAGAACAAGGATTGCTAAAAGGTGCATATGCAACTCCAACCAATCTCAAGAAACTTCGTTAATTCGAGGTAACAAGAAAAGATTTTTTCATACGATACTAGATCAAGGACACACTGGCTGTTCTGAAATCCCATGATGAGAGAAAAACTCATACTAATACCACCTAATTGGTATTAGAATTACATCCTCACCTTGTGTGCCGAATTTATGTGTGAGGAAGCAAAAATCAAGGCACTTATGTGTAGATTATGGGATTAAAATCTAGTAATTGAAAATATATTTAAGATATTCGTATTCATAGGAATATTATATTTTTGGAAGTATGAAAAATATAAAAAGGTCTTTCTCATTTTCTGGTAATTCCTTGTCTGAACCATGAGTCAGGATCCGATGTCTTCTCTTGTAAAGGTGATTGATCTGAAAGATCACTTTAAGAATAAGTATGCACCTTCTCTTGATGCTAAGAAACCTAAGAGGAAAATCAAAAAAAGAGATTGGATTAGCAAGAAGGAAAGAGAGAATATGCTAAAGAAAGTTCAGTATATTGAGTTATTGACACACTTTTGTGTTCAATCAAAGACTGAATTACATGTTCTTGCAGAATCCTTCACGAAAACATCTCAACTGCAAGAAATTCTGGTCAAGCAACAAGGTTATCTTCTTGAAAAAATTCATAAGCTGAAAACCGGAAGTAATAATATGCCTTCCTCTAGTACTGATATGAAGGATTAAGTTGCTCATAAAATAAGATTAGATTCTTACTTGAGAAAAATAAACATCAGTTTTTGATTTATTTCAATTATTGTATAAGGTCTATTTTTGAATAACTATCATTTTTTTACGAATAAAATTATTAATTTATAATTTTTCTTGTGATAGTTTCCGATTACATAGATTGTGCATGAATGTCTATATTTTTGCTATGTGTTTTCGGTTTATGGGATGTCGGATTTTGGTTTTCATTAACCTTAATATTCGATCTCATATGATGTGTACCCTTATGGTTTGTGTGGATTTTTGATTTAGCGGGATTAAGTTCTAGCTCACGTTGGTAGGCTTTATCAAAGGATCATAAGGTGTTCCGATTGAAACTCATATGTGAAAAGTCACAATATGTTGAATCAATTTGTGTTTACATGAGTTGTGTTTAGCATAACATATGTGTTTGGGGTTTTCAACTTTTGCTATTGGCACGCATTAGTTAAAACCGATTCAACCTTTCTCTGGTAAAGGTTTCCTTTGTTGTTGTTCTTTTGTTCTTGCGAGAGGATGATAGTATATTTCAGTTTATATCTGAAAAAGCAGGGGTCTAAAAACCACACCCAATATTTCGTTAGGCAATCTGTATGGACTAACTCCAATATAATTCAAAAAGAATCAACCAGACAGTCAGACTCAATCAAGGAAAATATATCCAAGAGTTATGTCTCTGTTTCTCAATGTAATCAACAAATCAAACAGTTTCTCAATGACCAATGTTCAAGTGTCAATCAATTTTAATCAACAACCAAAGGTTGGATTTACCGATTAATTGAACTAGGATATTTCAATTATATAAACAGATATAATGCGGAAAAGAAATAACACAGACACTAGAATTTTTGTTAACGAGGAAACCGATTAATTTGAACACCACATTGAGAAACAACTTGAACGGAATGTAGTCGAGCCTTAACCAATATCACACTTATCAAGGCACAGTAACAAAGACTTTATGCATTCCTGTTCACCCACAACTAAGAGTGTCAAAAGTCAAGAATTTATAAACAATCAACAACCAAAGGTTGGATTTAATAATCCCTTATATTAATTGAAATATCAATCACGTCACAATAACTTAACTATATGGTAGTATAACAAGTTATATTTCAATTATTATTAATCTTACCTATCGGAGATAAAGCTAAATCTTAGCGATAAAAAGAAATAACACGGAAAATAGTTGGGCCTTGTCCCGATGAAGTACTCTTTAAAGGAGAATCGCACATATGTTTAGGTTTGTTAGAGCCATGAACTCATAGCTTGGCTTGTTTGTCAAACAAACATAGTATTTCTAGTCGATGTCTCGGACAGGATAGATTGTGTAGTTGAGCATTAGTATGCGTACATGTTACTAAGTTTGGAACTTCATCAACAAAAAGTATGTGGAGACCGAAACTCATCTATCACTTAGAAAGTCTATTTCTACTCTACTCTATGTATGCGATATAGTTTTCATGAGATTTCGATGCGACCAAGTTCATCTTATATTCTTGACGCAAAAAATGATCATGTGAAAATTGCCGAACATCTTACATGGTTTGTGTGATACAATCATTTGGTGTAGTCTTGTGTTTCGTTATGATTATTTCAATAACTTGATTTTTGATGCTAATAGTGTGTGAAAACGGCTATTGTCATCCTCTAAGAAAGTTTCAATGATTGAAATAAGAGTTTAGAACACTAACCATAATTGTATTGTGACATGTTGTGTACTCTTGCACATATGTTGTCCATGTCTAGGAACCATAGTATGTGAGAAGTCCGGGAACCTAAATGCGTCGCGTAAGGTTCATGTCCAAGATTTTCTACTGGGATTTCAAGTATGCGTACCCATTTGCATACTTGAAGGTTAAAGTTCTAAAATCGGTTATATACATGAACTAATACATTTATATAATAAGGAATGCATTCTTTGTAAACCGTGGCTATAATATTCATGAATTGATTCGAGTGAATAAAACCAATTTTGCTGATCAATTGTGTTCTTGTATACGTCTATGAGAATATAGCAATTGAACAACTCTTTAACTAGTTTCATTTGAGTCATTTGAACTAGTTATGGTTAAGATGAATAAGGTTGATATGAGAGTGTTCATATGGCTAACCTTGGTTAACTATTGTTGAGCCAACATGGTGTACACGTTTAGGTACGGTTACATAAACCTAAATGAAGGTGCATTTCATTTGTGTGCAACAAGCTAAGTTCGATCTAACGGTTGAAAGCTTGAATATAATCAGGTTTTCATCTAGCGGTGAATATTGAATGCTTTGTTACCAAGGTAACTTAGATTGCAAACCCTGATTTGAAAACTATATAAAGGAGAACTCTGGCAACTGGGAAACCTAATCCCCACACCTTCTGTGTGATATTAGTTGCATAAGCTAGAGTCGATTCTCCTTTAACCTTAGGTTTTTCACGAAACCTTGTAGGTTAACGACTTGAAGACTTCATTGGGATTGTGAATCCATACCTAACTATTTTCTCTGTAGTTACGTGATCTGATATTGCATCTTCTATCGTGTTTGAGTACGATCATCTTTAAGATTGGCTCGAGATTTATTCTCCGATAGGCAAGATAAAAAGTAGTCACAAACATCTTCGTCTCATCGTTTGTGATTCCACAATATCTTGTTTCGCGACCATACAATTAAGATTATTGTGAGGTGATTGATATTTCTAGGCTGTTCTTCGGGAATATAAGTCTGGTATATCAATTGGTTCATGTTCACCTTGATTTATCAAAAAGACGGAACAAAACTCGTAGGTATTTCTGTGGGAGACAGATTTATCTATTCATATAGACTTTTCTGTGTGAGACAGATTTGTTTATCAAGTCTTCGATTTTGGATCGTAGCAACTCTTAGTTGTGGGTGAGATCAACTAAGGGAATCAAGTGTGTAGTATCTGTTGGGATCGAGAGGCGTAAGGGCGCAATTGTACCTTGAATCGGTGTGAGATTGATTAGGGTTCAACTACACATCCGGTCCGAAGTTCATTGGTAGTAGGCTAGTGTCCATAGCGGCTTAATACAGTGTGGTGTTCAAATCTGGACTAGGTCCCAAGGTTTTTCCGCATTTGCAGTTTTCCTCGTTAACAAAATTCTGGTGTCTGTGTTATTTCTTTTCCGCATTATATTTTGTTATATAATTGAAATATCACAGGTTGTGCGTTGAATCAATCAATTGGTAAATCCAACCTTTGGTTGTTGATTGAAATTGATTGATCCTTGAACATTGGTATTTGGTACCGTTTAAGTTATTTCTCTTATATTCAATCGGGCTCGCAAATTCCTATTTGCTGATTGTAGATTGAATTGAGAAATAGAGATACAAAACTCTTTTATATACTTTTCTCTAGATTGAGTCTAAATGTCTAGTTGATTCTCTTGAAAGTATATTGGAGTTTGTCTATTCAGATTGCCAAACGAATTGTTGGGTGTGGTTGTTGTACCCCCGTTTTTTCAAGGTTTACCAGTTGCTAGAGTTCTCCCTTATATAGTCTTCAAATCAGGGTTTGATAACTTTGGAACAAATTAATCAATATTCATCGATGAAACCTGATTTAAGATTCAAGCTAATATCTTTCCACCTTTAGATGGTCTTAGCTTGTTACACACAAATGAAATATACTTTCATTTAGATATGGGTAACCGTACCTAAACGTGTATATTGAGTTGGCTCAATAACAGTTAATCGAAGTTAGCCATATGAACACTTTTGTGTTAACCATGTTCATCTTAACATTTCTAGATCAAAGGATTATCAAATGAATCTAATTGTGTTACTCAAAGAGTTGTTCAATTGTTTATATTCTCATAGAAGTATACAAGACACAATTGAAGCAAAATCCATGCATACTTGGTTCATGGACCTTAATCATTCTTACAATAGTTTGCATATATGCATATTGTGTTATATCCAAATAATGGTTAATTGTTCTAAACTCCCATTTTAATCAGTGAAACATTCTTAGAAGACGACAATAGCCGTCTCACATAAACTATTAGCTTATAAGCAATTTTCAATTAATCGAATGATCAATACGAAACATTCCGAGTCTACATCAAATGACTGTCTCACACAAATCATGTAAGATGTTACAAGATGATTTTCACATGATCATCTTTTGACTTTCTTCAAGAATAATGATGAACATAGTTAACGAAAAAAGCTTTCCAATACATATTTCGGGAAAGATATAAGCGAGTTGAACTCAACTCAAAATATCAAATGTGTATAATATGAAGTCTATATAGCTATACGACTTAGTCTCAATAGGATATAGAATATAATAGAATAGACTTCTGAGTGATAGATGAGTTCAAGTCTCCACATACTTTTTGTTGATGAAGTTCCTCCAAGCTCCCCTTAGTAGATCTTCGTCTTGAATCGATGAACGTCGTGAAGTCTAAAGCTCAACTACACATTCTATCCTAATCCGAGACATAACTATAAGTAAACTAGAAATCAAGGCTTATAGTTTTGACAACTAAACTTTACAAACAAGCTTGAGATAGCAACGCTTGCGATTTCGCTTGCGTATCAACAAAAATTTAAAATCAAACGAGGTAAAGACCTCGGTACTTGGTAATCTATTGTGTTTCTTTCTCATATACTTTTTTATCATCTAGCTAGCATGGTTTGATGAAGTATTGTACAATGTATAAAGAACTTGTTTTCATATACTAGTTAGATGATGAGGGTCAAGGACAAGACAAAGTAGTATCAGTGACTGAACCTGGTAGTACTACTCTTCACAACTTCATGATTGGATTAAAATAATACCACCAGCTAGTAATAGCTAAGAATACATATGCATAGAACACAAAATCCATTGAGTTGCAGTAGCTTCGACACATAGGTGTTCATCAAAGTGGGATCTAACTTTGCGTCATAAAGATATCACGAAGTATGTAGCTTGTCGCTAGAAATAAGGAAACAAATGAAATAGATGTTGTATATACTTTTCCTTAAAAAAATGTAGTATATATATGAAAAATCAAAGATTCAGAATATTACACAAAATTCGGTTCATCTAATTGGGGTTAAGTCCTCAGCATGATGATGTCATATCTCCCCTATCCGAGGGGTATTAGGCTGCTAATTGGTTTTTGAACTCGCACTACGAGTTCAAATTTTTTTCCAGCATAAAACTTTCGAAACCCTTGAAAATCAATGGGAGAAGCAACTTCTGAAGAATAAGGAAATGAAATAAAGAAAAGGAATATGAAATCTTCTCAATTCGACCTAATGAGGTCTAACAGTAGGAATGGATATAGGCACCCATTCAGGTAGATAAGGGCAGCCACAGTGAGGTGCCCTCCAAGCATTGAGACTTGCTAGTTCCACATTTCACTGTGAATCGACCCTTTTACCCCTTTCGCTCCAAATAAATAATTTTTTCTTCTTTTGCTCGAATGACTCCAGAACACCTAATAAACTCAAAACAATCATAAGTTACATAGTTTTACAGGAAAAATAGAAAAGAAAACACAATCAATAGATGACAAATCAAGGTGTTTAGGACACCTATCACTCTCCAGTTCGCGGAGTTCCAAATTGACTAGGTATGCATATTGGATATGCGTGCCTTGCTCCACACGGTTCTAAAAACTCTTTTTAATAGATTTTTGAAATATTTTCTAGTAGCCATAGACAGTATACACTAATACTTGTGATCAACTGGAAACAAAGATAATTCATGAACAATAAATTGTTATTAACCAAGATTGTTAAGGATATAAGAACATCCATTGTTTGAATCATATTTCGAGAGATTTATCAAGATAAGCTTGAACTCGAAATTTCTTCTTTGCAATATTAAATACACTAGATCATACGACATAGTCTCATAAGATAAAACGATAAATTTCGTGAGTAAATATGATAGGTCAATCTTCATGTACCCTTTGTTGATGAAGTTCTCGCAAATGTCTTCGTTTGTTCTTCAATCTTTGAGGGTTATTCAGTGATCTTTGATACTCAACTACCTTAATTTAATCCTAGTCCGAGAGTTGACTTTAGTAGATTAGAAATCAAGATATAGTTTTGTGCAACTAACATTGACTACAAGTTTGAGATAGCAAAACTTACGAGTTCGATCGAGCAGTGCTCTAACAGACAACATTAAATAATATTTAATATTCGCGTGCGCTATGTGGGTATCAACCTGACCATAAAAAATGTTAATGGCGAGGAAAGTTTCATATCCCAACCGTAAATCAACTATTACGGCCTGGTGTTCTTATTTTCCAGCTGTAAGTTTGTGCTTACGGCTATAAGTTCATGATGAAACTGCGGTAAACCTTAATTACGGCTAGAAATCCTTTATTTCCTAGACGTCTTACTACTGCAAATCAAGTTTTTTCAACATGCAAAAGCTAAAACTATTTACGTACTAAGGGCGGTTAGAAGCAAAAAAATTGTAGCCAAGTGAAGTTAATGGTATACCTCACTATGTTGAACCTCGGTTTCTTTATATTCTTGGCTTGACCCTTCAAAGTCATAATAACGTCCATAAGTTCGATGAGTTTGGGTTAAAAATTCTCAACTCTTTAAAAAATCAGTCATAGTGAGATCATTGTTGAGGGATATGGATTTGTTGTCAGATTTTGAAGATGAGAAATCACCTCCCTCATAACTCTTGTTAGAATCATTCATTTTTCAAAGAAAAATTCTTCTTCTCCTCCATTTAAAACAATTTATTTTTCTTTTGATTTCGATTTCCAAACACTAACTATAAACAAAATAATTAAGCTAATCCAATGACTAAACTTAACTAGTTTGGCTAATCATTAACACAAATTAATACTAAAATTAGTTGGATTAAGGGTTTTCAAGACTACTATTTCATGACCCTTTTTTTGTTTTTTTTTTTTCTATCCCCGAATTGTCTCCACTGCAGACTCCAGACCCGTTGTGTTGAATCTCATTGATATTTGAGGGAAGTACTCCGGAGTCCAGACTCCAGACTTCAGTTCTAGGGGAACAAAACCAAGCATATGGCTAACATGATTCTCCTTGGGCCGTTTGGAACCTGACAAGTGACCAATGAGCTCTCACCGTTCTCGCTCGAGACTCTAAAGAGAGGAGTGTAATCAAAGATAAGACACCCTTTGGTTGGCAACCCCACGAATGAGAGAAAGAGAGATAATACAATACCTCCAATTTGGGTAGAACATGAAAGATTGTAGACAGAGACAGTGTGTGACTCACTGACTCTAGGGAGTGAAAGAGATAATCCTTTTTTTTTTTTTTCTCGTGTGTATGTGTTTGTGTTGAGTTCTGAGAGAGTAAAGAGTTAAAACCTTCTGGATGACTTTGGAAAACCAAAACAGAGGTTGTCAAACACATGAAGACGTATGTGGACGAGAGTAGTGCCATTTTGATGATCAGATACCGTTTCAAATGCTCACCTCGAAAAACTAATCCACAAAAAAATGTAAAATCTTCTTAATAATTCCTGCCCATTTGTCCTCATTCAAACTCCTTCTCACTACCTTACTTATTTCTTTCACCAATTATATTATCTCCAACACTTCTCTTGTCTTCCTTCCATTCATTCATTTCCCCTGCTGCTACCCTTCTCCAAGGTCTGTTTTCTCTTTTATCTCTTTTGTTATTTCCTTGCACTTCTTATTATTTCTGAGGTGGGTTTTCTTCCAGTTCTTATTTTCATATATGCACTAGTGAGGTTATCATGCGAAGTATTATTCATTTTGTAACTTGAAAGAGGGTAATCAGTTTTTAGAAATTTTGTATTTCTCTTTCCGGGTGGAGGGGCCATGTTCAAATTCTCAATTTTAAGCTTTAGGAAAGAAGTTCAATGTTAATTGAGCATCCTTTTTTCATCATAATACGACTTGGGTGCGCTAATTTTTTTTATTTTAATGATTTTGTATTGATGCTTCCAGTGTAATTTGAACAATTTCATAATTATTGCTTTCTTAATTCCGGAAACTTGTTAAAGATAAAAATAGTGCTTTTGTGAATGCTTCGGTCTTAGATTTTGGTGAATTCAGTACAGTAGTCTTGATCGAGCTAATAACTTTGTGTCTTTCATTTTTGTTGGAGAACAGTTTATAATTTGTAACAGGATGGAGATAACCAATGTTTCCGAGTATGAAGCTATTGCCAAGGAGAAGCTACCTAAGATGATTTTTGACTACTATGCTTCAGGTGCTGAGGATCAATGGACCCTCAAGGAAAACAGAAATGCATTTTCAAGGATCCTGTAAGCTTTCTCACTCTTGTCTTTTTACCATCTTTGATGTTCTTCTAACCTTAGCAATTCGTCTAATTGAGAACAATAGATGATAAGTTCCCAACTATAGCATCCATTTTTCAGATTGGGAAACCCATGATTCTTGGTAGACTGCAAATGCAAATATGGTCTTGCCTGTGGGAATATGAAATTTACATATCCAGTCAGAATTTACTAGACAATTCCTTTGCCAAATTCATCAAGGGTTGTGCTGATTTTCTTCTTTGACGTTGATATTCTTTTTTTTTAATCTAGGTTTCGACCTCGCATTCTCATCGATGTTAGCAAGATCGACATGACTACCACCATTTTGGGCTTCAAGATATCAATGCCAATCATGATTGCTCCAACTGCCATGCAAAAATGGCTCACCCTGAAGGTATTCAGTGTTTTATTGATCTTCTTCTCTTTCGTATTTGCGTTTAACTGAAAAGCATGAATACTTAGTGATCTGAAGCTCATTGATGTTTTGTGTAGAATCCTTAAAATCTGGCTGTCTTACAAAGTCTTGGAGTATTTTTTTTTTTAATTTTAGTATTTACACAGTTAGTCTTGACGAATATCATGTGAATGCTGAAGTTAAATTCAAAGGTTACATATGAGACTGTTTCAGTTTTCCAAAGCTGACAGGAACTTCAATATTAATTTAGCAGAAACAAAACTCTGTACTATCTTGAGTCTTCTGCTAGTTCTTGTATTCTATATGTGAATGCTATCTTTCTTCTCTTCTCTTGGTGGATATACATCAAATGAGACTAGGTTACTTACCTTAGCTTTACCAAATGTTTGACCAACTTGAACTGATAAGGATGCTGTTATATAGTTTATTAACTAACCTACAAATCTGTGTCATTCAGTCTCACACTTTTCTTGTGTTCTCTCTATATTCAAATAATGACTCGTATTTATAACCCCAATGTTTAATCTCGTGCAGGAGAGTATGCAACAGCAAGAGCAGCATCTGCAGCTAACACCATTATGGTTCGACTTCTGTAACTTTTTCTTAACTTCTAAAATTGGTAAACTTGTTACAACAAGCTTATTAACATCAATTCTCATGAATTCACAACTATCTTCTAAATTATGTATATACTTCAAGTCTGGTATCATCACCCAATGACTTTACCATTGTACTACGATGACATCGTCTATACACTTCAAGTCTGTAGTACAAACGCTGTTTCTGTAGTGCAAACAATCTCAATTGAGTTGAAACCCCTGAACTTTACTTTGTTTTTGCTCGAGCCAAAAAGTGCAGATTCCTGTTAATATGCACTTCATGGTCAATTCCTGTGAAGCACGTATCATATCTTTCGTATACTTTCACCAATTCATAAAAAAAAAAAATCACCAAATAAAGTACAAACTTCAAACCCGTGGAAACTTCTTTACATATGTATTGACCACAAAATTGTTTGTCCAGACATTATCATCATGGGCTACTTCCAGTGTTGAAGAAGTTGCTTCAACAGGACCAGGGATTCGTTTTTTCCAACTCTATGTAAGCACAAGAAATACTCATTTCATATTCCTAGTTAATATCAAGAAAATTGGTCTTCACTTCTGAAAACCACAATGTGGCTGTGGTTTATATATGATTATAAACCACTTGTTGTGCAGGTGTACAAGGACAGAAAAGTTGTCGAGCAGTTGGTTAGAAGAGCGGAACGAGCTGGCTTCAAGGCAATTGCTCTCACTGTTGACACCCCAAGACTTGGACGTAGGGAAGCTGACATTAAGAACAGGTTTGCATCAAAAGTTGTGAGAGTAAAGATGTCTTACAAGTTTGGTTGAGCCGTGTACAAACTCCACATGAGAAAATAAAGCCATGGATCTCTTAGTTGTGGTTTGTACAATATTATTATGGACAAATATTTAACATCCTCCTGTATCTAAAATTGCTCCCACAGATTTACTTTACCACCATTTTTGACTTTGAAGAACTTCGAGGGATTGGACCTTGGACAGATGGAAAAGGTGAGTACAAATTTAGTTGGGATTATTTAATCTTGAACATGATGATTTCCAAGATTATTTTGATCTTCAATCTGCTTGCTAATTTTATGTAGACAAGTGACTCTGGACTTGCGTCATACGTTGCTGGTCAAATTGATCGAACTCTAAGCTGGAAGGTATATCGTACACCCTTTGTTGCTGACATAGATGACTTGGCTACTAAAATATATCTTAAAAGGATATAAATATGGAAGATATCTTGCTTGACATTTAAAAAGAAAAACACTGAACACTTCTTGAGTTTGAAACAGGATGTGCAATGGCTTCAGACAATTACGAAGATGCCAATTTTAGTGAAGGGCGTTGTTACTGCTGAGGATAGTAAGACATATTGGATCCTTAACTCTGTAATTTGTTCATTATGGTTTCTGTATATTGGCTCCTTGAGTGGCAATATCTTTTAGTATACCCACTTACATTTCTTGTGGTGATTACACAGCTAGGTTAGCTATACAAGCAGGAGCAGCAGGTATCATCGTGTCCAACCATGGAGCTCGTCAGCTTGACTATGCACCAGCCACCATCAGTTGTCTTGAGGAGGTACGTCTAAGGGATTCATAATTGTTGCTGCTCTCAAATGTTAAAAGAAACACAAACAAAATCTATTTGGATTTTCGATATGATGATGCAGGACAGTGAGTAAAAATGGAGAAACTAAGAATGATAACATTGCAATCAAATTGAAAAAATAAACATGAGTGAGAAAAACAAGTAGTCGAACAGTGAAACTCAAGTTCTGCAGAACATGTAAAATTTTCTCTTGTAACATATCGATGTGGCAATTTTTCAGGTCGTGAAAGCTGCACAGGGCCGAGTCCCGTATTCCTTGATGGTGGGGTTCGTAGTGGAACAGATGTTTTCAAGGCATTAGCTCTAGGAGCTTCTGGCATATTTGTAAGTGAATAAAGAAACAGATTTCCTCAGTATTATAAATTGAAATAGGCTTCTTTCAGTGGCATCTTCACTAATCGAAGTGTTTTCTTGATTTCAGATTGGAAGACCAGTTGTGTTCTCATTGGCTGCTGAAGGTGAGGCTGGTGTAAGAAAGGTACTCCAGATGCTTCGCGATGAATTTGAGTTGACAATGGCCCTAAGTGGATGCCGCTCACTCAAAGAGATTACTCGTTCTCACATTGTGACCGAGTATGATCAGCCTCGTGTCGCTATTGCACCAAGGTTATAAAGCGTGTTAGAATCATCGTAGCTCTATTGTGTATGGGGCTAAGGTTCTTACTGCATTTATAATTCTATCTGTCGTTCTAAGAACTCTTGTTGAGTCTAGAATTGCTTATATAGTAGAAAGAATTTAAGCTTTTGATATGAAGGATTGTTATTTGTCATAAATGGCTTCTATTACAAGCCTTCTCTGTGTATATTCTTTCTTCCGATTAAGATGATGTTTTAAAACTACTTATATTCACTTGCATATTGAAATTCAGCATTTTCTAATTGGTGTTTCACCGATTTTCGGTGGTTAGGGGAATGAACATGGATTTCCAGGATTCTGACATATTCCTGCATCTATGAATTCTGCCAGAATCCAAGTTACACGTTTAACAGATGCAATGTATTGCATATGTTATTAAAATTAACATGTGAGCACAAATAAGTACTTGCAAGGTTTAAGTTGATAATACTTGTAAAAATATTTGTTAAATGAAAAACTTGCCGCATTTACTAGATGCCGTTCACATGACACAACGGTTGTGTGATTGAATTAATTCATTTCTCAATGAACTATGGTGTAAACAACTAGAAATTTAACTCGATTACATATGAAAATCCAATGAAATTTCTCGCAGATATTCAAACAATTTCTTTCTTCTTTGTTTAAGATCCAATAAAATGTGAAAATTTAATTTAAGGCTTGCAATAAGGAGAAGTTGCTTGAATTCTGTTTTTTCTTTTCTGAAGGAAGCGTTGCAGAGATCTCTGCATACAAATACCATTAGGACTTATTTGTAGCTGAGATTGCACAACTGATGGTGTAGCTGGTGACGGCACCGATGAACAACTAGTATCACTTGTCATTCTCTCGTTCATTTCTCTTCTTGCAAGACTTAAGATTTCTCTAGCCTGTAACAAATCACGTTTTAGTATTTCATTTCATTATTCTGATACCAATTTTCTAAGCAGATTTGAGATTGACATTAAAGAAAACCTTAGTTCAAAGTCTCCTTAGATAATCTGAAATTCTTTGAAATTATTCAGTAGGTACCTGAAGTTCTGTGACATCGCAAACGGAAACTCTTCCGTCGAAGAAAATCGTAAGATGTTGTGGGCTTTCATCTGAACCCTCAGTCCTACATGAGAATTAAAGAACGAAAGAGTTACAGAGAGAAACAATGGAGCAGAAGAAATCAAGATGATCATTTGTTCAAAAAAAAACTTACATAGAGTTATGATGACTGTATGTATCTATCGCCGATGAGGATGGAGGAACAAGGCAAAGTTCAAAATTGCAGTACCTTCTCATTGATAAGGGTACTGTTGCTGTTTTTTTCATATTTCTCTCGTTCTTTTTTTTTTGCTAAAGAAATCATTAATGGAAAACAAAGTGATAAAAACAATCAAGTACGTAATTCGAATTTATAGTTTGCATTGAGTGGGTCCGATGTCATTAATTAAGACAGAACTCGCGAATTCGGCGGAAATCTCAGTCTGAAATATGAATGTGGGTGAGCGGATATCTGTCTAACGCTGACACATATAACACGTGAAAAATGAGACTCAACTTTCCCCCTTTTATTTCTTTTGGTTTTCGGGTATTTGTAATTAACACGTGACTGTTTTTTCTCCCAAAATCAATTCAATCACGCTCTCTCCTCTTCCCTCTCCGAAAACAACTGTTTTTTCTCCGAAACAAAGTTCTTCAAAGAGATTAGATTTTAACCCAAATCATCTGTCGATTTGGTCGGATTCTTCGGATCTATTGACAGATTTGGTTATAAATATTATTACTATTTTTAATATTAATTAAAACTATCGCTATTAAGCGATTTTAGGGTTTGTAAATAATGTTTTTAGTTTATCCTCAATTGATTTCATTGCTAATGGCTTTTCTAGGCCAATTAGATGTTTTTGATAGCCGTTATGGCGCTTCTTTTGAACGGATCATTCATGTCAACAACATCATCGATGGCGATTTACGAAATTGGTCAAAATTCTCCGATTATGGGAAGATCAATGGCTAATAAAGGTGATCTTGATAACGATGAAGAACAGCAAATTACTCCCCTTTGGGACATGTTACTCTTAATGAAGAAGAAGAATTCAAATGGCAAATATTATTTCATATGCCATGTTTCTAATATCTATTTCATGAATGAAACGAGATATATGTATTTTATAATTGTTTTCATCTTTGATGTACTTGAATATGATGTATTCATTCTTGTTATTATGTTAATGAAATCAAGATGTTTCTTTCAAAAAAAAGTAATTAACACGTGACTCTATGTTAGGGATCAATGGGCGGGTATGCCAATCTCGATCCTTTGCCCGTTTGTAAGAAAAAATACCCATCCCTACATTACCCATATGAATTGGGGCGGGGCGAATACCACATGGGTTTTCCATGGGTTACAGTAACAACTGTTGTGTTAATAGATAAATTTGATTATAATCAAAACTTAAATATGATTCAAACAAAAATAATAGCGTAAAAACAATGCATTACGAAATTTAAATTGATAATTTATCTTAAAGTGAACAAAAGAATTTGTTAATGACTTATTAGTTTTTGAGTTTTCCTTTCTCATTTATCTTCGTCCCGTTAACCATTTCATTATCTTTTATTTTCTCTATTTTAACTTTAGAGAATGTGTCTAATCACAACAAAAGGGCGAAAGTGATGAATGTACAAGAACGATCAAGAATATGATAAATGAAAGAAAGCTCGAGTAAGCGGTGGAAGTATAAATTTTTTTAAAAGGTGCAGGCGGGGACCTTGAATCCAGTCCCCCCACCCCATCCCCGTAGCTTAGGTTTCGGGTATTACCCATGCAGGCCCCATCCCCATTTGTCTGCGGGTAAAACCACTGCCCAAAGGGACGGGTGCCCATGGGGATGGGTTTGGGTGGGAGCAAATGGCCATCTAGTTATGTTGTATACAGATATGATGTATAGAGAACATGCGTTCTTTGAATTCGTCATAGTGCGTCCCGATCGACCATATTGTAATGTATTTGTTGATATTGATTCAAGAAATTCTTTTTTTTTTGTCGAATGAACAAGGGGCAGCACAGAACCGTAGACTAATTATATGAATAAAAAATGTCAAGACAAAAGTTCATACATCAACAACAAAGAATAGTAGAACATACATTTAATGAGAGGCCCTAATACGTCTAGGAAATATTAAAAATATTGAGTATCCAAATAGAAATCGAATTTCTTCTAAGGGATGGTTTTACGAACTCTTTCAACCACTCGGATAGCTTTTTCAAATCTTCTTATCTATCTCTAGTATGGCGGTTTTATCCACTCTTTTGAGGTTTATCTCGGCTTTAATGGCGATTCTTGGTTATTGGGTTGGGTTTTGAGATCAAAAGTGATGCTCTCCAACGACGAAATCTTAATCTTTTTTTGTCTCAGATGTGAAATCTTCATCATCAACTTATCCGTGATAGAATCTTGGCGATTTCTTTGAATACGAAACTTAATCACTAGTTACAAGAGATTTGAGCAAATCACTATTATTTTGGGAGCATATCTTTCTAAAGAATAAAAACAAACTAAATGGTTGGATTTTAATTAAGAAACCATTCTTCCTCGATTTAATCGGATCTTATTCATACTTGTATTTGTCTTACTCTGGTAATCCTTCTCTTTCTCTTATGGTTTCGATATTGTACTTTACGGTATGTTCTTGTTACTTTGTATTCTTTTATTTTCGATCTTAAAATCATTGTAACCTCGAATTTCAATTAATGAAAAGGTTCCTTGTTTATAAAAAAAAAAAAAAGATAACTTCTTCAAATCTTGATGCTCGTATTGCGAGGAGTAATAAGCACATAAGATCATAATCATGATTAGAACCGGTAGCCATGGATCTTGTATCGAGTTGCAGAGATCTACATCACGTAGGAGAAGATCGTAAATCAGCGATATACATAAGTATACCATCACTTGTTAACAAAGGGTCGTTAAAATTTGTTATAATCTTCATAATGACAATAGTCATCCATTAGAAAACGATCGGGAGAAATATATACAAAACCTAAATCTAAAATCCCTGTAGAGCAAGGATAAGTTTTATTGAAAGCATAAAAACCTAAATTAAATGTTTCCCAAATTTATCTTTATTTTGCTACCTTTGTGTTTTAATAAAAAGATGCTATCACTTTTTCATTTTAGCCTAAAAATAGTCCAAATTGAAAAAGTGATAGTATATTTTCTTTTTAAAACGGAGGGAGTATTAGACTAAGTCTAGGCAATACACAATAACCTAATAAGAAATTGATATGTAATTGAAGTTTTGTAAAAGGAATTGAAGAAGAAAAATAATAAGAAAATGTAGTTCGAATTATTTTAGGATATTCACTTATGGAGAGCAAAAACTAAGATTCATAAGTGTCTTAGTTATCGGATTTCTATCAGCCCACTTATGTCGTACCGGTATCTATCGACCCATATGGTGACATGTACTAATATAGCATGTAAATATAGCCGTCTTGATCAATACATATTAGAAAACCATATGTGGACATATGGACTAGCTCAAATTTTTATACATACAAGTGGAGTGCACGTGCGTGGCAATCGGCAAGCAATTAGGCTCTTACATACACTATTCCATGTTCAAAAAATATGGCCTACAATAAAATGTTTCTCAGCAAGATACCAACAATAAATATTTTTTTTCATTTAGAATTAAATCAATCGAAATACATCACCCAACACTATCACATAATTTCAGGACATCTTGAAAAACAACATTTCAGTACGTTCGTGATATCTGGAAGAACCCCATTCTTAACTAATACTACTTTTGTTGTGGTTCTTGAGACTCCCATAAACAAAGCTACATACAACTTTCCATGCCCATTTTGCTGCCTAGCTCTATATTGATTTCTCATACGCTCATTTCATTGCAATCTCTGCTCCCCTGTCATTTGACGCTGATGTCTAATAGGAACACGACCCCTTTCTTTATTGGAATCTTGTTGGTCTTCCATTGCAAATACAAATAAATCATATCATGATTTTATTAATGGATGAACATCAAACCTAAGTTTGACATGGAGCACGAGACTTGCTCACATCAAAAATCATGATATGCTTTAAAAAACTTGAGATAGATTTATAAAAGTTACATCGCTGGAAGCTTTACTTCATAATAATCTTCTGAAAAACAATTCCTCAATCAAAATAATCACCACAAATTTCAAAAAATCAAAACAATTCTACAATTCCCAATTCCCCAAATAATTCCCGTTATCGTGACAAACATTTCTCTTCGAGATCCGCGAAGTTCGATTATGTCCTTAAAGGAATGGTTAATGAGATCAACATAATCAAGATTCAACATTACAGGCAACCCTTGACAATAAGCAGTTGCTTGTTTTTTCGATCGTTATTTAGATCGGTCTCTTGATTGTGGCTTTGGATCAGCCCGCGGATATCACTTTTCAACGGATGAAGTTAATCATTTTCCGGACTAAAACACTTAGCCCCGGTCCAAGCAGGTCATGTTACGAAGAAGAGGATGAAGAGCATAAGAACAATAATGCAAAAAACAATACTTGTGGCACATAATATCACCAAAGCGGTATTTCTACGGGCTCAAAGTTGCATGTATGTTTTCACAAAAACGAAAGAGTATGAATTTCTAGATGAGCCAAATATTTCCAGATCACAACAAAAGTTAATATATCTTACTAAGCTGGAATTGAAGTATCTATCGGTTGCATATTGAGTCGTTGTTTGAAATATCTTATACCATTTGGATGAAAATTAAAAAAATTAAAAAAATCTCTCATATCCACTGAAGTTGCAAATAAAATGTCACATACATATGAATCATTAGGTGAAGCCAACTAAAAAAATTATTGCACTAAATTTAAGCTTCACTTTACATAATTGGGTATCTTAAAAGAGTACAATATACCTCATGTTGAACATCATAGCTTTTAGGTTTGCTTGAAAGGTACAAAAGAACATATACATGGCTAACCTAAGGCATCCATCGGGTTACATCAAAAAAAGTTAAAAATATATAGCTTAGTAGAAGCACAATTTCATTACCCCATTGTCTATTGTTGTTTACATGAAAACATTCGGAGACCATTACTTTGATAACGTTAGCTAGGGGCCACACACTTTAATTCAGCGCTCCAAGATGCTCAACTTCTTGAACATGATTATATTACCTAATGGTTACGCGGATATAAGACTCATTATGCGTTGTCCATTCTACATATATAATTGTGGACCATTGAAGCCGGATAAAGTATGCTGACTTAGAGGTACATAAGCATCGAGCCTTTGCATGTAACTCTAAGACTTGAGCATCTCGGTAAGCATCCCATACCCTTGCACACACGAAATATCTTCCTTTGAATTTTTATCTCGGTGAGGCGAGAAACAACTATTAACATGATAGATGAAATCAAATTGCTCTTATATCAAATAACATATGCAACATTGATTACTGGAATAGAGGAGTTTTTATTAAAAAGTGGTATTGATGTCTAGCCAAGTCCATTTTTTCATGCTAGTGGTAAGCTAGACAACAAAAAGGAGATAAAATAAGCGATTAATTAACCTCAATATTAGTGATGCAGCAAATCCCCATTACCATGAAGCTTATGCATATGGGCACTTGATAGCTTCCTCATCGTGGATACCTACAATTAGAGGTGCATGGGTAGGGTACAGTCCAGGGTTTCTTATGAACCGTACACAGGAGTTGCCCAGAGACCTCATTTTGAGAACATGTACACTGTACTTGTGCACAGGTTGTACACTGTACCTATAAGGCGAGAATCGGTTCTAGTCGATGCAGGATTTTTGTTATAAAAAATGTTGTTGTAATATATAGAAAAAAATAAACATATCCAAATACACCAAAAATGATCAAGTTTTAATAATCCATACAACCAAACAATCCACACAAATATTTTCCCTCTTGAGAATGATACAACCAGATCAACATATTTCTTCTTCTTTTGATCACCAGGATCTAATAACCAAGATTGATATGCGGCTTTATCAAAATCATTTAGATTTCTACTCCAATCATCAGCAGTTGTTGAATATGCCTTGTGTATTTCTAATGACATCCCCATAGATCTCTTCCATCATCTTTAGTAATTACTTCATAGCAAAACATCTCAAAACCCTAAAAATCAACATAATGAAATCATCAAAACCCTAAAACATCAATTAGTTATCATTATTCATTAACGAGATGATTGGATATCATGCAAATAAATAAAAATCATACATAATACTCGTTTTGAAAACCCCAAATTATAAAACCTAGGGTTTCGTTTCTCTTTGAGAACCCCTAAAAAGCTGAAACAAAAAAATTGAACCAAAATCGAAGTAAAGACAAACAAATCGAAATAAAGAGAAATAGAAGAAGAAGAATAAATAAGAATTAACCATTACCTTATTCCAGATGGTGATGAAGAAAAGGTAATAAAAAAGTATTTCTTAAAGCTTCTTTCCTTTGAAGAAGAAAAAGTAGAAACAAAAGCAAAGAACAAGATAGTAAAAAACGACTAAGATGGTGGTAATTTTGGTGGCGGAGGTTGTAATGGTGAGAGGTGGGGCGCGGCTCTGCGTGGAGAGGTGAAGAAGAAAAAAAAAATGAAGAAGAGAAAGCGGCGAAAGGGCTAGGTCATTAGGATTATATATGTTAAGTTGACGAGTTAAGATTAATTTTAATTTCATAATCCATGGTCGAAATATTACTAGGTAAAATCGAGTTAAAATTGGTCGGGAATTAGGTAAGAATCGGTCAGGGTGGTGGGTTAGGTAGAACAGGTACATGTCGGTCTGCACCGATTCTCTATTCTATTCCGTTCCCTGTCTGACTACATCGGTTCGGTTAGGTTACGATCCAAAATTTAGGTTAGTTCGGTTCTTGTGCAGCCTTACCCTACAATGTTTCATTTGTAAAATCTGCTCCATCGAGACATAACAATTCGAAACCTAAATAATGAATATAAGAGTAATCTAAAAAACCTATTTAATAAAATCCCCCATACCAAAGCCAACTAAAAAGCTTATTTAATTGAATTGATATGATGATTGAACACAAATAATCTTTAAACTCAAAATTTAGATTATGCAAATAGATATCACACTAATTAAATTGAACCCAACTAAAAATAATGAATATAAAGTACAGTAAATAGATAGTAAGATTGAACACAAACCCTTCAAAATCATTGATAAACACATGTGAGATAAAATCCCCAAAATTTGAGAAAACTTAGAATTTAGGATTACAAAAATCAAACAATTTGAGGCGTTTATACCTAATCGAGGAAGTGAAAAACAACTCAATACTTCATCTCAAAGTGATTGATTCGATTGCGGGATGGGTATTATGAATTTTCGTTATTTAGAAGAGATTCGATTGTAGGGATGGGTTTTTTATGAATTTTCGTTGTTTAGAAAGAGAAAGAGATGAGAAATCTTGCATACCTAATCGAGGAAGTGAAAAGAAACCAACTCAATCCATGATCTCCATCATTGATCTTACGCAAATCGCTTAAAACGTAGGTTGTTCTTCATTTCGATTGCGAGAATTTTCATAGAAAGAAAGAGAGCGGAGAAAATAAGAAAAGAAAAAGAAATAAAATGAGCGGTTTGTGGTTGGAGATGAAGATAATCCAAGGGCGATTAAAGAAAACTCTTTGATTGAAATATATGTTTGGTGTACGAAAAGTACGGCGGTACACCAAAAATGGTTAGTGTTTTCAGTTTTGCTTGCTTGCATTAAAAGGGGGGAGATATTAGAATAAGATGGAGTGTTATTTTTCCGGACAATTCAATTGGTACTCAATATTAAGATCATCCTTAGTTATATTTAATGTAATTATTTGGAATTTTTCTTATTTTTTTTTGATTCGACATTTCAATCTATATGAAAATGTATTTATTATAAATTATATGCAATATGGTATTTAACGATGTTATCTAATTAGTCAAAAATATAGGTATAGTTAGTATCAATAATATCATCATATAGAATTTATATCGATTGTGAGGGCTAGATATGATACCAACACCCATATGGTGGACCATGATAGTGGTGTCTATTTACCACCCAGTATTAGAATGCAAGTAACTTCATACTAATTTGTCGCGATATAATGTTATGTTTTCGGCATGCATAAATGGGAGGAAATAGAAATGTGAAACATGCGAGAACTATTTTTTCGTGCAGCCGGGTTTTCTCACTTTTTTTTTTTAGAAAAGAGGCTACCCTCATTGTATTGATAGAAAAGAACGTAACCCAGTAAGGAATTCACGATAAACCGTTACATCTTCAATCCATGTTTGAATGTTTAAGAAAGTTAATATAGCCCACGAGACTCTTTGTCCTAACAATTGTGTTGTATAGCAAATTTGTTACAAAAAGCGTGAATTTTGCTGCCCAAATTATTTGAGATCTCATAACTAAAGTAAAAAGTCCTTCACAATAAAATTTATGTCAAACTTAGTGTTGTTGCCAAAGTCTGCACTAATTTTGTATCTTTGCTTCTAACCTGCATATTTTCCTATTAGCGGCATAAGAGTTGGTTGAAATTCGCTCTGCAGCGTGATGTGTCCACTCAATTCTCTTGCCCATTGGAAAGCGCGTCAACTCCAACTTTTTCTAGCTGCGTCTGCGGTGAGTGCAGGTCAACATGCAAACCTTTGGCTTCTCCAATACTCACTTGTATGATCAAACAAAGTTAGACCAATTCCATTGCCAAATTTTGTACAGAAGAAAACATCATAGTTAAAGTATTGATTTTAAGATTCATGGTCCCTGTTGGCTCCTCCAAGCTGACGTGTGGTAATTTTAAAGGGCATCATCTTTTTTTGGGGTTGTAGTACGGAGATTGCATTATGTTATAACACCTTGGTTATTTGTCTTGTAACCACTAATAAAACTAATTATTTATTCTTATGTAACATTTGTTTGGCTCTTCTTTTGAAAGGTAATATTACACTGGCTTTCCATATATGCGGATGATAATGCTACATAAAACTGCCGGTCAAATATCGTAACCTCCTCTGTCTGGATTTTCAAAATAGTCGGTTAGCCAATCATGGAAAGTATTTGTACCGTGTAACATATTGCATATCAAAGTTAAAATGCATCAAACTTGTTGAGCAAAATTACATTGTATAAGCAATTGGTGAGTGTTTCATGACCATCATTACATAAGTTGCATTTGGTGTTTATGCACGGAATGATAGCTTCCACCCTCATACTATTGGGAAGTATAACGTGCTTGGCTTTCCAATGAAAGTTCTTCTGAGATGGTGATGAATCCATCCTCCAGATCTTGTCCCAATTCTGGTTTGTAGTACCATTTGATTTTATATGGTTGTATAAAGATTTCACGGAAAATGTACCTTATTTGTTTAGAGTCCAGTGGGGTATGTCACTCCTTATCATCAACATGCATTCTTATTTTTAATTTTCTCAATGGTTTGAGCATCAGCGGTTTTCTAGTTTTCTAAATCTAAGTTTTATGTGAAGTCAACAAGTCACTTACTTTACTTAAACCACGTGTATGTCATTTACGGTTTTACGGTGGTGGTTTCGTGTGCGGGATCATTAATCATCCCATATGTCGATATTAGTTCCATTTCCTGCTTCCCCCAAAGCAAAGGCCCCATTTTATCGATTGATGCGGATACTTGATCCTTTCCAAATCAACTATCCTTCCCTATTAGGGATATTATTTATGTCGAGAACATCACTATTTGGGTAGTATTTTTGCTTTGAGGACGGAGGCACAAAGAGAGTCGGGATTCTCTTTTAGTCTCCATCCCATCTTAGCAATCATGGCTAAATTAAATTTAACATCTTTTATTCCCACCCCCTTCATCGAGAGATTTACAAATAGAAGTCCAATTTTTAAGAAACACCTTTCTTCGTTTCTCATTTAAACCATTTCATCCTTCCCCCGCAATGGTCTCTCTGCGGTTTGTTAGATCTTTACAAATTTTATTGGTATCTTAAAGCAATTCATTTGATAGATATACAAAAACATGATCACATTCTTAATTATCCACATTTTCCCGTATTATTCAAATCAAATCCATTCACTAACAGAGCACGGATTTGATTTTCTCCGCGAAGGTTCAAACATTCAATTTTTGATCATTTTGTAAACAAAAGGACATCCTAGGTACTTATGTTTTAGAGGTATAGCAGTGACTCTAGAATATCTTTAACTTTGTGTCTTATGCTTGTGTCTGTTTTGGGGCTAAAAAAAACTCCTGATTTACTTAAATTAATGAGTTGCCCAGAAGCTAAACCAAAGTTCTTGAACAAATTAACTAAGTTATAGCATGTTTTTTCATTTACCTTATGAAACGTGAGACAATCGATCATAAACAACAAGTGACTTATAGAAGGAGCTTGATGAATATTTTATACCTTGTATCAAACTTTGTGTTTTCATCATGCATAATTGTTCTTGAAAGCGCTTCCATGCAAAATAAGAACAAATAAGGAGATTGGATCTCCACTGTCTTAAACCCTCTGGCCAGGTTTAAAATTTAGTGGGGAGACCCATTCAATAAAAAACGAAAGAGTAGTTGTGAAATACATTGATGCAAGATTACACCATTTGCTTATAAAACCTAATTTGTATTATTTATGAAGGGGAAGTCTTATTAGGCTCTGTCGAAGCTTTGGACATATCTATTTTAGGTCCCATAAAACCTTTTTCGATTTAGGAATTTTCATCTTATGAATAATTTCATGCGCCATATGATATTTTGAAATGCCTTCGAGGAATGAAGCGGATTGATATGGTGAAAATTGTTTTCCCCAAGTTCTTTCATTATACTGTCATAAGTTTTGATATAATTTTATGATGTGTTGGCGGGTTATTGGTCGAACTGTTTGGAGTAGTAGGGTTTAAAGTTTTTGGAATTAGAGGGTGAATGAGGCATTCATTTCTTTCGATATGTTTCGATTGTGAAAAAGTTTGAACCATATTGATTAAGTGAACCGATGGTTTCCCGGTTTTGTTGAAAAAAAAGTTTGGAGGGAAACTATCAGGGCCTAGGCTTTTATCCGGTTCCATGGAAAACAAAATGTTCTTGATTTCAATTTCTGAAGTACAACAAAGCATTTCATTATCTAGCGAGTTATGCAACTTGGAGATTAGGTCAATCATGCTTTGATCAATATTAGGTTTAACGGTAAGCTATGTTTTGAAAGTGATTCGAGTTATGCATTCGGATATATCCTTGCGATTAGCTAACCATTCATTTTTTCATTCAAAGAATTTCAATTATTTCTCCTAAATCTACATTTTAGCTTTGTTGTGAAATACCTAGTATTCTGTCTCTGAGCAAGATGCAGGTCCCTACTTTTTTATCGCTTCCAAAATTTCTCTTTTATATAGCGTACCAACCTGCTGAGCTCTTTTAAAGTTAACAAGATCGGTTGACTTATTACATAGTTAGGCAGACTATTAGTTCTTTCCAATTTAATTTTAATGATGTATATGTTACTATGTATGTTCCCAAAGCATTTCTATTCGAAAGTCTCAAATATGTTTGTGAAGCAAGTTTTTGTTAACTTTATGTCTTTGGAGATCACTTAACATGAGTTTTTCCAAATAGAATCTATAGAGAGGTTTACACTCTTCATGTTTTATCCATTCACCAAAAGTATTTGAAGGGTTGCCCCATCGTTCCGGTGATTATAAGTATTAGATTAATTGGCACATGATCGGAAGCAAGAGGTCAAGGTTTTTTTGCTAGAATTAGGAAATTTCTTATTCCATTTAGAGTTAACTAGAGCCATTTCTAGGCGTTGCTCTATGTTTTGATTGTCGGCTACATGGTTATTCTGGGCTAAGTATAACTTTGTGAACCCCAAATCCATTATACGCAATTACTTATCATTTCATTAAAGATTCTAGCCTCATTTTTCTTAAAAGGAAAGATATTATTCTTTTCTTCTTCATAGAACCACGCTTAGATCTCTTTATGATAATCAAGGTTTATCCATAGTACCTGCCATGTTTTTATATATTCCAAGAACTGGGTTTAGTTTTTCTATAAGGACTCCCCTGCAAAGCTTGGTGAGGATCAACTACTATCATTAATATGGTTAATGCTGATTGCATTAATAATATGGTTATACGCATAGTCAATTATTTGTATAATGCGTTATTCTTCCCGAATAAGACACAAACCACCCGTGATTCCTCTTGGTGGAACAAGATGATAATTTGAGACATTTACTTGTTTTAAGATTTTATGCATTTCTTTGTTACGCTTGCTTAGTTTCGGATAAGAATAAAATGTATGGATTCTCCTTATTTAGAGTATCTAATAGGCTATTTCTAGCATCAAGTTTTCCCCCAAGCCTTGACGGTTCCGAGGCAATCATATTTATATCTTGCCCAGTATGAAGGACAGCGGGATATCTAAATTCAACAAGTAAAATATAAATATAAATTCCACACAACAAGCCTATCAATTGTTACAATTTACGTCATAATGACAAGCAAAGATAACATTAGCTCAAGCGTTCAACATTATTGCATTTTAAAACACAACGGTTAAAGGATATGTGGAGGTAAACTATATAAGTCGAATCTACTAACATTCATAGTTTTTAGAAGGCAACGATTGTGGGGATTTGGGTTACCTCGTTTTCTTGTATTAGAGCAATTCCGGCTGGTTATCTTCTCAAATTTGGTAGCTTTACCTTTGTAAAGAATTGACATAATGCTTCTGCACTTCCTTGAATCTGGTTTTTCTCGGGAATTTCTTTTTTTTCTAGTTATAGCAACTAACTTTTAGAATTAGTGTATCCATTAGACTTGTGAGAGATTTTAAACTACCTTTGCGAAATTTAATAAACTTCATAGGTCGAAATAGAAACACGAGAGAAATAAACAAAAGAAAGTTTAAAAACGGAGAAAGCAGGGGAAGATTTAAAAATGAATCAAATCACCTAGATAATATCAATTTAAAGAATTCAAAACTCAGTTGTGAAAAATCTAGAGATAAAGTCAATACTTTAGAATCAAGAGAGAGAAAAGAAAATCGGTAGGGATTGATATTGATTAAAAAATAAAATTAATACTTGATTTAAGCAACCAAATAAATTAAAGGAAGACTTAAGAGAATAAGGGATTTAGGGGATCTAAAATGGGGAAAAGACAGACCCAATTTAGAAACTAAGTTAACAATGATAATAACCACTAAAAAACAATTTAGAAATTAAGATCTAAAAGCGAAAAAATATATATGATAAACTATGAGATTGAAATAAAGAAGAGTTGATAAGAAATTGAAAATTTGATTCTTAGAAAATGGATCTTCGAGGTTGTAGAAGATAAAGAAATACGGATGTATTCAAGTGTCTTAGCGGATAAGAGCGTCGAGAACTTGGTGTCTTAGTAGCTTGGTGTTAACAAATCAAAAGGTCTTAGTAATTGGTGTCACTATTTGGGGATAAGTGTCTTAGAACATTGGGTCTAGTCTCTCAAAAACTTTTAATCAATTTGAAATCATGTATCGAGAGATCCTTAAGATTTATGGTGTTTTCGAGTGATTTTCGCCATCGCGACGGTTTGTTCTTGGTTAGAAAATGGTGGTTCTTGGCTAAAAAAATTGGTGGTTATTGG